>VDFB02000017.1:117922091-118251237 GCA_007258455.2 Sequoia sempervirens | reverse complement strand
AGGCATCTTCCTTGACCTCGACCCATAATGATGGCCCTAGTGCGAACTGCCTCATGATCGGCGATCTGTCCACACGCGGCAGACTTAGAAAATAACCCACAAACAAGAGAATAATTTTATTATTCAGAAAATGAAGCTTCTTACATGCAGAGGATCTCAAATCCCCAAATTCTACAACACATGCAAGTTACAGAAAGCTACAGAATAACCCTTTCGCAATATGCGAGCTTGTCCCCAAAAAGTTACCCCAAAAATTAGAAACCCGCCCATAAATAGAGCTCCTCTTTAGTTTGGAGCCAAAACAACATTCAAATTTGAGTTTAGGCGGTTTGGCGCCGAAAAACTACAACTTGAAGTTCAAATTTCAAAAGAACATTTGCAATTGTATCTTCTAGAAAGTGCGCCAACTTCCTGGGGCCATAACTTTTGATCCAGGGCTTTGATTCGCGAACCGTTTAAACCGTTGGAAAGGTCTCAAAGTCAACAACGTGCTCAAAATCCACTATGCCAATTTTGGAAAGTTTCGGGGCCAATCCGGGAACTCTAAGTGCCTCAAATCTAACTCGGAAGATTTTCAGGTGCAAATCTGGGAAACTAAAACTGCAATATCTTTCCACCCAGGAATAGAAAATAAAAACCATAAATTGGGAATTTCATTATGACGAAAAGGGTATCCAAAAATGTAAAAATATCTAAAAAACGAGAAACTTGAAATTTAAGTATTTTTGGGTGATGCAAGATTGCCCTTACACCACTGGATGCTCCTGCATCAACTTGACATAGACATGATTTTGTATATACATTCATCAACTTGTTTTGAGGCCTAGTATATATGTGTATATTTTGGATCTCATTAGATATTATATCACACATAAATTTGATGAAATTGATGTACTTGAAATTTTTATTTTTGATGATACACAAGATATCATTTTTCTCATGGCATATTATGTGTTTTGTGATGCTTATGAGATGTTCATGGATGATTATATGTATATGATAAACGATTTATGAGATGCTCATGTTTTTGTACTTTTCTAATGCTTTGACATGATATGGATGATGCATGTATGCAATGAATCATGTTATGATACTTTATGATATGATGGAAATGATATGCTAATGAGTTTGTGGATGCAGGATGCATGTGGTACTAATGATTTTATGATGTAGGATGAAGATGTTAGCTAGAAGAAGCATTGCTAGGATTGGATAAAAGAAATGAATGACTTGATCCAATTTCTAAAAAATCCATAGATTATGATTGATTGATGATATGATATGCATTGATGATTGATTGATTGATGTATTGATAATGCCGATTTTTCTTTTTCTTTCACAGAGAACTAAGTAGTGTTTTTAGCAACCCTTATTAATGTAGAAAATAGACACGATGCACCAAGGTGTCTTTGTATCCATTGCATGGACTTCGAATCTACAAAAAAGGAGTATTCTTTCTCATACCAGACATATAGAAAACCTGTTAGAGTGTATGGGTGATAAGTTTTGAAACATTTCAGACTAGTTGCACAGAGAGGTATGAAGAACCTAACACACTATCGCTACACAAAAACACCCAAAAATGACTTCCATAGAAACAACAAAGCAAGTATTCTCCATGGTAGTATTGCAAAAACATCCAAAAAATAGAGAAAATAAAATCGAATATCAATGCCCCCACTAATTTCTCTCTAAATCCTTATGGACATCCTCAAGAGATCTTAGGAATGTGACAATAAGATAAATCAAAAGATAAGATCATAAAAGATATAAAAAATGCTACTATATCACTTGACATATATGTTTGATGTTTCAAGGATGTTATCCATTGATGATGTCTATTGTAGGAATGATTTATACATTAAGACATATGTCAGGATGTTAAAGACAATTCAGATAGGTAGGTAGTTTAACACTTGGGCATTGTTTTAGTCTGATAATGATCAAGTCTTCAAGATTGTTTTCTTGAAGGTTTTTGTTTTCTAATGTTTACTTTGCTTTTCAATTGATTCGTCAAAGGGTGAAGATGATGACTCATTTATTATGTATGGGGAGTTTATTGCGAATAGGTGATGATGAAGATAGGGTTTTTTAGGTTTTATGAATGTTTTTGTGCTTTTGAGGTTATTTGACATTGTATTTGTCATTTTCAGGATATTCAATTTTTTTTGGTGTTTTCAAGAGATTTAGAGACCAAGAGAACCTAAGGGGACCAACATAGTGCCTTGGGGGCTCATTGATTGATGACCTTGCCTACGTTCAAGCTTAGAGACAATAGAATTTGATTGACCATGACTAACATTTTTTTTAGCTTTTTTATTTTTTTGAATGTTTTGGAGTTTTGAAGGATATTTGGAAGTTTTGGATTTTTGATAGATTTAAAGATGTTTTTGATATTTTCACATGATTTTTCCAAGTGGATATGGATATATGATGATATTAGTGATCTATTTGGGATTTTTTTGAAATCCAAGCTAAGATTATTGATTTGATTGATGGAATTCCGATAGTGATAACATTGTTGAGGATACAAAACAATGCAAAAATAGTGTTGAACAATACAAGGATTAGGGAAGGATATATCTTGAGATGATGATGGATTGGTTGGATAAGATGGATCAATATTTTGAAGCTAGGTTTGGAAAAAAATAAGTTTAAATGATCTAATGTGATGTTGAAGCACAAGTTAGATGCAACTAACATATATTGTTTAGATTGATATTTGATGAAAGATAAAGCTTGATGAGGAACATCTTATTCGTCAAAATGTGCCATGGGCTAGTGATTTGGATATTTTCTTATGAATGTTTTGACCCATTTGATTTTGTGTTAGAAAATTTTTAGATCACCATATGAGTTAGATGATATAGATCAAGAATTATTACCAAAGTAGGATATAAGTATATGCCTTCAGTGTCTAGTAATGGGTGGAATGCAATGGGTGGATGCATGGATATTTAAAGGATGCCAAGGATAATCTAGTGATAGGATAACATGTTCAGATAGAGGATGCCCCTTTGGAAAATACCTCATGGATCAAATAATGAAAGGTAGTATAGGATAAATGATAGTGACCCATGTCAAGATGTTTACCATAAGCAAGTGTGAAGTGTACACCAAACCTTTGCCAAGATCAAGATAAGTTGGATTTAGTTGAAAATGGGTTGGATGAATGGTTCATGGATTTATTGTGCACAAGATGGATGGATGGTGGATGGAATTTTGGATTTATTATGGATAGGATGAGATGCTTCCACTTGAAATGGCACACGTAGATGCTCAATACTACTCATGATGCATGTTTTCTAGGTTTTCATCATGGTACTTGTCCAAAGCGCCACCATAGTGGTTTTCAATGGAGGATAATTTTTATCTTTAATCTTTTCTTATTTTTTTGGTTTTTTTTTTGTTTGTTTGAAGATTTATGCTTATGTTGAACCACTTGGTAGTGTTGATGTAGATGTTGTTGGTGTTGATATATGTTGTTGCTGTCATGATGTGCCAACGATATCCTACTTGGAGGAGTTTTTTTGCTAATTTACGAGCACTTGAGTGTAACCCTTGATAATTCTTGTCTTCTTTGTTGATACTGAAGTTAACTTTTCCTAGATGCACACATCACAATAGGGTTCCTTTAGAGTCCTTATGATAAAGAGTTGCTGCAAATAAATGGTCAATGCAAGATTTGGATATCATGGATGTTGAAGTGGATGGTTGAATATAATGAGGGATATGACATATGGATGGATTGGTTGATAGTTTGGAATTTTTGAATCTTCAAAACTGGGATGATGAGAAATGATGGGTGGGTATGGAGATTCAATTAGGACCAAATTCTTCATATACTTTGTAGGTTGCTCTTGAAGCTTTCTTTTGAATTGATGGACATTTTTGATGGATGAACTTTCCTTTTTAATTTTTCCCCATAGTTTCTTTGACTAATGGAGTTTGATAGGGATGATTTTCTATCTTTTTTTTTGGTATCCATTTGAATTTTCTTTGTCCATTTTGCTTCACTGATTCTTTTCCTTCAATGATTTCTTATTTTCTTTGATATAACTTTTCCTCTTGTTGTTGGTCCCAATTAGAATGTGGAAAGATGCGTGGATGATGATTCATGATACAAATGGTCATAGCATTGTTAGCGGTTTCATCATAAGGAATCTTCATGCTGTCCATGTTGGTGTTCTCATTAGATAAAGTTTCCCACAATATTATAGAGGTATCATTGGCATGATTAGATTCTATGATTGTTGTATAACCAAGACCTTGCTACTCAGGATTACTAGTTATCTTTGTTGATTCCAAGATATTATATTATTGTAAACATAACCTTTTTCTTTGATAATGTTGGATATCCTTATACTGAATGTCTGGGATCTGAATTTGAGATATGTCTAATTTTTATTGTTCCTCAAGAGATGTTGATGACTTACAGTCCATGTAGGAGGTCTTCTTTTGATCAATTTTTGTTTGCTCTTCAAAGGATGTTTCCGATTCAAAATCCATGTAGAAATATTCTCCATGATCAATTTTTGATATGTCTATTTATTCTTCTATGCCTTGATTATGTGTAAAGATGTTAAGAGTAGGAGACTCTTGTTCCATGGTAATGATATCAAGAGTATGATAATCTTGTTTTGGATGAAGATCATCTACATGTCCATTAGGAGTAAGAATCTCATGGGTAGATGCATGTGTGCTAGGTATATGGATATGATCATTATTTGTGAAATATTTTATGGATTGGAAGATACCCATTAAACCATTGTAGTATCTTGGAGATGTGGATTCTTGATCTTGACTGATTTTGGAATTGCTTTTGATATGTTTCAGATCAAGTTCTTGACATGGGTCAATGTCAAAGGATGGACTACTTGAAAAGGATTCTTGAATTTATTTTTTAAGCATGGGTATTGGTTTATGATTTTCCCAATCTTCAGGTGACTTTGAATCAAGTGTTGAACTAAGGAGTTTTTTGATATTGGAAACCATGAGGTCAAATGATATCAATATGTCTTGGAAAGGAGCATTGATAGACCTTGGCAGAGGATTTTGATCATGCTTGGGGATAAATTATTGAGATGTTCCATGTTTCTCATTAGATGATGTAAAGACATTGCCAATGTGATCATTGGTAGTTGGATCTTGTTCAATGTCTTCAACATTCGAGGTTGAGATATTATCAATGTTTTCAACCATGAGATCAAATGATGTTAAAATTTCTTGAATTGGATCATTGCTAGAATTTGGTGATTGATTTTGATCATTCTTTCGGAAAGAGTCTTGATATATGACCTCTTTCTCATTAGGTGAGGTAAAGAAATCTTCAATGTGATCAGTGGTAGATAGATCTTTATCATTGTCTTCAACATTTGAGGTTGAGATATTGTCAATGTTATCATCAGTGATTGAACCTTGAATGTTGTCTTCAATAGTTGTTTCTCCTTGATCAATAAGGTCTTGGATGAGATTTTTGAGTTTAATACAGTTTGATGCATCATGACCTTTTTCTCTATGATATTCATAATAAGCCTTGTGATTGTACCCTGTAGGTTTGTAATAACATAATGATTTTGGAAGTGTGATAAGTTTAGCATGGAATCATGTGTTTAACACCACCTCAACTAGCTCACCTAAATGAGTGTGTTCACATTTAGTGGTGTTATGGGATGGAAAAAAATATTTTTATTGTGATGATTGTTAAGGTTGTTGATGTTGTAAGAATATATTTTTTTGTTGATATTGTGGTTGTTGATATGCAATGTCTTGATGTTGAATATTTTGATGATGACATGAATCCATGTTTTGATGATCATAAAGATGTTGATATTGTGACTCACTTTTTTGATGGTATGATTGATAGATTTGTGAGTTTTGACATTGATTAAAATTTGAGATGTGACAAGGTATTATAAAGTCTCAAATAGGGACACCCATAGTTGCTATGTTGTTGTAGCTACTAGGATATGATGAATCCATGGGTGTATAGAGTGAAACTAGATTTGAGTAATAGACTGACATTGATATGTTGTTAGGATGTTATGGTTGCATGTTGTGATCTTGTCACTAACTCATTTGATTGCAAAATCCGACAAAATTTTCTGACGAAAGATGGATAATTAGATGTATTGTCGGGTAATAGTAATATTTAATGTGTAATTTTCAATTATTTTTAATTTTATCCCCGACGTTCGTCGAAATTTCAACGAACCTATTTTTTCATCGAAATTGTGACAAAGAGTTTTCAATAAAATTTTGATGAACATGTGAAGTAAAAAATGAGACCGACATAAATAAAAAGTGAGCTCAAATATTTATTGCGACAACGTCTTGCGATACTTATGAATTTTCTCTGCTTACGAATTTTCTATACTTCAAATTTGTATTTCCAGGTTTGAAAATCATATTTTAAAGCAACATCTCATTAGATTTCATTTTTAGACTTGTGCATTTTCAGAGTTGCATTTTTAGATTTTGTTTTGTAAGTTTAATATTTTCATTTCAGGAGTCTAACGGTTGGAAATCATAGAAAAATCAAAATTTAATAAGTTTTGGAATTAGCATTTTAAAGTGTTTTTTGGGGTCATTAACTTCAGACTATCTTCTCTTTTGCAGGGATGGTTGCATGCAAAAATTTTTTGGTGTAAAATATCAAAATTATTAGATTTTGTTACCTATCTATGAATAAAAATTATTGGAATGTGAGTTTGATATTTTTTGAAGATCTAAATATTCAAGCTTGGTAAAAAAAATAATTTCAGATAATATTAGTCCAGAACAAATTGAAGAGACACTTGATAGATTGTGGGCTAGATTGAAAAGAAAGGGTGATGGAAAATGTTATTTTCCTTGCAATAATTGTGAGAGCTTAAAGACAAGATGACTTTTAATCACAATAGATGAGAAACATTGTAGGTAGCATGGTCATGTTGAAGGGGGGGCATGATTATTTTCCATTGGTAAGTTGTTCATTATATGTGTTTATATTGATTGAATTTGTAAATGTTTATATTGTTTTAACATTATATATATATATATATAATCACTTGATCATGATCATGGTTTATTTGTGTCTCATTATTACAAAGGTGGGGCACCCTAGGGCACATGATATGGATTATCACGGCCCAGAGAATGTGGTTTTGAAAGTGGATGAACATGGAGCTGTGAATATCAAAGATGAAGTTAATGATCCTATGGAAGAAGATGATCATGCCAGAAAAAAAGTTGAAGATGATGGTACAAATACATTGATCTATGAAATATTTAGTGGCAGAGCTGATCATGATGATCAAGATGACTTTGATGATGTTCATGATTTACCTGTACTTGAGAAGGCATACGAGCCCCTTTATGAAGGCTCCCAAACAAATCTTCTCTTTGTTGTATTGTTGTTGTTGAACTTGAAGGTTATGAATGGTTTATCAAACATAACAATCTCACAGATGTTAAGGTATGTCATATATGTCATCTTTTTTCATTTATTTTAATTTTTGTTAGTTCATCACTAGTAAATAAAGGATGAAATATGTACCATTAATATTCTTTATATTAACAAATTATTTTTTGTTGTAGATTGATTGGTGAATTTTTGTTACCACCATCAAATATTTTACCTCGCTCATACCGAGATTTATCTGGCATTATGAAAGATATCAGAATGGAGTATCAAGCAATAGATGCATGCCCCAATGATCATATTATATATCATAAACAACATGAATTTGCAACAAAATGCCCAAAATGTCACATCAGGAAATATTGAATAGATCAACTAACAAAAAAGGTGCCTCACAAGCTTCTTCATTATATTCCCATTATTCCACGTATGCAACGATTATTTAGGTGTGAAAGCTTAGCACAATTTATGGATTACCATGCATGGAATAGAAGTGGAGATGGCATTCTTTGAATGCCTTTAGATGGTTCCACATTTAGGGACATAGAGGAAAAATGGACACACTTTAAAGAAGAGTCTTGTAATCTCAGGTTTTCATTGGCAGTGGACGGTGTCAATCCATTTGGAGAGTTGAGATCTATTTACTTGGTGTGGCCTATTTTTGTTAACAACAATAACATTCCTCCATCGATGTCAATAAAGAGGGAGCACATAAAGTTGTCAATGATTGTTCCAGGTATTTGTTTACATCAATTTTCTTTAACGTGGTAGCATCTTATTTGTCTTATTTGTTGCATAATGACTTATATTTTTTTCATTCAATAGTCATGTACATTAATTTATATATATATATATATATATTGCAGTAAAGTGGTTATAATAATTATGTAATGTTTATGTTCACTCAACTAGGTAAGTACCAAGTTAAACATATGAATGTATATATCGAGCCTCTTATCGATGAGTTACTAAAGTTATGGAATAGCGTCACTATGTATGACGTCTCTAGACCAATAGGATAAAGACAATTTTAATTCCATGCAATGCTTGTATGGACAATTCATGATGCCCCATGGCTAACACATTTTTGTGGTATGTTATAATGTTTGACTGCACTTTAAAAATATTTAATTTTATGAAGTAGACATCATGCATATTTTTTAAATAATCTATTCATTATATATAATTATTAAAAATGACATATTTAATCCAATTATATATGATCTTGCAAGTCTTCAAACAAAGGGAAAATTTGCATGTCCAATTTGTGGTTCAAAGATGAAATCTCATCATTCAAAAAGTTGAGGAAAGTAGGTGTTTGATGAGTATAGGTACTTCCTCCACAGAAATCATAAGTATTGAACTACTAAAAAATATCTTTTCACTGGGAAAGAAGAGACTACATCAAAACCATGAAGAATGACACCTCACCTATGGAAGTTGGAATATAATAGAATTAATCGTCAAGGTTATACATTGGTTCAAATTGTTTATCTATCATATATGATATGTTTTGAATTTATATTTTTATATTGTGTTGTGTTTACTCATGTTATAATTGACAATGATTGTTGTTGTTAATTTGTTTAACTTATATGCTTCATGAAGGTCGTTAAGGCATTAATGGGCGGCTTCCACAGGGACTGAAAAGTTATGCCAAACAATTTAGTAGGTTGCCCTACTATGAGCAGCTACAAATTGTACATTTTTTTGATACAATGCATATCAGAAAGAATATAATAGAAACGTTATGGACAATATTGGATGGAAGGCATGAAAAAGAAAAAATTGTCAAAATTTGTAGTGACATTTAGGAAGCCAATCATGCAATGAAAAATTTCATTCAATTAAATAGCGATGGAGACCAAATTAATATAAGTTCCCTTCCTTGATTATTAACGGAGAAAAAAAATAATGCTAGAAAATAAGTCATACGAAAAATTCATTTTCCCATAGAATTTGCTGCGAACATAAACAATATAATAACAAAGAAAGGTGAATTTGGGTTAGGGATGAAAACACATGATTGGAATACCTTCATTAAGGTAATTATTCTGGTATATTATATACACTTGAATAATGCATGTACTTTTCACTGTATTATGTTTACTACTTTTGGAAAAAGAATGAAAATATCATTTTACAATTGTTGCAGTAGGTTCTACCTCTATCTCTCCCAGAAAACTTCGACAACAATTTCAAGCAAGTTATATATGATCTTGGAAAATACATGAGGTAAGTAGTGATATTTGTTCAATTCGTTGTATAGATCTTATAATTTCCATTTATTTTACTTGTTATGTAATTTACTGTATATTTTTGTTAAATCTCGCTAATATATTTGTGCCTTGAATCACTTGTAGATGGCTGTCATCTAAAGAAATCCATCAAGAAGATATAAATTATTGGACGAGAAAAATTCCTCGTCTAATGTGTGAAATGCAAAAGTGTCTACTTTCGACATTTTTCAATGCACAAGAAAACTACCTCATACACCAGGTTGAGGATATTGAATTGTGTGGACCTTTACACATAAGGTCAATGTGGATGGTTGAGAGGCAATTGAAATTTTTGAAGGCTTTGGTCAGACAAAGAGCACATCGTGAGGGTTCTATGGGAGGGATATATGGTATACCGGATCATGGTGTACATTAGTGAATATCTTCGCATTTGGGATCCCAACTCCATTAACAAATTTGAAGGGGAGTACTTGATGGGGAAAGATAGATTGAGGAAAGTGAGGTAATTATAAGATGGTCATGGAGATTAATTGGAATACATTTTACATATGGTTTTTATGTATATTGTACTTATTTAATTATTAATCTTCAATATGCATCAATTATAAATCAAGGTCGGATACTATGGTATTTAACTAATTATACGTCATTTGTGAATTTCAATTTTTTTTGATACAGTTGGCCAAGAGTGGGATGCACTTCATTTGTACATTGCAAACAATCTTGATTGGATGATGGTATGGATTGAACAATGTCAACAATTTGGTCGCTCATTAGCATGGGAAGGTGTGGCTTCATTGGTAAAGAAGCTCATCTTAATGGAGATTCCAATGTTACACAAAGGGAAATTGATTTAGCACATGGTTTAAGAGATAAACAGGTACACATAAATATATTAATCACCCATATTATTTAATTATTTTCAATTATATTGATGTATATATATGTTGAGATTGTTTGCTTTGCATACATTTGGCCAAGAATAAATATGTTTATCAACTAACGATATTGCAATAATTTTTACATGTTTGACATATTGCAGGTGAAACACCACAAGGCTATGTGGTGTAACGGTTGTAAATTTTGAATCAAAAAGTTGGATGACATGAAGAAAACTTGTGATTCTGGTATAACTGCAGTCTTTCAGGTGACTAATGTTTCATCTCGAAGCGACATACATCCAGAAGTCTTAGAAAATTGATACTATGGGATTTTGGATGATATACTTGAGTGTGACTTTAAGTCCTTCAGATTAATTTTGTTCGTCATCCTATGGTACAGGCTACGATTGAATGAAAATTATCCCAAGAGAACTGTTATTGAACATGATAATGGATTTACCATGGTTAATACAAGGTCAATCGAGCAAGCTAGAAATGAGCCCTATGTTCTTCCAAGCCAATGTGAGTAGGTATTTTACTCAGAAGTTCTAGGTAAACCGGGTTGGTCAGTTGTTGTTAGACATGATCCCAGAGGAAGGCTGATAAAGTATAATGTGGGAGAGAAGAAGATACTGAAGATGTAGAAGATGATGTAGATGATGATTAGGATCAATAGTTAGTTGATGATGTCCCTGACGAAGATGTTGAAGAGGAGGAACTAGATCATGATGATGCAGGAGTTAATGTTTATGAAGATGATATCTATGTGGATGATGAAATTATCAAAACTGATATCAATGATGATATGGCCAATCCTTACAATGTCAAATCTGGATCAGATGATATAGACAAAGAGTTGGATGAAAAAGAAGATCAATGACATTGAAATGTATGAGTTATGCAATTATATTATCTATTTGATATTAATTTCTTGATAGAACTATATTTGAATTATGTGGCTATGTAATTAGTTCATGATGTTTTTAATTTTTATGCCATTACATAATTAATTTAATGATGTACTTTTTAATGTTTGAAAGGTCAAAAAATTAAAACATTTCAATCGTGATGTTAACAACCTTGAAATTAGTGTGTTTTATGTTTCATGTGATCATAAAAGAGTAAAAAGTGAGTTGTAGAGGTGGTTGTTTAGTGGTTGAGGTGTAAAGTTCTTTAAAAGGAATAAAGTGATCATTGTAATGGTTGTTGATGGTTGAGGATTTAAAATACAAGCTCTTGATATTCAAAAATCCGTGTTTTTCTTCAAAATTTCTGTATTTTTCCTGTTATACAGCACTATACGGTCACATGCAACCATATTTTGATGTGAAATCAATTCCATGTCGTGAAGATATGTATTAGCTTTGATTTGAATTTTATTTGATGGCTTAAGGTGTTGATTTGAGTTAGAAAGCTTCATTTCTTTTCCTACAGCCCGGTTACCCTATTTTTGAGGGTTTTGTAGTCCAAACATGATATAAAGGGGCTCTTACACTTTTTGTGATTACTATAGCTTGTGTAAGAGGTCCCATGGATACTTTTGTAATTTTAGGATGCATGAATATGGTGTAAGATGCATAAATATGTATGTATGTATGTATTTGTATTTTTAAATGTAAATGTAAATGCAATTACTGGATGCTTTCCTAGAACAATAAATGCAACATATCATTAAAGAAATCTATATTTATGTATATAAATGTGTATTTCTAAATGCAAGTGTAAATGAAAAGAGCATATGGTTTTGTAGTGTTATAGAGTGTACAATCAATTATAGGAGAAGAAAGCATGGTAGAATGATTGGATCCAAATTAAAAAGGAGTTGGTGTGAACTTGGATTTTCTATGTTGAAGCATCAAATAATGCCTTGAGCATATTTGGATTAATTAAAAAAATTGCTTTGGTAGACTATAAAATTTCTAAACCAAGGAAAAAATGTAACAAATCTAATTCAATCATCTTAAAATTTCTAAACCAAGGAAAAAATGTAACAAATCTAATTCAATCATCTTAAAATTCCTCACTAAGTATACTTCCAAATCATGAATCTACTTGGTGTAAGATCCCATAGTTATTCAATTATCAACATAGAGTATAAAACTCAAGAATTTCCTATCTACTATTTGAGTGTAGACTATAGGGTCATGAGGAATCCATATAAAACTAGAATTGATGAGAAACATTTTGATCTTTTCATACAAATCTCAAGGATCCTATTTCAATCTGTACAATGATTTTTCAATGTTCACATGTAGAGTTGGAGTTATCACTATTGATAAAATCTAGAGTTTAAAACATGTAAAATTCTTCCTATAAGTTTCCATACAAGAAGGCACTTTTGACATCTATTTATGGACTTCAAATCTCTATGTTGCAACCAAGGAGAATACAAGCCTAATGGAATTCATCTTAGCTATTAGAGAAAAAAGTGCCAAATATGTGTTAGCTTTGATTTGAATATGATTTGAGGGCTTAAGGCGTTGATTTGAGTTAGAAAGCTTCATTTCTTTGCATACAGCCCAATTACCCTATGTTTGAGGGTTTTGTAGTCCAAACATGATATAAAGGGGCTCTTACACTTTTTGTGATTGCTATAACTTATGTAAGAGGTCCCATGGATAATGTTGTAATTGTTGGATAAATGAATAGGGCGTAGGATGCATAAATATGTATGTATGTATGTATTTGTATTTTTAAATGTAAATGTAAATGCAATTAATGGATGCTCTCCTTGAACAATAAATGCAACATATCATTAAAGAAATCTATATTTATGTATATAAATGTCTATTTCTAAATGTAAGTGTAAATGAAAAGAGCATATGGTTTTGTAGTGTTATAGATACAACATATCCATAAATTAATGTAATTGAAATTCTAAAGTCTTCAATACATATAATATGAAATCAATCAAACTATTAAACTACATGAGAAATAAATGAAAATAGTAAATGCATATATATGTGTACTTGTAAATGTAAGTGTAAAATAAATATGAATAATGAAAATTATAAAAGAATACAAGGGGAGACCAGTGCCTTATTGGGTATATGGAGTCTAATGAATATCTGCAAATGTGGATTTCAATAATGGCAATAATTCAAACTGTCAGGCACAAAAATTGTTTACAACTTGTGTAAACGTGCAAGTGAATAATTGACAAACTCTTCTTGAGATAGAATGGAAATTCTAGTTATGTGATTTTTCTTATTAATCCAACTAACACTTCCCAGTTGTTGTGATTGATTAAAAGATTTTAATCCCTACTTGAGAGAACCGAATAACAAAATCACACATATATAGAAAATGTACAATGATAAACTGAGTATAAACTTGTTATATATATTTAAAAAATAGAGAAGCATCATAATGGAGACAATCAAATAACTGCATAAATTTAACAAATAGCTGATACCAAAATCTTAATCCATAACTTAGATATCTTCATTTACTCCATCAAAATACATGCATCTGAGTCTCTGTATATGAAAGCATTTTTCTAGAAATCTTTCTACTGAATATCTCCTAACGCCTATATCTGTTGCATTACTATGGAACATATATAAATACATCAAAACTTGGAAGGGACACACCCCTTCACAAATTTTCTATTTTACTTAACTAATTAAGACAAGAGATTAGGCTCTATTTAGCCATAGATGAACATTTGATAAATGATCTAGATAATCTTTCCGTTCATGAATATCAACATCTCCTAATGCATTCCTGGCCAATATCTCCACCTTTATCATCCTTTTTTTGTGCTCGCAACTCTCATCCAATGTCGAATCCTTCCCTGTAGCATTTTCTAGAATTCCCTGCAACATCAATTCACATTCTTCAATCCACTTGGCTTTCTCTTTCAACTTTTCTCCATCTTCAAATAGTGTAGGCAATCCCATATTCGTAACATCAACCAGCCCCTTTGCATCTTCTCAGAGTTCCTCATAATAGTCCCTATGTCTCTTTATAATTTGGTTACCCATACCAATGGCCACACTGTCAAGAACATCTCTTTCATTTAATTCTCAATTTTCTTCAATCCTTCCATCAATTCTCTTGTGTTCCTGCCCTGTAACATGGTTCTTTGAATATGCTCCCCATAGCTTATTCAACCAAATCGTTAAGTTAGCCGGCCTTTTTCTGATTATTGCAGTGAGTGTATCATATTTACCTTGTGAATATGTAGTTGACTCCTCCCAATGATATTTTACCTCATGTGAGCTTTCACCATGTGTTATTAATTTAGGAGGTCCTTGCATTGTGACTCCTAGCATGTCCTTCAAATGATCATTTTCTCTCATGATCCTTTCATTATTCATTTTGTACATTTCCTTATCTTTTATCAACATTTGTATTTGGGATTTATTCAATTTTTCCACATTAATCCCAATGTCTACAGTCGCCACATGATCTACCTCTCCAACCTTCAGAGTCATGACATGCCCAAATGCTTTCTCAGTATCAATCACTACTGACTTTCTATGAGGTGGATACAAGATCCATATCATGAGTGATCCTTCATCTGGGTTATATTTGGATCCAACATATATTTCTCTCACCCTCTCCTGACTAAGCTTGTTTTTGGCACTATTATCCTTTAAGAAGCTATCAAACACCAATGAAAAATTCAAATCAAGCCCTGGAAAGATCATAACTCCAACATCCTCTAACATTTTCCTTCCTTTGTCGAGGGTCATATTAGCCATTTCTCTATCCATAGTTAATTTCAAATTATTTAGTAGCTACTCCTCATTGCTTGGTGTAATATTATCAATTGTCTCCCTTATCTCCTTTCCCTTTTGCTTATACAAGAAAGATCTGAATTCTGAAGAATTCACAAATTCACTGTCTGCTACAAATGACCTATATGCCATCTATCTGGTGTCTGTGTCTTGGCTCTCTTCAACACTTAGTTCTCTAGGAGGGTAGTTTTAATCTTGAGTTTTTAATCTAGAAATCCTACTAGGTATGTCTCATGGCATATCTTCTCTAGTTTCCTCATCTCTAGAAAAAGGGAACCTTGTATCCTACAACCCTTGGTTGTATTCCTCCACCACTCTCTCTGCTTCCTTTGCCTCCAAATTTCTAATCATGTCATCAAACTGATAAAGCACTTGACCATATCGAACAAAGTTTATCCTTTGTTTGGCAGAATTGATATATCCCTCTAGATCAAAACATTCTCTTGGTGGACCCTTATTCATATTATATTGCATTAATTTTTCAAAGATCAAATCATATCCTTCTTTTGCAAGCATAGTAAAATCACCAAAGCACAGGGTACTAGGCATAAATTTCTATTTTCTGAATGAACCAAAATTCATGAAACTAGAAAAATCCATTTGTCTTACGATTTCCAAATATGCAATCCTATCTGAGACTATTTTAGGAAAAATGAAAGGAGAATCCTCAAAACCAAATACCCTTACCATAGTAGCAGCTTCCAAGCAATACCAATCTCCCCAATTGTGATCAATTGGTCCATTAAAGTCCTTAGGTCTGAGGAAGAATTTTATTTCATCAGATAATGAGTGTGCACAAGGATGACTGTAGAATTCATATACTGGCTTTACAAATTATTCTTCAAAATATAGGAAACTGGAATTAGCAAACCTACTATCCCAAATGGCAGTCCACAATTGAATGGGTAACAATTTTCCCTCTTTATCAAACTGTGAAACCTTCAACTTTTCTGGCCAAATCCCTAACTCTTGTCCGAAGTACAATACTAGGTGCATTAAAAGAGAATAATTCCTAAGTTGCAAAATAGGGGATTTATTCTTTATTGCCACCAATGCTAACTCAAGCTCCTTGGAGACAAATGAAGCATAGTTGAATAACCTAGAATTATGACATTGAATGTCAACTACAATTACCATGGGAAGAATGGACATATACTCAAGAAATTCCATACCCAACACTTTTTCTACCAAGAAATAGGTATATCTCATATAGGGCTTGAATAAGTCCACATCGAATGGAGGCCCATCGCCATCGTCAAGTGGGACAGTTTTACCATCTTGTTTAATTCTATGTAAGGGCAATCTCCAACCCTTGTAAGTGGTGTCCATTCTCCAAAACTCCTTTTCCAACTCTTCATTCATAATTTTCTCATTACACCACCCTTCCAACTTAAAAACCTCACATATTGAAGTCTCTGATATGTATACGAATGGTTTCCTAGATGGTCCACATATGGCCTTAAGTTTTGAGTCATAGTGGGTGGCCAAAAATTTTACTAGCTCTATATTGACAAAGACAATAGGGAAAACCATTTTTCCCAAATTTAGATGCCACAAATTACAAACTAGCTCAAAATAATCTCTTCATTGAAAGTGGAATCTAAACAATTCATAGCCTCTTATTGGGGTCCAAATATCTCCTATGTGCTTGCACTTGTCATCCAATTTATCCACTTCCACCCTAAGTTGTGTGGAGTGCCTACCTCAAGACCCAAAGCCAAGAAATTGGTCAATTAAATCCTAGTTCAGCTTTCGTTCAGCACCCTCCGGCTCAATTCCAAACTCAACTTTCTGCTTCTTACTCTTAGGGTGACTACTCTCACTTTGTTTTCTACCTTTCAACTTCCTTGAGCTGGTGCCTTCCATATTACTCACTTAAAATTGTAAAAATGAAAAAGTTAAAATGCAGAGGACTTATTGGTTTTGATTGAGGTCTTTCAACTGAAACAATTCTTTGGCCCTTTGTTTGTCTCCTCATTTCCTTCACTACCAATTCACAATAATGTTCATTTTGCAACGATTTCCTTTCAATTTATGAAATTACTTGTACTTTGTGGTGCCATTAATGTTTTAACTCTAGGCATGAATGTAACACATTTTTGAATTCCTTACTATCACATCAAATGAATTGGTCGGAAAGACACCTTCAAAATTTGGTCAATCTATACATTAGACCCCAACCAACGTTCACTGAATACTCTGTTGATCAGGGTAATACTATACACATCTGACTGATGTTAACATTTGTACCGTATACATCACCAAGAGTCACCTCGACAATCATTTTGGTTCATTTGTTTCTTCATCAGCCTGACTTTTAGTATCGCTAACAATTTCAGTGGTTCCTCCGATGTTATAAGTCTCACCGATAACTTTTCTTTTGGTCTTGAATATGTTGCCATAATTCCTGCCGATATCCTCCTGTCGGTGTAACTTAGTGGGTTCGGTGAACATTCAGGATTTACACCTATGGCACATTTCTTGCCGATATATTCCTAGTGCTCCTGTCAGTGAAAGAAATGATGGTCTTGCTAATGAAAGTTCATTTGTGAGACTCTTGGCGATGTCCACCGAAGCCTATTCATGAGTGAGAGATCAATCATCAACACATGATAGAAAAATCACTCTGATATTTCATGTCTTGTCGATGACTTCCATCGGCAAGACAGATCCAATGTCACATTGATCTGACCTCTTCAAGAGTTTTAAATTGACCTACACCATGTCATCGCGAAGACTCTTGGCAATGACCACCAAAGCCAACCCATCAGTGAGAGATCAATCATCAGAATAGGATAGAAAACTCACTCAGATAGTTCATGTCTTGCCGATGACTTCCGTCGACAAGACAAATCCAATGTCACACTGATCTGACCTCTGTGGGAGTTTTAAATTGACCTACACCATGTCATTGTGGAGACTCTTGGTGATGACCACCGAAGCCAACTCATCGGTGAGAGATCAATCATCGACACAGGATAGAAAACTAACTTCGATAGTCCATGTCTTGTCGATGACTTCCGTTGGCAAGACAAATCCAATGTCACACTGATGAGTTGTCTTGCCGATAGATTCCCTTCATTGATGAGACCATAAGACAATCTCCCCGATATGTCTTCTTTAGTAATCCTAGCTTTGAACACAAGCATAGCTCATCTTCGAATTTACCCACTATCACATCAAATGTTCTATCAGAAAGACAATTCTAAATTTGGGTGATTATTTTATTTAGGCTTGACTAACGTTCATTAAACATTCTTTTGGTCGGGGAGACATTATGCTGATATCACATAATCTATCCATCTGATTCATATAAATGTCGCTAAGAGTCACCCCGACGACTATCTTGATTTTTTTGTGTCTTCATTGGTAAGACATGGTGTATCGCTAAGGCATTCAATAATTTACCCGATGTTATAAGTCTCCATGATGATTATTCCTTCGATCTCATGTCGCCAAGACTCCTTCCAATACAACTCCTTGTGCTTTGATCGATGAGACAAGAGAGGTTTCTTTCCGATGGAACTTCATCGGTGAGACCTATATGCTTGGTATGACCTTTTCATTTCACCCAATGGAACTTGTCTTGCTAACGAAAATATTTATCGGTGAGACTGTGGACCGTGTTATCCCGATGTGTTTCTTATGTAATACGATCGGTGTGACATTTTGTTCTTTCGTCGATATGCTAAAAATGAGAATATAATTATTTATGAATCAGAGAGACCTGAACAAATTCTTGCCGATATGGGTTATTTGAATACTAGATTTTGGAGGTTTTACATGATATCAAATGGTCAAGAATGATGTGATCATATGTGACTATGATGGATTATACTCAAGATAAGGTTTTCTTTAGGGAATCGACAAGTGCAAAATCACTGTAAAATTTGCAAAATCACTTGTACTTCCCATTGAAGTATGTTTAATAACTCCAAAATGGGTGTCTAAGACCATCAAGGGTTTCTCTGGTGTTTTGGGAAAGTTTTGAGTTATTAGGAAAAAACTAGGTTTGCATTGTTACAAGGATTCAAGGAGTCAAAGTGTGAAATCTAACTTCTGTTCTTTGTCAGGCTTTGAGAGTTGTTTGGATTTTTTAAATTGGTCATTCTAAACTTGTTGGAAGCCTCTTAAAGGTAGGTTGATAGGTTGGTTGAGTTGAACCTACTAGGTCTCAATCAGGTAGTTATTACTGCTAAGGTGGATCACTCCTTTCTGTGAAGGCCATACACTTATGATTGGGTCAAGTGTTCTTTCTTTAGAAAATTCCTATTGCCTTTTTGATAGGTTATAATTTGATTAGATGGGTTATGAAGCACTTATTTCAAACAAATATATTTATGAAAGAAGTATATTGGCATGAAATTAAATATGATTTGTATTCCAATGTAAAAACTACAAAGAATGGAAACAATTCTCTCAACACATAAACTATTATGTAGTAGTCAATTAAACTGAAAAAGCTTACTCTATATGAGTTATGATACACAAATAAGAAAATGATCTAAAGTGACTTATTTATCTTAGAGGAACTAAGTATATAGTATTCAAAGAAAATCAACAAACCCACAACTACCCTTATTTTGAAGGAGTTTAGTTTTCTCCCCTTCCTAATCTCGCTAATATTGTCTAATTATTTTAAAGAGACAAAGGTTCATTACAAAAAATTATTAAACCTAGTAAATAGCTTGGTTAATGAAACTTGAAAAAAGAAACAAAACAATTGCTACATTTGGAATTTCATGTTGAATGAAGAGTGGTGACAAGAATCTACTTATAGTTTAATAAAACACTATTTTTATAAGAAGGCTTGACATTAGAAAGATAAGTGTTACTTAAATTTTAATAAAACACTATTATAGTTTTACCAACATATACTATTGTAATGCTTGCATGGATTCTTAGTTAATATATGGGGAGATAGAGATAGATGGGGAGAGAAAGAAAGAGAGATAGAGATATATGGGAAGAGAAAGAGAGATGAAGATATATGGGAAGAGAAAGGAAGAGAGGTGGAGATAGAGAGTCGATGGATAGGGGGGATAGGGAGGAAGAGATGGCGAGAGATAGAGAGGGGGAGGGAGAGAAAGGGATATAGATAGGTAGAGGAGGAGAGATAGAGAAGAGGAGGAGAGAGGGAGAGATAGGTTGGAGAGGAAAAGAGAGAAGAGAGGGAGATAGATAGGTAGAAGAGGGAGAGAAAGAAGAGGGGGAGAGGGAGAGTGATATGTAGAAAGGGAGAGAGAGAAGAAGATAGGGGAGAGAGAGAGAGATAGCTCAATATATATAGAGGGAGAGGGAGAGACATGAAAAGGGGGTGATATAGAGAGATAGAGGGGGATGGTGAAAGAGATAGAGAGATCGTGATAGAGGTAGAGAAAGATATGGATAGAAAGAGATAGAGAGAGGAGTGAGAGGGAGATAAAAAGAGAAATAGAGATAGAGATATAGAGTAGGAGAGATGGAGGGAGAGATGGAGTGAATGAGAGAGAAAGGGGGGAGAGGGAGAGATATCTCAATATATAGAGAGGGAGTGACATAGATAGTGGGAGATATAGAGATAGAGAGTGACAGGGAGAGATATATCAATCACCCTCCCTATATCTATGTATTCATCCTTATCTCTTTATCTCTCTACCTCTCTCTATCTCCTTTTCTCCCTTTCTATTTGTATTTTTCATTATATCCCTATATTTTCTTCCCTATATTTATCTTTGTCTCCTTAAGTGTGCAATGGGTACATTGAAGAGGTCTTAAAGGAGAATTATCATATCTTTAATCAAATGGCATGCTACCTTGAGCATAACTCACCAAGGACACATGCCATCCTTAGATTATTGACATGAAACAACCAATCAAAATTTAGTTTCTCTCTCTCATATTAATATTATATTAATATATATTATTATTATATTAAATATATATTATATTAATTATATTTTGTATTATATAAAAATATACTTATTATTAATTTTAATTATAATAATTTTATACATATTTAATAATTTTGTTAAAGAATATAATATATAATTATAATAAGTTGAATAATTATATTATTTATTATGTAAAATATAGCTAATATATACTTAACTATATTGTAGAATATTAAAACCTAGCTAAATGGTGCCATAATTTTCAATTTTAATTAACATACTATAAAACCTAATGAAACTAGGTTGTAGCTCGTCAAATTGGAGAAGTGAAAGGTCAATACCAATGCCAAGGAAGAGTTTGGAGTAGTGAAAACAAGGTCAATGCCAGCGCCGAGGAAGAGTTTGGAGTTAAAACAAGGTCAATACCAGAGCCGATGAAGAGTTTGGAGGAGTGAAAACAAGGTCAATATTAACGCCGAGGAAGAGCTTGGAGGAGTGAAAAAAAGGTCAATACCAGTGCCGAGGATGAGGTTGAGGGCACTTAGGGAAAATTGACGACCAAGGGACAATGAGTATTGTAAGTTTGGCACCCCTATTCTCTTTAACCTGCAATTTTCATGCCTAGTTTCCAAAGATCTTCTCGTACATTGGCACCACCATTCTTGTAAAATGGTATAAGATAAGACATAAAAAATAAAATAGCTTAGACTATCACATTTTTTTCGACCAGCCTCAAGTCTTGGAAAAACTCCCAAAATCTACCCACATCTTGGTTGAGGTCTAGGATTTCATCAAACAAAGCCTTCATCGTATGAGTCTGAAGCAATTGTAGACTTAGCCCAAGTATATGCTAGGCTAAGAAAGATCTAATGAATGGAAATAGAGGCATACAATTCTTCTTTAATAATTCCACCACAAACATATGCAAGGAAAGGTCTCCTCCCTTCTTGGTAGTGATAACCTCCTCCACACACAACCCTTAAAAATTATGAATAGAGGAATATAATATTTGAAGAAATCAAAGTTGATTCTCTCCTACCTGATGTAATTAGTCATTTTATCCTTACAAACATTTATAGTGATTACTAGAGGCACATAGACCAATTCTTCATAATAGAAGAATTTGATCATACTTTTCCAATGATGGCATTATGAGAAAACCTTAGGTTAAATGAATAATTCCTAGCTAAGTTCTTTAAATCATGTCCAACCGTATAAGACAAGAACGTTGCTATGTGTACTTGGATACCACGGAGAAAGGCTCTTTGGGCTCTTTCATCAATCAAGGTATTGTTAAATTTTAACACATAAAAGTGAGAATGAAGAATCTTTCCTATGATGGTGGCCATCCCATTATAGTTCTTAGAGTTGTTAGAGATAATTTTTTTTTGAAGTAGAGATATTTTAAGTTATCAAATCCTACCATCAGACATAATCAAAATGTTGCTATTTCAAATGACTACGACCACTAACTTTCACTATTTGAAGATGTCGAAACCTTGTCATAGAGAACTAGAACATTGATGCAACCACTCATCCTACCTCAAAACATACCAAAATTCTCATAGCAATTAGACATAGGAAGATTTAAGATGACTTAAAAAAACCCTAAACCTTAAACCCTAAACTCATAATGACTTAACCAGGAGTAGTACACACTCCCACCCCATTAACCACTTAGACATATGGAAATTAAATGTAAATTTTCTGCTATTTTTAGTCATCTAGGTGTCCCATAAACTACTTTTTGGTGTTTCCCTTCAAGTTTATTTACTTGAATGAAGATCAAAAGTCCTTTGATTACAATTAGAGAATACATTTGACGCATTGGTTGTGTAATTGGTGGACCATAGTCACATTTAACACTTGTTACAAAGTTTGGGAGTTAAAACGTTAAGTATATTTGATTTTTGATGGACACATTTGGACGGTAGTAACAATAACTTCCAATCTATCAAGACTTGATTACCTTATAACCTGTGAAATTCTAGCGATGAAATGATAGATTAATCATAATGTCACCTTGGAATCACATCACCATAAAAGAAATTCATCCAACATCCTTATGAGTGCAGGTACCACCAAATAGGTATTTTTCAGATCTATCTCCCTTGAGCGAGGGAAATTCAAAAAGAGAAGAGGAAAGTGAGACATGTAGTAGGTCTAAAAAATGGATATCAACTAGAGGTCAAAAGATTAGAAGAAAATTTCGTAAATGCATGGAATTTTTTCTTGCTGAAGGGGGGTCATGTTCTTATGATGATGAGAGCATAGGTGACGTCGAGGTGCCCTTGAGGTACAAACATCTATGGAAACAATGGGTGCCCAAGGAACTTCCTCCAATAAACACTGATTTTTGTGTCAACGAGAGGATATATCATATAGCACCATTGTCATTACATGGTTTGGGCCTATTTTCCATGGATGGCATAAAGGTCTGTTACAAAAAGTTACTGAATTGATGGAGTATGTCAGACCCTGTTATAGTTACAAAGATTGGATGGATCTGGTTCGATTTACATGAAGTATGTGTAGGTATGCACTGTTAGCAAATTATATACAACTAAAAGATAAGGATCAAAATAAAGGAGTGGCTATGTAAATTGACAGAAGGTCAAAAGCATCAGGGAATATTGCAGGGTCTATAAACAGTATATGACCTGGGTCAACAAATAAGCAACCCAATTGCATATTCGAGGCACGCGAGGGAAACCATGTATTCGTATGTGCGATAAAATCAATAACTGTAGAGGAAGAGTTGCTAATCGATTACAATTTGAATCGCTTAGTTACAAACACAGTTACTATGGGGGTGGTACATACTATGTACGATTTTACCCAACCTCCAATTAATGACTCCAATATACCATTTTATTCTTATATTTTTTTTTGTAAGTCTAATGGTTTCATTTTAGTAATGTTCTTTTATATTTAATTTTTTTCACAGCAGGACATTCATTGTATGGGGAAGTCTTTGGCCCAGAGCACAGATCGCAATGCATCTTTAGGCGATTCTACCTGAAAGGTTTACCTCATTGTAATTGTACAAATTAGATACGAGCTAAATGTTTTATTATTATGTTTTTTTCATAAGTTTATTGGGTTAATTTTTATAATGTTTTTAATATTCTTGTTGTAGTCGTCTGATCGTGGAAAGGCACCAGCAGTAGACGAGAGCATCCATAGGGAGGTGTAGTCAATATTATGTGATGATGACATCGCTTATTCAACAAACCTTCTCGATATGATAAGGAAGACCCACAAAAAATGCAATGAAGAAATCCTTAAGTTGTTATTCATAGTGCCTCAAATAGATGAAATAAGAGAGGGTTAAAATATTGATTGAGAGAGCACAAAAATTGCAAGTAAGTTGTCATGAGGTCTTTAATTATAAAATAAGTTCATTCTTGGTTTTATATTTTGTACTCTTTTATGTCATGAACTAAAATATGTGTTGTTTTTACAGGATTTTTTGCATCCTCATGGTCCTCCTAGCCATGATCAGGGTACTGCAAGTGCTGCCCAAGGAGTAGGGGTTAGTACAAGTGTCCATCCTAATATTCCTGCACATACATCACATCATATGACATCATTTGTGCCTATATTGTCATCTGAAATGTTGGAAACACATACCATGCAAGCATCCGTTATTGCACCCAATAGTAGCGAACACATGCTAGAACATGTGTCAAGACATGTACCTGGGGATGCAGAGGCCACTAGTACTAGTGATGTTTTAGCAGCATTTCTTGGATCTTCCTGTATTACTAGTACGAGAACATTTCCGGTCACATTTGTGGTGACCAAGGATTTCGTTCCCATAAAGATAGAGAAGGTCCCAGGTACTTTAAAATGTTTTAATTATTATTATATATAATCCATTTGAAATTTACTTATTGATCACTCTTTTTAGACTATTTATCCCATGATCATTTTGTAGGATTTTTTTTTTTTTTATAAACATCTAAGTGATATTACATCGGAGCTCTTCGGGCCCACCATACGTACATGGTGGAATGCCCAAAATCAAGATTTAAAAGATGAGCTCATTAACCATTTAGTTGTGTTGTTCGGTGATAAAACATTCAACCGAACCAAGGTCCTTAAGAAAGTTGGTACCTATCTAAAGTATGTGAGGGACCAATATAGGCCACATTTAGAGAAGAACAAAAAGTACGAGTGTCCCCCCATGATTCTAGAGAGGGAGTGGAAGGACCTAGTGTAGGATGGAAAGGAGAAGGCTGAAAAGAAAAAAGGAAAGACACCACTAGGCCAAGGAAGGTATGTGATACTATCAAAAATGTAATTATATACTGGTTACTCTTTCTTTTTACATAATTTAACGTATTTCCAACTTTTCATAGGCTTCCCGACACATTGAAGGCAACAAAGGAAAGACTAGAAAAACATGGGCAACACAAACTTGGCTCTAGTGGTTGTATGAAATTAGCTGCATGAATTGTAAGTATCAAATAATGAAATATTGCATCCAAATAATAAATTGCAAGCAATTTTGGTTTTATCACACCATAGAAGAAAAATTCATGATCTTATGCAAAAATGCAGGGCTCTGAATTCAACAGAGTTCCCACAGAAGAGGACCTGAAGATTTCCTTCCAGCAAGGCTATGGAGCCATGGTTGAACGCCTAAGAGTCTTGACTGGGAAAACACAATCTTCCATTGCATCCGATAGGAAGGTAAATAAACTCAATAAAATTTATTTAAAATTGAATACTTGTGCAATCTATTAAGTATTAATTTCCACCATAAAGTAATTACATGCCTATTTCTTTTAAACATACAAGCAATGATAATACTGCACATGACATTGGAATGCAGCTTGGTGTGGGTGGAGCACAACCTGCAGATGAAGGTCATGGTGTGCATCCTAGTACTAGATGTATTCATGTGCTAAACAAAATGCAATATGGATTAATCCAATTAAACATATTTAATTGCAATTGGTGTATTAATTAATGTAACCTTTCATGTTTCAAATTTAGAGTATGTAGAGCGTGATCAACATGTTGAGCATGATTAGGCTAGAGAAGATCAGGAACATGATGTGGCCCCATCAGGTAAATAGGACCACTCTAAATTTTCTTTTAAACATATTTAATTGCAATTGGTGTATTAATTAATGTAACCTTTCATGTTTCAACTTTAGAGCATGTAGAGCATGATCAATGTGTTGAGCATGATCGGGCTAGAGAAGATCAGGAACATCATGTGGCCCCATCAGGTAAAGAGGGCCACTCTAATGTTCTTTTAAAAATATTTAATTTCAATTGGTGTATTAATTAATGTAACCTTTTATGTTTCAACTGTAGATCAAGATTTAGAGGGTGTTCAACATGTTGAGCATGAGTCTATAAGAGAAGTTAAGGAACATGATACAGACCCATCAGGTAAAGAGAACCACTCTAATGTTCTTCTAATTAATGAAATACTTGTAACAATAATAATAAAACATATCAATTTAACATTTCTTTGTTATTGTAGTAGATCGCCCCTTGCAGCGGCGTCCACGTCATGAGCACACGACTAGGTGTACATTAAGATCACGAGAAGAGGGTATAAAAACTAAAGGGGGGACATATGATTTAGAAAATGATACTCCACTTCATTTTTTTTTAGCGTTAAAAAAGAAACAAAAAAAAAGTGATTTTAATCATATTATGACAACCATATTTTTGATAATATGTAAAAACTGAAAGAATGAATGTTATATGTTAATGAATGAATGCAAATATGTTAATGAATAAATGTTATATGTTAATGAATGAATGTTATATGTTATTAATGGATGAATGAATGAATTTTATATGTTATTAATGGATGAATGAATGATTAATGTTATATGATCAGGTATGGGGAATTGAGAGTGATGTGAGGGGGGGGGGGAGGCCAAATGAGCTTCCACTATCACGTGGTTGGCCCTGTTAAGTAGATAATATTAAACTATTCTCAAAACAAAGAGAAGCTCAATAAGGTAATGCACTTTTTAGTATAAGAAATGCATCGTTTGAAGCATCAAACCAATATACAAAGATGAAAGAAAGTGCTAACTTTTCACTATGGTGGCAAAAAAATGATTCTTTATACCCTGAATACATGCTCTGCATCATAATTTGAAGTTGTTTCCATTCCAATGTTCTGAGTTTAGTTTTTTTGTATGGATTTGTAGGAATACCACATTCTGTTGTGTGTGGATTTGGTTTCAAAGCTCTATTTCTTCTGTTTTTAGTGGTGACATAACTCTAAAATTTGACTTTTGTGCATAACAGGTTAGTGGAAAAATTGACAGCTCTGAAGGGTTTAGAGGCTCGATTGAGATAGATACACAAATATTTGGATCTTTTGTTGATGGGAGGCTTCCACTTAACCATGAAATTTTGTACCATCTGTAGGTATGCAAAAATTTCTCTACTTACATTCATTCTTGATCATAAATGTTCTAAATGATATTAATGCTTCAAACTTAAGATTTGTTTCATTGTTATAATGATCAAAATGTTATACTTTGCTATACATTCAAGCATTCTCTTTCCCCCTACCCTTTAATCTCTCCCCCATCCTTTTAAATATTTTCTTTGTCATAAAATATTCACATTTCTGTCTCATTTACACAAATTTATCTGAAGCTCTAGGAGTGAATAAAGATATGTAAAAGATGATGGATTATGTCTAAACAATTTTCCATATTATAGCTAATTAAATCCTTAATATTTGAATAGTTTAGAGCTTGAATAATGCTTGTATATGCATGTGTATCAATAAGGGGGCATTGATACTTTTTGACATTGCATTGAGGAAATTGTTTTCTCTTATACCTACCCTCGGCTAGACATGGAGGTATATAATATTGGTTTCTGGGTTTTTTCTGTAAGTAGTTAATTTCATAGAGGAAGACTAAAATATTCTTAATTTCCTATTAGGTGTGAAAGCATATGAATCACTTGCTGAAGGCACCATTTTGTATTCATCCAAAAACTGGTTTGTTCTTTTTTTTTTATGTTTCTTGCATGTGTTTTTTTAGGCTCTAGAGATGTAGCTCGACTCTTTCCTTTGCACTTTTCATCTATTTTGATGATTACAGTAGTTTTTCCTCATAATTTTTTATGTAGATCTATTTGTAACCTTATTTTCTACCAATCAATTTGCAAACCAGTCACATATTAAGGACCATTTCACTAACTTGTAGTCATCCATTTCTTCATATGTTGCAAGTTGTGTCTGTGTGCCAATAAATCCTGATGATCACGAGAACTTTAATCCTACAAGTGTACCCACTCTTTCTCAAGTAAAAGTTTTACCTTGTTTTATAGTAATTTAAATGGTTAATTGAAGGTGCTTCTTTAGATCTGAGATAGTTGAACCCTGGATTAAAATATGGTATTAGATGGGCAGTATAATGATAAAATTGAGGTCCTTTGAACACAAGCTTTGTTCTCTTGACACTGCTCAACATTTTCCCTACATATTTTCTCTTCAATACAGATGTTTCTTAACTCCTTCCCTTGTTAGCCCTTGGTTGTTCTCAAGTGTAATGCTTTTTCTATGCATCTTGTAGCCTATATTTATGATCAATCATCTCTTATGAAGCATGGATAACCTTTCATGGAATTTTTGTTGTGATTAGACGATTTCCATTGTGAGAATAATCATTTAATTTGCATGGAAGTAAGTATTTTTCATATTATTTGACTTGGTATTGTAAACTTGTCTTTGCAGGATTCTCTAGGGGGAAACAATAGAACTGTGATGATAGGTAGAGTTGTACAACACCATAAATCATTTGGAATTATAAATATATTGCTTATAGAATACTCTATGCATGTAAAATGGAATGTGCAATGACAATTGGTCTCAAATTCAAATCTGAATATAAGTACATTACACAAGAAGATGGTATCTATTCTATGATTTAAAGAACCCCAAAATAAGAAAATTAAAAGGTTTAATCTATTTACTTGCTCTTAGACACTTGTTTAATTGATGAGACCCTCAGAATGTCTTGCTAATAACCAATAGTGTTCAAAACTCCTGAAGATGTCAAATCGGTGTGACATTGGATATGTCTCGCCAACAGAAGTCATTGGCAAGACATGGACTATCGTAGTGAGTTTTCTATCTTGTGTCGATGATTGATCTCTTACCGATGGGTTTGCTACGGTGGTCATCGCCAAGAGTCTCCATAATGAGATGGTGTAGGTCTATTTAAAACTCCTGAAGAGGTCAGATCAGCGTGACATTGGATCTGTCTTGCCGACGGAAGTCATCGACAAGACATGGACTATCAGAGTGAGTTTTCTATCCTATTTCGATGATTGATCTCTCACCGATGGGTTGGTTTCGGTGGTCATTTCCAAGAGTCTCCACGATGACATGGTGTAGGTCTATTTAAAACTCCCACAAAGGTCAGATCAGTGTGACATTGGATCTGTCTTGTCGACGAAGTCATTGGAAAGACATGGACTATTGGAGTGAGTTTTCTATCCTATTCCGATGATTGATCTCTCACCGATGGGTTGGTTTCAGTGGTCATTACCAATAGTCTTTGCGATGACATGGTGTAGGTCTATTTAAAACTCTTACAGAGGTCAGATTGATGTAACATTGGATATGTCTTGCAAATGGAAGTCATTAGCAAGACATGGACTATCAGAGTGAGTTTTCTATCCTGTGCTGATGATTGATCTCTCACCGATGGGTTGGCTATGGTGGTCATCGCCAAGAGTCTCCACGATGACATGGTGTAGGTCTATTTAAAACTCCTGAAGAGGTTAGATCAGTGTGACATTGGATCTGTCTTGCTGATGGAAGTCATAAACAATACATGGACTATCAAAGTGAGTTTTCTATCCTGTTCCGATGATTGATCTCTCACCGATGGGTTGGCTTCGGTCATCATCGCCAAGAGTCTCCATGATGACATGGTGTAGGTCTATTTAAAACTCTTGCAGAGGTCAGATTGGTGTGACATTAGATCTGTCTTGCCGATGAAAGTCATCGACAAGACATGGACTATCAGAGTGAGTTTTCTATACTGTACCGATGATTGATCTCTCGTTGATGGGTTGGCTTTGGTGGTCATCGCCAAGAGTCTCCGGGATGGTACATTTCAATGAATATATTTTTAAAAAAAAATTGCATTGTTTCGTCAGAATTTCAATGAAGGAAATTGACAAATCACCGAAAAGGTTCGACAAAGTTGCTATAGCTGCGATGAATGCTTCGTCGTAACTACTTGCCCATTTCATCAAAATGGCTATGAACTTCTGGTGTTGTTTCAATGCTTTGGAAGAGGCAATGCAATTGTGTTTTGGTTATAATTAATCAATGGATACATAGAGTTTTTGTCGATATTCTGATGAACAACAGAGCCATTTTATGATGTCGAGGACGGACGAATCTGGGCCTCTATTTCAACATTTAATTCTTCATCTGAATTTCAACAAAAAATTTGTGACAAAAATTATTTCATTAGTTCGTCAGTTGTCCGAAAAAGCTTTGTCGCAAGACCAATGAACGTTTGTCAGAAAATGGAGTCAAATTTAGTAGTGTGTAAAATAATGTACAAAAGGAATGTTTGTAAGTTGTTTGGACAAAGGATGTTGATTTATTGATATGGATTGATGTTGATGTTGGGATAGTTTGATGATAAAGTTTGATGTTGGAATCTTGGATGTTTAAGAATGATGATATTTTGGTACTCAACCCTTGATAGGGAGATGAGTGGATTTTGGATGATGTTTGAGAAATGACGCTGTGTTTGTGGATGCTCAACCCTACAAATGAGAGTGTGAGTGGATTTTGGATTGTTTTTGATATGATAGTAGTCTAGGAACATAAGGATGAACAAGATTTTTTTTGATGTTTTCTACATCTCAAGGATGGTGATGGAGGATATGTTGATTGCTTCACTTGAACTAGCTATGGGGTTGCAAGTAAAGGAAAATATAATAAATTGAGAAGAACATTAGCAAGATGTAGGGGTTTGATATCTTGTTTTCAATGTTTTTCCAAAGGCTAAGTGGATGTTTTTTTTGATGATGATTATCTAAAGGATGTCCAAAATTGTTTATAAGGTATGCTGCAAATCTAATTTTGTTGTTGTCCAAAAGGTGATATTAACCAACCCTAGGTAAAATCCATGTTTGAAATGTGAAATGGTAAATGTTTGATGGTGCAAGATGGATGGTAAATGATTTGATGATGCAATAGATGTGTGAAGGTGTAAGTCCAATGCTGAATGAGGTGTAATTTTTTGATAGATTTTGAGATAGGATAAAAACTAGGACAATAACAATTGCTATCTAGGATGACTATGGAATTTTTTTGACAATAGCAGTTCTGTGTAAGGAACATCTATGATAATCCTGAAAAAATAAGTCTTTGTGTAACTCAGTGACTGTTAAAACATAAATGATAATAGTGGTTCTATGCACAAAAATGATATGAAATTAGGATGACTGCAGTAAAATTATAAAACATAATCAATAAAATTGATAATAGTGACCTAGTTTTGACAGTGTTCAGTTAGTGACCATTTTCAAAAAGTTTCCAAGTTTAATGTGTTTGATATGATGTTTTTAGGAGGTGTGTTTGATAGCAAGTGATACAATACAACAATCAAATGTATGCAAATAACTAACTCAATCGAAAAGGGTGATATTTTGTGGGCTTTCTTCCATAAGATCTACTAGTATAGCTTGAACAAAAGAATCAATTACACCCTAAGGAATAAAGGTACGATCCTTCACGTAGGATTACCTCACCCCTAGAGGAGTGATGTTAAATCTATATCTAATAGAGGGGTCGAATAGGCGATACCAAGGTCAATGGGCTACCTTGATACACTTGGCTTCATAAAAGAGAATAAAATATTAATCCTTTTGCATCAACTATAGACCAGATGTGGTAATTAAATTTTGGGAATGATGCTATTCATGTGCACTACTTTGAAAATCATTTCAAAAAACTTGGATAGGCTTCTAAAAAAAAGGTGTGTAATGACAACGGTGAACACCAAGAGTATACATTAGATGTGAGACATTAAAGTCTCTATCCTATCATGTGCAACTCATTACGTTCACATGAGGTTTTGATACACAAGGTATGATGCCCCAAATTCATGATACTTTCTTTCAATTTCACATGCTTTAATAGAGCCCACATGTAAACGTGCTTTTAGGGCCACTTTGAGTTCTCCATTATGGGATGTGTCTCAAAGCATGACCATATCTAATAAAAAAGAAAGGCTTAATGTTTTAATATTTCTCTTACACCGAATATCATCGAACGGTGTAAGGGGAGAGGATACATATCAAAATTACTTTGGTGACTAAAAGGTGCAAAGCCCAAGATATTTCTCTTACAACCAAGGTCATCAAATGATGTGAGGTGAGAGGATATATATCCATATTGCCAATCATAGAAAGCACAATGGAAAATTCATTAATATTTTATTTTAAGCCCAAAATGAAGTGTTATCTATCTAGGAAATTCATGTCTTAAAGCACCAAAACAAAATATTAAAGATATCAAACACACACAAAATACTTGGAACTAAAATGATCCTTGAAGAAGGTGCTACAAGAAAATTGTTAATAGTTTGAGCTTTTGATGTCTTCGATCGTTTATACAAATGAGTGTTAATAAAAAAAATTCAAATTATTCATGCTACAAATGGTAGATGAAATCAAGAAAATAAGAAGATGTTAGGGTTAGACAATTGATTAAGCATAAAAACCCTACAACCTAGACCAAATTGCAATGTGAGTTAAATTTAGGCACACCAAGGGGAAATTTAACTATACAAAAATTGAAAACCACTTGTACCATTTCAAAGAGCATTAAATTATACCCCATTTAAAAAAAAAGGCAATAAAAAATCCTTCCGTATGACTAGGATATGACCGTTTGAAGATAGGGAAAAGTCCTAATTGCTAGATAGCAACAATTCTTTTCTTAACACTATCAAGCCAAAATTAGGATGACCATCACATGTTTTAACAATAGTGATCTTCCTTCTGAGATGATAGTGGATCTATAACCTACAAGATTAAAAATATTATCAAATAGTACAATCATGACCAAATTCATACAATAGTGACCCAGAAATAGGACAACCATGGCCAAGTTTTGAAATGACTACAACCCAATTTACAGTAGTGACCCAAAACCTGAAAATGATCACAAAACTTGATAAAAAAACTTATATTAAAGGAAATAGGTCCCATAGGGTGTGCCAATTAATGTAAGGGGAGAAAATGGACATGAATTGGATCAATGCATTCAATCAAAATGAAACCAAAACAAGGATTAGAACCCACATACTCATGAAATATGAATTCCATAGCTATGATCTCAAACAAAAAAGTTAGCTCAATCAAATTGAAACACAAATGAATTCAAAATATAACAATATTACCATCCCATGGTGGAGTGTATTTTTGTTGATGATGATAGGATTTTTTTTCAACACAAAGCCTCCATGATTACAAAATCTTGATAATGACCTAGAATACAATGATGAATGCTCAAATTTTCTCAAGAATCATTTGGACATGATCTCTTCAAAAATTATCTAGATGAATTATGAGAGGGGTGAGGGTTATTTTATAGATTTGGAGAAATTGAATCAATGGATGAGATTGAGTTAGAAACCCCACAAAGAAGGGTTGACATTGATCAAGAACACCCACAAAGGAGAGTGAATCAAGGAGGATGGATGAAGGAGATCAATTATAACTCAATATTTCTCCACCATTTTAGGAAAATGGTTGAGATAGTTAAGATCAATGGATGAGGATTAATTTTAAGACAAGGGCCATAAATGGTTGAGACAAGTTGGTTGAGATATTTTGAAATGGAATATTCCAAAGGAATATGCTTTTGTGAAGGGAAAATAGGGTAATTAAATAATTATGAATTATTTAATTCATGTGACTAGAAGATTAGGATAGGATAATTAAATAATCAAGATTATTTAATCATGATGGGATTAGAGGAATAGATGATACTAACTAGATAATTAGGAGTTATTCAATTAGGGTGATAAAGGGGTATTAGTGATGAAAACAATGAATTTTAAACAATTTAGGATCACTTAATTAATAGAGAGAAATAGAGTTAATAGGTGAAAATGATGTTAAAAGAGGATTGAGATGCAAATGAAGTGAAATGCAAGAATGAGGATGAAAATAACGCCGATAATAGAAAAATGTGATTTTGGATGTGTGATATGCATTAAGGCATTTTGAAATGTCTACAAAATCTAACTGGTGTAAAATATGATAGGAGAACTCTAACCATCAAGGAAATAAAAAAACTACAATGAAATATGATTCAATGGTAATAAGGTACAAAATATATTTTACAGGCAGAGATAACTCTATTTCTGCCACAACTATCAACACTGTATATGAGATGGTTAAGAAAGGTGCTAACTATGATTTTTTTGAGTTATTGAGGGAATAAATCCTAGATAATTTGAAAAAGACCAAGGACTCCTTGTACTTTTTCAAGTTTGGTACCTAGATTATTTTTTTCTTTTCTACTTTCTCAATGGGGTTCCTGGAACCAAAAACATAGTATGGTTGAAGGAAAGGCTAGTGGCACATCAAATTAGAGATCACTTGTTGAGATTAGGAGATGAAGACCATAAAATAAGGCAATATGGGGATTCTTTAAGACTTTCCAAGAAAATATTCAAGCTATAGAAATAATTCCAAAGAGTGCAGTGGAAAAGTATAATAATAACATTATTTTCATGGTGAGCAAGGACTATTGCATAACAGAGGTTGTTGAGCCTAGGATTGTGTGGATCCTAGAAATGGGATATGAAGTTGCATAGGATTTAATTATCAGTCTAGCTGACCATATGTTAAGAAAACCTAAAGAAACCTCTAAGGAAATATATGGCACATATGAAGAGAATTCTATGGGAGTGAACATGCAACAAAGGGAGAAACAAATAAAGAATTCAATTGCAAAAATGATTGCATAGGTTGTGGTGATGGGTATTCAAAGGAACAATTGGAAAAAACCAAAAGTAGTCTAGCTCTCTAGGAGGTGCATCTAGCATAAGAAGATCTGATAGAACATCTACCCCCTCTTTGGTTTCCCCCAAGTCCTCTAGGAATCTTCCCTCTACCAGTGGAACTAAGAAAAGGAGTCAACCAGTGCTCCGAAAAAATAGTAGAGTACACCTGTAAAAGAAAATGCTCCTTTGGTAATGCAATAAAGAAGAGTAAATGCTAGAGAAAAAATGGAAAAGAATTTGATTTTCGATGAAGAGGAAGAGGTAGAAGAACAACCTCTAATTAGTAAAAGGAAATCCGATGTAGCACATGCATAGTCAAGTGCAAAGAAGTAAAAGGTTGACATTATATATCTATATTGATAGTGAAGTGGAGTTAGAGAAACAAAAAATAATTTAAAATATATGTGAGGGAGAAGAAAGCTAAGTCTAGTAAAGGAGAAAAATCTCCCCTAGAAGCAAAGAGGAAGGATAAGTCTAACCCTTTGGTAAGAAAACATAGCCCTATGAAGTTAGATGCATTATTTAATGGTATAGTGGAACATGAAATGTTGGAGAAAATTGTTGCTCTGTATACCTTTGCGGATGAAATTGATAAATCTAAAATAAAAGAGGATATTGTTAAATTTGAGGTCAACATGAAAGATTGAAGATCAATTGCATGAAGACTTGAAAATTACATTGTATGCAAGAAGGGAAGAAGCAATAAATGAAGAGGTAAGGTTGAGGGCATTTTCCTTGGAAGAGATTAGCGCTCCCATCTCATATGAGAATAAGGAAATATTATCTCAAGTGTATAGAAAAGAGTTTAGGACCAAAAAAAGGGTCACTAAACTGATGAGTAGAGATAAAAATGACATTGAAAGGTTAAGAAATGAGATCACTGAGAAGATTTCCAACTTGGAAAAGGAGTTGGGTATGACCCTATATATTGAAAAGGAATTAAATGATGATATGTCTATCCCAAAAGTTAACATACCAAATTTGAGGTGAAGTGGACTCCTCCTACTCTGGGCTTTGCTAAACTAAATTTTGATGGGGCTAGTAAAGGTAATCTGGGCTTGTCAGGTGCGGGTGTATGTATTCATGACTCTAATGGAGCTTTGTTAGTGGCCCATGCACTTAAATTGGAAGAAGACACAAATAATATGGTAGAGGAAAAAGCTTTACTACAAGGCTTGTATTTGGCAAGGGTGTTGGGCTTAAACAAGGTGTGTATTGAGGGTGACACTTTAATTATTATAAATGCATGTAAGTTAAAGAGTGTCTTTAATTGGAGACTTCATTATATTTTAAAGAGAGCATGGTTATTGATGGATTCCTTATAAGAAGTGCATTTATCACATATTTACTGTGAAGGAAATAAAATAGTGGATAGACTTGCAAACTTACGGTGTGAAGGGAAATAATTTAAATTCCAAGATGTAAGTGTAATAATAAAGAAAGACATGCTTCTACATGATTTATTCATCTCTGAATAAAGGAATTTGTATAAGTCACATTTGCAAAGGGTCTGTTTGAAATTGGCCTTGTAATGTATCAATTCATGAGTTGTTTTGACAAGTGAATGATGATTCAGCATGCCCAAAGGCATATGTTCCATAGTGGATATTTTAGATCCGATCATTGCTTTGTTTAACTTTTTTTGATTGTGCAGGTACAAAGGTTTTTATGGAACATAGTGTGGCTAATTAATTGAGGGGATGTGCTTTGGGGATCATGATTTCATCTACCATCGAAATTCCCTCCCTCATTCTTCATTATATCTAGTGGCATAATTGTTTTGTATGCTCTATGATGATGGAGTGTCTTTTTAAATGCATCAATGTGTTTGGATTGTGTGCTCAAAAAAGATTGCAATAGCTTGTGCATCAGAGAAGGTGGTGGAAACCAGGTAGAAGGGTGCATGGCTTTTTTGGGTGGTGGTTGAGCTGTTTAATTGGGATAGATGGCATTTCTCCCTTGGAATATTTGTTTTATTTTGCCAGTGCAAAGTTGGGAGAGACCTTTTGAAGGTGATTTATTTGATGAAGATCTTGATTTAATCTTCTGTATGGATTGCCCCAGGGTTGTCGAAAGCATTTGTGTGGTTATTGGCATGGAGATCATCATCCCTAGTTCATGTCGCGTGATACTTCCTTCCCAAGTGTTATCAATTTTTTGTTCAAATTTTCTGCATATAATTCAATCATTTAAGGAATTAGAGATTGTGGCTCAGAGGTATGTAAAATTTTAGTTTCTTCAAGGAAGAATGTTTTTAATAGCAGTCCAGGGTTACTATGTGTTCAAAGGGAAAGGGTTAGTAGGTGGGTTGTTTCCACATAAGTTGCTTAGAAAGTGCCAAGTTGTTTAGGGGATTTATGTAGCAATGAAATTGAGCCTCCAATCTAACAATGATCGAATTTTCTAATAGCTATAAGGGAAAATTCTCATTGTTTTTGTGATAAGGTGAAGATGGATATAAAAAAACAAATATTTTTCCCTTGCTTTTTAAAAATATCACTCCTTTTTTATTTTCTATAAAATCCCTAACGTGGGGAAATTTTGTGCTTCGCTTCAAGGAACTACTATTGAGGGAATCAAACCTATTTCAAAGGACAACTTAAAAAGAAATGCACCAATGAAGTTTTTCTCAGGAAAAAAGAGAGCCAGGGTGATTCAAATATTTGATTCAAAGGAAAGCCAAGGAGAGAATGATCCAATGGATATGGAAGAATGACTGTTACATATGGCTTTTGGTTTTAGTTTTGGTATTTTTTCATTTCCAACGATCTTTTATGTACTGGTCTGGGGTTTTCATAGACGGTTAGTTCACTAAGTTAGGGAATTTGGGGTTTTCATATATAGTTCTCTATTGTATGATAGGGGTTTGGATAGTTCATCAGTATATGATCATGGGATGGATTATAATTTTTTGTAAAGGTTGAGGGAAGGGCATAGTATATAGCTAAAGAAGATTGTATAATCAAACTACTAAAAGTGCATTGCCAAACATTAGGTGGCAAGCAAACTTTTTTGTTATTAAATTTTATAAATATTAATATATATAGGCTTTATGCCTCTCATTAAAAAAAAACATGAAGATGCTCAACCTAAGCATGAAGTAGAGAAAGAAAATATGCAAGGTGTATCCCTCTGGCAAAAGAAGAAAATGTTACTGATGGTACTCCTTCGATAGGATAAAGTATTGTTGGAGAAGAGAATGTTAAAGGATTTTTGAAGGAGGATGCTCAAATAGGTAGCATTCCCCCCCCTCTAGAGCCAAAAAAAATGTTGAGGAGGTTGTACAAGACAACCCAAAGATACATGGAGCACAAAAAAAAAAAAACATGCCTCCTTTGGATAAAAATGATAAATCTTTTGTTGGTGAGAAGAAGGATGAATGAAAATTTGGTACTGCAGAAAAGACAAGAAGGATGAAAAGGCAGAGGATTGTATTGGTGACAAGGGAAAGGATTTGGAAAAGAAAGATGTTGATGAGAAGTTGGTTGGTGTTGATGTGAATAAATATCTTGTACCTAGTTATTTCACTTACTAGGGACTTAGGGGACATATTCACATGTTAAGTTTACTTAGGTCCGAAGATTCTTTCTAGAAGGTGTTAGTTGTCATTAGTTGTTATCTTATCCTTTTACTTGTAACACATGTGACCTAGGTAGTCATGATAAGTTGTCTCATATCATAAGATTAAGACACTTGACATAATCTTAATACATCTTATGTCTCACCTTGGCTATATAACCAAGGGTCTCTCACACATTGTAAACCAACTCCATTGATTTTTTTGCATTCATTGATAGGAATATAGTTTATTCTTGTCATTTGATCTTTTGAGTATTTTTTGCTTTCCATAGGCCTTTAGATCTTAGGTGGCTATCTCCATAGCCAAATATCACATGGTATCAGAGCAAATTGAGTGCCTTTGGTTAGTATTTTAGGAGATCTTGAGTGCAAATCTTGTGTTTTCTTGAAGCATTGAGTATGCTCTTCTCTTGCATCTTTGGATGATCTGGAGAATAAAAAAGGTGTGATAGAAATACTAGATTCTTGGTGGTTACTTCTTTGGCTTTGTATTACAAGTTCATTTTTGGAGCTTGTTACATCAAATTTTAGCTCACCAATGTGTCCAAAGTATCCAAGAAAGTCAAAATTTCCTTTTGTTTTGTCCCAGTTGGACATTGGAGGCCAAATCTGTAAGGGTTTGAAGTTGGGTATTGGTTTGTTGGTATGTGGCAACTGATCATGCTATACTATACACCCTGGCATGTATCCTTGCTAGGGTTTGGGGCTGGGCCAGGCCCCGGAGGGGGTTCAGGGGTGGCAGCCCTTAAGAAAAAATTTCCTTCTACTTTTTCGCGTCATCACTGAAAAAGGGAAAAATCAATGAAAAAAGAAAAATTCAATTTTGTAGAACCCAAAATCTAGAAGCTTCTAAGCTTGATAAAAAGGGGTTCGGATGGGTGTTATAATATAATGAATAACGCGATTATTTGCAAGATTGTAATAGGTTTTGCATTGGATAATAAAATCATTGGATGGTTGCGGTTTGGTGGATGTAGCTCGGATTAGGTGAACCACGTTAAATTCTCTGTGTTATAATTTATTCTGTGTGTTTTTAGTTTCTCTGCTTATTACTTAAATCTTCATTTAATTGTTAGATATCTGCCTTTCTAACCCTAACAAGTGGTATCAGAGCGGGTTGTGTTTTGATTATCGTCTATAGGAAGGTCTCACAGTTGAGTAGGAGTAATGGAAGATGAGGGTAAGAAGGTTGAGAAGTTTAACGAGCAGATTTATCAGTTATGGAAGATGCATATGGATGACTACCTCTATCAAAAGGATTTATGGCGGCCATTGGAAGGGAGAACCAAGAAACCCAAACAATGTCTGATGAGGACTAGGAGATTTTGGATAGAAAGGCTCTTGGCAGTATTCATTTATGCCTGGCACAATCAGTGGCGTTCCATATTACAAAAGAAAACACAACTCAAGAGTTGATGGAAACCCTGGTGAAGTTATATGAAAAGCCTTTTGCTTCGAATAAGGTATTTCTTATGAAGCATTTATTTAATATGAAAATGGTAGAAGGTGGGTTAGTTACTGATCATTTAAATGAGTTTAATACTGTCACCAGTCAATTAACTTCTATAAAAGTAAACTTTGATGAAGAAGTTAGGGCTCTTTTTATTTTGTGTTCTTTGCCTGAAAGATGGAATAGCTTGGTAATGGCTGTTAGCAATTTTGTTTTTGGTTTGAATAGATTGAAATTTGATGATGTTGTTGGTGTTATTTTGAGTGAGGAAATTCATAGGAAAAGCTCAGGTGGAACATCCACATTAGACAGTTTTTTGAATGTAGAAAGCAGGGGCAGAACAAAGGAGAGAGGAAACAATTTTGGAAATCATGGGAAGTCACAAGGAAAATCAAAGGACAAAAGGTTCCAATCTAGAGACAAAAGGGATTGCTGGTACTGTGGTAAGCCGGGTCATTTAAAGAAAGATTGTTGGTCTCGAAAAATAAAGAAGGAGACAAAAGGAAGGAAGTAAAAGAGGAAAATGTGGTAAGTAATAAATTTGATGAGGATGCTTTGATTCTTTCCCTTGATAATGCTGATGATTTTGGTGTTAGATCGTGGGCTTCATTTCATGCTAGCCCCCATAGAAGTTATTTTCTTGATTATGTCCAAGGGATTTTGGGCTGGTTTATTTAGGAGATAATGAACCCTTTCAAATTGTTGGAAAGGGAAGAATCAAGATTAAGTTGCAGAATGGGAATCATTGGCTACTACATGAGGTAAGGCATGTTCCAAAGTTAAGCATAAATTTAATTTCAGGGGCAACTAGATGATGAAGGTTGTGTTGTTACATTTAGTGATAAAAATTGGAAGGTCACAAAGGGTGCCTTAGTGGTAGCAAAAGGTGTGAAAGTAGGCACCTTATATCTTTGTACAATTCATATTGTTCCTTCTACTTTAATTGTTACAAAAAAAAGGTCAATGTTCAGGAACAGTTGCTGCAGTTCAGTAGGTAGAAGATCATACAATTACTGTGGACTCTGAATCAACACTGTGGCATAATAGACTTGGGCATATGAGTGCAAAAGGTATGAAAGTACTTGATTCAAATAATGTTTTACCAGGTCTAAAATGTGTTAATATGGATTTCGGTGAAAGTTGTGTGTATGGAAAACAAAAGAGAGTAAGTTTTCTCAAGGATGGGAAGCAAAAGAAAGATGAGAAATTGGAGCTTGTGCATACGGATGCATGGGGACTAGCTCAGGTATCTTCTCTCGATGGCTCTCTGTATTATGTTATATTCATTGATGATGCAACTAGGAAGGCATGGATTTATTTCCTTTGGCATAAATCTGATGTATTTGAAACTTTTAAAAAATGGAGAAGCTTGGTTGAGAATGAGACGGGTAAAAAGCTAAAATGTCTCAGATCTGATAATGGTGGTGAGTATTGCAGCAAAGAGTTTGAAGATTATTGTTCCTCTAATGGTATTCATAGGAAAAATAGTTCCAAGGAACTCCACAGGAAAATGGAGTGGCTGAGTGCATGAATAGAACAATAATGGAGCGTGCACAGACTATGAGATTGCATGTTGGGCTGCCTTTAAAAATGTGGGCAGAGACTGTAAACACTGCTGTTTATTTAATTAATAGAGGTCCCTCTAATCCTTTGGGTTGTGGTATTCCAGAGGAAGCATGGAAAGGTAAGAAGGTGAGTTATTCTTTTCTCAAAACCTTCGGTTGTGAAGCATTTGCACATGTAGATTTTGAAAATAGAACCAAGCTTGATGCAAAATCAAAGAAATGTATATTTGTTGGATATGGCATTGATGAATTTGGTTATAGGCTTTGGGATTTTGAAAATTAGAAAATTGTGAGAAGCAAGGATGTCATATTCAATGAGAAAGTTTTGTACAAAGATCTATTGCTACAACATGAGAAGAAAGAAAATGATTATGCAGTGTTGGATGATATTCCAAACAATGATGTTTCAGTGGTTCCTCATGCTGGGCAACAACATCAACAACAAATACCACAAACTCCTATTAGACGATCTTCAAGGATAAGTAGACCTCTAGAAAGATTCTCTCCCTCTTTGTATACTATTTTATTAACTGATGTTGGTGAACCAAAATATTATGATGAAGCTATGCAGGTGGTTACCAAGGTTTAGTGGGAGTATGGAATGGAAGAAGAAATGGACTCCTTGTTGAAAAATTAGACTTGGGAATTATGCAAGTTGCCTACAGGTAAAAATGATTTACCAAACAAATGGGTTTATAGACTGAAATAGGAGGATGGAGGTAAGAAGAGATTTAAAGCCAAATTAGTTGTAAAGGGATTTGCACAGAAAAAGGGTATTGATTTTGATGAGGTTTTTTCTCTAGTTGTTAAAATGACTTCTATTTGTATTGTTTTAGGTATTGTGGTTGCTGAAGATTTGCATTTAGAATAGCTTGATGTTAAAATAACCTTTCTCCATGGTGGTTTGGAAGAGGAAATATATATGGAACAACCACAAGGATTTGAGGTCAAAGGTAAGGAGAAACTAGTGTGCAGATTGAAGAAAAGTTTAGATGGCTTGAAGCAAGCACCTCGGTAATGGTACTTGAAATTTGATAGTTTTATGGCTGAGCAAGGCTACAGCCGGTGTAATTCTGACCATAGTATTTTTTTTAAGAGGTTGGATAATGACAACTACATTATTTTATATGTTGATGAAATGCTTGTAGCAGGGTCTAACATGGTTCACATAAGTAAGCTAAAACAATAGTTAGCAAAATATTTTGCTATGAAGGATTTGGGGGTAGCAAAGAAAATCCTTGGTATGAAAATTTGTAGAGATAGGCAAAACAATTTTATTTTTTTATCTTAGGCTAATTATGTTGAAAAGGTGTTGTAGAGATTTCATATGGAGAATGCAAAAGCTGTCAGCACACCTTTGCCTAGTCATGTTAAATTGACTAAGGATATGTGTCCAAAGACACAAGAGGAGGAAGAAAAAATGTCCAAGGTACCATATGCTTCAGTTGTAGGAAGTTTAATGTACGCCATGGTATGCATGAGACTAGATGTTGCACATGCCATAGGAGTTGTTAGCAAGTATTTGAGTCATCCCGGAGTTGAGCATTGGAATGCGGTAAAATGGATTCTCAGGTACTTGAGAGGTACATCCAAGAAATGTTTATGTTTTGTGGGCTCTAACATTGATTTAAAAGGCTATGTTGACTCATATTTGGTAGGGGATATAGATACCAGGTGGAGTACCACAGGTTATGTATTTATAGTTGGTGGGACAACAGTGAGTTGGATTTCTCAATTACAAAAGGTGGTTGCTTTATCCACCACAGAGGTAGAGTATGTTGCTGCAACAGAGGTGACAAAGGAGATGATATGGCTGCAACTTTTCATGGATGAGTTGGGAAAACAACAGGCTGGAAATTACTTGTTTACAGATATCTAGAGTGCTATACATCTTGCAAAGAATTATTCCTTGCATTCTAAAACAAAACACATACAGTTGAGATATCATTTCATTCAGTCAGTGTTAGAGGATGGACAGGTCAAGTTGGACAAGATACATATAGATGTCAATCTAGCGGATATGTTTGCGAAGGCGGTGACAAGGGAGAAGTTGAGCTCCTCTTTAGCTTCAGTTGGCCTTCAAGGTTGAATTCAAAATATAACAGAGCAGCAGGGTCCAAGGTACTTATTTCTAGTGGGAGCTGTAATTGTAGTAGTGTCATCTAGGATTAGTCTCCAAGTGGGAGATTGTGTTGGTGTGGAGCCTGATCAGTCTTCAAGTGGGAGATTGTTGGTATGTGGTGACTAATCATGCTATACTGTATAACCCATGGTATACTATACACCTTGACATGTATCCTTGTTGGGGTCTAGGGCTGGGCCCGACCCTGAGCGGGGGTTGGGGGGTGGCAGCCCCCGAGAAAAAATTTCCTCTACTTTTTGCGTCATCACCGAAAAAGGGAAAAATCAACGAAAAAAGAAAAATCCAATTTTGTAGAACCCAAAATCTGGAAGCTTCTAAGCTTGATAAAAAAGGGTTCAGATGGGTGTTATAATATAAGGAAAAAAGCGATTATTCACAAGATTGTAATAGGTTTTTGCACTGGATAATAAAATTATTGGATGGCTGCGGTTTGGTGGATGTAGCCCAGATTGGGTGAACCACGTTAAATTCTCTGTGTTATAATTTATTCTGTGTGTTTTTAGTTTCTCTGTTTATTACTTAAATCTGCATTTAATTGTTAGATATATGCCTTTCTAACCCTAATAGTTGTCAGGTCCAGAAGGTAGCCATATTTTTTGAGCATTTTGGGTCAAAACCGACCTTTCCATTGCACTATAAAGGCCCAAGAACCCTAAGATTGATTGTCAATTTGTCAATTTTGGACAAGTTTCTCTCAAAGGAAAAAGTATTTTAGCAGGTGAGTCGTACGAACCTACCTGCATAGGTACAGTTTTTTAATAAAAAATAAAAAAATAAATTGTGAATTCACTTTTTTTCAAATAAAATTTCATTTTTTTTGAATTGTAGTTTTTGTTTTTAAAATCCAAGTTTTAAAAATATATATATTTTTCATTTTTTTTTCTGGGCCCTAGGGCTTGACAGGTACCTGTACTGGTGTTGGGAATTAGTGTTCACATAGTTATTATGAGTGTTAGGAATATTTTCAAGGTTAGTTAAGTGATATGTATAGACTTATTTTGTTGTACGAGTATGTTTGCTTGAGTTGTTAGAAATAGCTCAATATTTATAGGAGAGTTGTTATAGAGTTGTTTCCTATAAAGTAGGAGACACAAATCCTATATATGTTTCAAAATGTATTGAACGAAGTGTGAAATTGAAGACTATTATTCTATGTGTAAAAATATTTCTCTATCCATATTTCTTATATGGTATTAAATCAGGACTAGGTGTAGTTCCCTCAAGGGAATGCTTGAGAAGATGAGAGTATGCAAGATGTAATTTTTACAAGATAGTGTAGTTGATAGTTTAGGAAAGTGTATTGAATTTTTCTATGTTGTTGAGATACTGAGAATCCATTGTTTTATTTGAGGTTCTTCCTATTGTCATTTGAGAATAAGAGTTGTTATTTTATTACCTCTTGTGCTTTCTGAATCCCACTAATGATCCTTCCTACTCTAATAACTTGGAGGTGCATAAGGCACGTGATGAGATCACAGTTACAAGGAGTCTAGTTGATTCATGTGGCCACCAAAATTATACATTGATGACTTAGTAAGAGCTATTAATTACTAAATGTGGTGATTGTTGCTACAAAATTGATGCCAATATTGCCGAATATGAGTGTCGAATAGCAAACTGTATAGTGTTGGGTAGAAAATTTTAGCATTTGAAATTCCAATGACGAACAAGAGCATCATATATTAGAAGTGATAATAAGTACTTGCTTGTGTTGAATACCGTGAAAAAGCATGCCTGCGCAAATTCAATGATTACAACTTGCTTCTATTCCTTTGTCGATTGGTAACTATTTTCTTGTGTCATTCTCTTGTCAACCCTTTTTGCAGGTGAGCCATGTTTTATTATATGCACACTCTAATGTTGTAGAGTATGGTTGTAATTCTGTGAGGTGACTAGATTTATTTGTAAACTAATTGGATGACAAAGTGTCATAGAGTATTGGTGATCTGAAAGAGTTTTCATGGTTAAATATGATATTTCTGGTGCTTGCTCCTTGCCTGACAACTTCCTTGACTACTTAGCTTTATTGAACAACTTAATATCCGACAACATACCCCATTCCTTCATCTGTGGGATTTGTTCGGTTATTAAAGAAATTATATATAAGTTTGTTGGGAGAGGACACTCATGCTTTCCTTTGAGGCGACGTCTATTTTCTAGAACAACATTTTTATCTTCATCGACTCATGGAGAACCTTGGATCAACTTCTAATTGGTGAAAGATCCCATGTGTTTTTCCTTAGCTCATTGGTAGTTTTGGTTTATACTATGTTCTTTGCTTGGATTGACTCAACGTCATGACTTGGTGAGGTAAATTTCTATGCACTTGGCATATTCCCTATTAGCAGGTTGGCTCATTCTTTGGCAACATGCATTTATTGGCCTTCGAGAATCTTCCTTGGCTAACACTTGTGGCTTTGAGTTCTAGTTTGAATGCATGTTCCATTGCCTGGAAATGCACTAATCTATTTTCTTTACGAGACAATGATGATATCTTGCCTTGGAGCCCTAGTGTGCAGTGTTTGGCTTTGAAAATTTAGAGACTGACAATATATGAAGATGGAATTAAGAGCTTTGGTTGAGAAATGTTAAGTTTCATAGATCAACTTGTTCAAAGTGGTGTAGGTAACTCTTTCTCTTTATTCTTTGGAGATATGAGCTTAGGTGTATGTACTAATTTGGGGTTGTAAGTTATGCTTTAGGATGTCTTAACAAATAGTAGTATATGCAAATTTTTGTTTTATTCGATAAGCATCAAGTCATGTTATCAAAAGTACATCTAACAAAATATAGTGTGTTGTCAAAATCATTGTTGAGTTATTTGTTTTGTGAAAATTTATGTGGAATACAAATTATCTCATTTATAATTGGAGTACATGATTGATGGTACCCAACACTCCTTGTGAGAAGTTCACATCAAGGGGGGGGTCATATATTATTTCCTCACAATTGATGAAATGAGCCTCAAAAGAAAAATTTGCTAAGTAGCAATTTTATTGGAGGTAGGAGGCAAAGGAGGCTGGAGGACAATCAACAACCTCTTGTCAGTCACTAGCGATGGGGTTGCAAAATTGTTGTAGTGAAAAAATTATTTGTGCCAAAATGACTAAAGCCAAGATTGGTTTCTAGGTGGCAGTGGCAACCATCTCATATCATTTGTGTCCAGAGTGGCAATGATCTATAATGGTGGCTGCATATGTGACAATGAGGGCTAGGTGTTCAAGATTTTTATGTTGTGGTTGGATGTGTATGTCCCTAATCAAATTTCTTGGTTGTCTATGAATGGATGTGTTTATCCCCATTCATAAGATGGTATAAATAATTGGAAGTGTTTGTACCCAGTCACACAAGTTTGTGATTATGATTAGATGTGTGTGTCCCCAATCGTAATTGTTGTGAGAAGATGTGAGTGTCCCTGTTCATAACCTTGATATTGGATAGATGTGTTTGTCTCTATCCAAAATTAATGTAAGTTCTTGGATAGAAGTTTTAGTCTCTATCCTTGGTTCCATGGTAGAAGTGTTTGTCCCTATCCTTAGATGAAGGTATACTAAGCATAGTGAGGTTAGTTCCACTATCACTTTTCATGAGTAGATGTGTATGTCCCTAGTCATACCTTATGATGAGCTACTATGTGTAATCATAGAGTATTGTGATAAACTTTCACCCCATGTTCACACTAAAGGGGGTGTTCAGAATAAGTGTTCACATAGTTATTATGAGTGTTAGGAATATCTGCAAGGTTAGTTAAGTCATATGTATAGACTTATTTTGTTGTATGAGTGTGTTTGTTTGAGTTGCTAGAAACAACTCAATATTTATAGTAGAGTTGTTATAGAGTTGTTTCCTATAAAGTAGGAAACACAAAAGGTCCCGTCGAGTACCTTGTGGTACTTGCAACCTTGCTATGGGATGACAACCCCTTGCCAGGACTATAGGTTGTGACAGTGGGCGATGCCCCTATCAGCTCACATACCCTTTTTTTTTTTTTTAAGTTTTTTAAAATCAAAACTTTTAATGTTTTTAAAGTATTTTTCAAAATAAAAACTTTTTCAATACTTTTTTATTAAAGTTTTTTTAATAAAAATTTTAATAAAGTTTTTTTTAATTTTTAAATTAAAGTTTTTTAATAAAAAAAAAAATAATTCTTTTTCTTTATAATTTTCTATTAAATATTTTTAATAATAAAACAATAATAATAATTTTTATTTATTAAATTTTAATAAAGTTTTTCAATAAAAAATCATGTTTTTCTTTAGTAACTTTTAATAAAGTTTTTTCAAAATTTTAAAAATTATATTTTTCTTAACTAGAGTTTTAATAAAAAAAATTCTAAAAAGAATAATTTTCCTTATTATTTTTAATAATGTTTTTAGATTAAAATTTTAAGTTAAGTTTTTTTAAAAACCAAATTTCATATCAAGAAGCAAACTTGGGAAAAAAATTTGCCCACCGATCGAGCCTTGTCTTGCATCATTTGCTCCTCGTCAAAAGGGGTCAGTTGCTCCTACTGACATCTACTAGTAGACATCTTTCATGGTTATTTACTTCAGGGCACAATTTTTGCATGGCTTCTACATCAATATTTCTAGATTTGCATCATGATTATTGTATTTCTCCTCTTCTAATGTTGTAATCACACTAAAATAAAGTGCCACAATCTTGCTATTTCAGTGTACTCAATCGTATTTCATGCTTCTTTGGATTGATCTATGTATCCAATGTTATTTCCTACATACATAGTGAATGTAGTAGCTGGTTACCCATGCATTTTGGTGTGATGGACTAGATACCATATAGAAACTCCTATTATGGAAGCAATCTACTTGTATTCAGAAGTTAGGTTCTACATCTAGAGAATTGGTACCTATCTCCAAGTTGTGATAGGGATATACCAATATATCAAGAGAGTGTCCAGTTGATACTCATGTAGTTGTCTCCTTGGTTTTGACCTTATTCTTGTTGTAGTGTTGATTCATCTACAATTCTTCATCAATATATTCTACAATTACTCTTGAGTTGACAGTTTCAGCTCAGTCACCAGTTATGTTGAAATCTCCTATAGTGGTACCTGATTCTTTCTATCAGTGCTTGTAATGGTTTGGCATTCTTTTGGAGGAACATTTGGAGGAGTCATCATCATCCTTGGTCCACTCTACATCATTCTTCATATATTTTTTACATTGTCTCCTTCTTCAGTTAAGATTGGGACTCTTCACATCATGACATTTGAGCAGGGACTCACCATTGAGGGGGGGTTGCATGGTCTCTCTTCCTTATCTCTTATGGAGGGAGTTTTTCCTCACATGAGGTTTTGTACTTCTTATCTTTTTGAGAGTATTTTTCTTGTTTTTCTTTCTTTTGGGTAGGAGATTTTTCCATTGGGTTTTCTCCTTTTCCTCGGTTGTGACAGATTGCATTGCATTTGTACATGGGTACCTAACATGTCCTAGTAGTTGGGACCCATCTTTGCATCTCGGTGTCATTTACATAATAATATTCTCCCTAAGTTACACTTAAGGGGGGGTGTTGGTGTGAATAAATTTCTCGTACCTAGTTATTTCACTTACTAGGGACTTAGGGGACATATTCACATGTTATGTTTACTTAGGTCCTAAGACTCTTTCTAGAAGGTGTTAGTTGTCATTAGTTTTTATCTAATCTTTTGACTTGTAACACATGTGACATAGGTAGTTGTGATAAGTTGTCTCATATCATAAGATTAAGAGACTTTTCATAATCTTATGACATCTTATGTATCACCTTGGCTATATAACCAAGAGTCTCTCACACATTATAAACCAACTCCATTGATTTTTTTGTTGGAGTTATGGGTAGACACTGAGAGGGGGGGGTGAATTAGTGTCAAAAACTTTTTCAACTTTTAAAAAAAGGGGTAAAATTTTTATTGAATATCAGAAACCAAAATTACAGCCAAGCCAAGGGAAAAAGCCCAGAAAGAACATAAGATGCCAACAAGAGCCAGAACCAAATCATTCAGCACCCCTAGTATCCTCAGCAAGAACCCTCCCCAAATCCGAGCTAAGCTCAGAAGGGATTTGAGCCCAATCATCAATCTTCCAATCCACAAGACGCTTTGAAGCCCATTTGGCCAAACAGTCAGCCGTCCTATTCCATTCCCGTGGAATATGGACAAAGGACACTCTCTCCATAAGAGATCCAATCTGCAAAATCTGCTGAACTAGAACTGCTAACTGCCAATTCACATCCAAACTCCTCCCAAGATTAAGTAAGTTAATCAGAACCTGAGAATCGGATTCACAAATAACCCTACGCCATCCCAGCTCGTAGGCCTTCCTCAAAGCATAAAGAATCGCCCAACCTTCCATAAAATTAATAGTCTGTGTCCCCATATGAATGGAAAATAGGAACACTACCGATCCCGAGGAATCCCGCCCAACCCCTCCAACACCAGCTGGGCCAGGATTTCCCCTAGATGAACCATCAGTATTAACCTTCAAGGTTCCCTCAGGGGGAAGTGCCCAGGACCCCTGCCTCTGGACACGCCGCCTCACTCGACTGCCCTTCCACCCACAAGATGCCCCAGGGGAAAACCCCTGGATACCCAATCGAGCCACCACCTCAGCATCCTTCTTTTCCAAGGGCAGCTCCACATCCCCTTTGGCATGGATAGTCTCCTGGATCATCCCAAGAATTCTGCACCACACCTGTTGAACCTGCAACAATTCGCCACGAAAAATCCTCCTATTCCTTTCAAGCCAAATCTGCCACAACAAAAAGATTGGGCCTGCCAGCCACACATCCTGCAAAAAAGAGGCCCTCGAGGGAGGCCTGCCCAAGCTAGTCCAGAAATCAACTAAAGAGGAAGCGTGAATGCACGGATTTCCCCACACACTCCACCAAAAATTCCAGAGCTGTAGGGAGAAAGGACACCGAAAGAAAAGGTGCGAAGAGTTTTCCTCACCTTTCCCACACATCACACACATAGACGGTCCCTGAAAGCCGCGCATTTGGATCTTGTCCCAAGTTAGGCACTTGTTCCAAGCCAAAATCTAGGAAAAGCAGTTACACTTCGGCCAAGAAAACTTGTTCCAAACCTTCTTCCACCAAGGAAATTCCTCCCCCTCAAACCTTTGAGATAAAAGCCTCCAATATCCAGACGCAACCGTGTAGTGCCCCTTTGGATTGGGAGACCAAGCAAGAATATCCTTGTCCCTTAAAGGATTACATTGTCTGCTCAAAAGAATACTATGCAGAATCCTACACTCCTCCTCCATGCCCATAATCGGCCACTCCTCAGGAGTCATCCATCTAGACCTCACAAGTTGACCCTGGTAAGAAATCACCTTAAAATCACTTACCCGCGTCTAGCCATCATCCTCGAAACTCCTACTCAAAGCCATCAGTTCAGGGAACTGAGATAGGATGGGGGGGTACCCATCCCAGGAATCATACCAGAATTGAACCGCTGTCCCCCTCCTGCAAATCCAAAATAAACCATCCTTGATAAGCGCTACTCCCTTCTTGAGGGTAGCCCACACCGTTGAGCCCTTACCTAACAAGGGATAACGAGGAATATCATCTCCAGGAATACCCTGAAAGTACTTATAGGACAAAATCCTAGCCCAAATCCTATCCTTCTCAGTGCACCATCTCCAATAAAGCTTCGCCGCCATCGCTGTCCCAACCAGAGAGGAATGTCTCAACCCCAAACCCCCAAGCTGCTTAGGACAACAAACTGTATCCCACTTGACCAAACTCCACTTGGAAGTCATCACACTACCAGCCCATAAAAACTGTCTTGCCAAAGAGTCCAACTCAGAAACAAATCCCATTGGAGCCACCTGAAGCATACACCGATAAATAGGGAGAGCCTGGACCACAGACTTCAGCAATTGAACCCGCCCAGCAAAGGACAACCAGCAATTGGTCCAATGGGTAAAAACTTTTTCAACTTTGATCAAGATGTTTAATTTTGATTTCCTTTTCTTTCAACAATAGAGTAGAGTAATCACTTTTGAAAGCACAAATATATGACAACATTAACTCAGTCTATTTGACAACTTATGAAAATATGATTTGAGTGAGATATCTTGCATTTTCCAAAACATGGCTCATATTTGATCTCAATATTACTCTGATTAATGCATTCATGAGTTGAATGTAATCATTCATACACAAAATTGAGAATAGTAATAAACCCAACAGTGAATTGAAATTACAACAACACAGAAAAGCAATGAGCACACAAAAGAACAAAGAGACAAAAAAATTTCCAAGTGGAAAACCCTCCTAGGGTAGAAAAACCACTCCTAAACTGCGTTACTGGCTTAATCTTCAAAAACCACTATTAACAATGCCTTATAGGCTAATTTCTGAGCACCAACTCAAGGAGCACCAACCCCTTATTTAGAGACACCAATCTCAAGGAGCACCAACCCCTTACTCAGATTTCAGAATTACAATATTAATATTAGAGGATCTCTCTATTTTCTAGTAAGCTCAAGAAACTCAACACTCTTATCTACCTGATACCCTAAGAAACCAACTCTTGTTATTAAAATTTTTTCCAATACATCTCTTGATATGGCCAAAATAACTATCTCTCAGAATTATAGGCCAACATCACCTTCACAGTTTTCAACACTAGTTTTTATATACATTTCAAGTATGTCTGTTATCAAGAAATCTTCAACAAGCATTTTTCACAAGATTCTGAAACTCTCTTGCTATTATTAGAATATGAAGCTAATTCATAATGATCTGTAGATGATGGTAAAAATCAGAGTAACACCTATCCATAGAGCTTTTAATTTCTGCGCTGAATCAGGAGATATCAAATTGTAACTGAAAGATTTTCATCAAAGTCATGACAGCCCACAAACGGAAAATCATATCCTCTAAAATCTCAGAGAATATTTTTCCAGAGATTTGATGCCAACAAAAGATGTCTCCATGCAACTATACTTAGAAAATCACATATCGGCCACAGAGACAAAGTTTGTTAAACATTCGCTGAGACATCCAGACAAGTATGCCGAAGGAAATTATAATTTTGATCGTTCCTTTGGTCCTTGTGCATCACCATGACCTTCTGCCATCAGGGAGAAACCATATTGAAGATCTTTTATGTTTCCCTGAGATCACATTTCTGTTATATTTGTTTCAGTCACTGAGACACAAGAGTCTTTCTCACCGAGATGCCCTTTTGTTCCATTCACTATCGGTATAGCCTTTTGATATCAAAGAGACATCTTGTAGAAAGGTCTTTGTTTTACCGAAAGTCCACATGATACATTTTGGTCGCCGTGACATAAGGTTTTTCTTGCCGATGAGTACATCCATTCTATATATGTTGCTGTAACTTCAAACCATTGGGGAGACATCTTGTAGATCATTTCATGTCATATCGAAACACCCCGAATTCACCTCAGATTGCCAAGAGAGAACAAATCTCACACCGATAAAGTCCTTTTGAATTCCATCAGTGAGACATATCAAAGTCGGGGAGACCTCTTGTAGAGCACACCATGTCTTTCCGAAAGTATTCATCCACTTGTGTGTCGCTGAGACAAGTCAAATCCAATATCGACAAAATCCCCCATTGTGCTCCATCGGCGAGATTGAAGGTCACTCTCCGAGACCTCACGCTGAAAACCCCAACTCTTACCGAGATGCACACCTTTACGTTGTCAGTCGGCAAGACAAGAAAACCTCACCAAGATATTATATCGAATGAAATCTCTCACCGAAAAGCACCCATTTGTTGCTGATTGGTAAGACAACAAGGTCTTGCCAAGACATTATATCGATAGCCATTAGTTTTAAGACTCCATATGCATACGGTCGATGAGACACACTTGAATTTGCTGAGATACTAAACCGAATACTCCAAGTCTGGCCGAAGTGAAACCCCAGATGTGATGTTTGGTAAGACACTCCCCGAGAACCTATTGATGAAGAGCCCCTATCGGCAAGACAAAACCTCTTTTCCGAGACCTATTCTGATACAGCCCAGCTCTTGCCGATAGAATTTCACATGCATTAGTCGGTGAGACATAACCCTTTTCGCTATGACCCTTCACCGAAGCCTTAAACTCTTGCCGATATGTTCCCATTCAACCTCTGATTGGTGAGACAAAGTAATTTCGCTGTGACCACATACCGAAGACTTAAACTCATGCCGATATATCCTTTGTCGCTGAGACAATACCATCCTCTCACCAAAATCCCCTCATAAGACTTAGTCACCAAGACTTGATGGGTTCACTAAGACATCATATTGATGCCGCAAATCTTGCCGATATGTTCTTTCTTGTGCCAGTCGGCAAGACACAAAGCGCTCGATGAAACAACATGCCGATAGGGAATACTTATGCCGATGAACCACTTCATGTATTAGTTGGTGAGACCTAACTCATTCGGTAAGACCTCACAGCGGTGAACAAACCTCATGTCGATAGACTTTTCTTCTGTCGCCAAGACCACGATCAATGTCATGCCAAAAACTACCTGTATGTAAAATCAAATTGCTATGACATCAGAAACATTTTGCTAATAGGCAACACAGACGTTTATTAGAGAAATGGATCGGGGAGACCCAAGCATTCTCACACTGATATGTTCTTTCTTGTCACCGAAACAATGTACAAATAAGATAACCTGTGACTGCACGAAGCTCAAACTGATCAGTACCATAAGATATTAAGATTCTGAATGTAAACTGTCCACTGAATGCCAAGACATGTAAACCATATAGACAAAGTTGTACCAAGATAAAGCATGAGAAACCAATCTGAAACAATCAACAAGTAGAATCAACTGAAAGGGATTTTGTCATCAAGGACAAACCATATGATCACAACTGAGATCCAACATTTTTTTGCATTCATTGATAGGAATACAATTTATTCTTGCCATATTGATCTTCTGAGTATTTTGTGCTTTCCATAGGCCTTTAGATCTTGGGTGGCTATCTCCATAGCTGGAAAGTCCTTTGAAACCTCTGAAGCTTCCCTAAAGGACTTGTTAAGCATGCAACTCCAATTTCAACCTATTGTTTCTTCCCAATTACTATAAATACTAATGCAAAAAGGACAAGTGGATATGGAAAAGATGTCCCCTCTACACAAATTATAGTTAGGTGATGCATTCCACACCTCCGCCAAAAAAGAAATTTTGTGAACACATTCAAAGAGCATGAAGTTAATAGATAAAGCAGTGAAGGTGCTAAAAGAGAGTGTACCCAATGTAAGTATTGAGAATTCATTATTTAGTGTACATAATTTAAATTTTTTATTTGATTCTTTTAAAGAGTATTCTGATACTCTTGAGAAAAATTAGAAAATGAGATTAATAACAAGGAGAATGATAAAAGGTTGATGGATATAATAGAGAAGTGTTCTACTGCACATAATAAATTTTAGAACAACTTTAAGGATGCACAAAATTGTGTTGATGAAGCCAAGGTGTTATTTCAATTTTGCATTAAGTGGTCCAGTTCCACTAAGAATATTAAGAGTCAGATGGACTCTATCAAGTCCCATATTGATAAGTCATCTAGTGCCTATGATCTGGAAAATGATGTAAATGGATCCACTAGAGCAACTATTAAAAATTTGCATGAAAAATTCTTCCAACTACAAGAGCAAAGAGAAAAGGTTATAGTGCAATTTGGATAGCTCAAAGACCTGGTGAATGCAAAGATTACATCTATATCCAATGCTCTGAATAATGTGAAGAGAGCAATAGAGTTAAATCTGGTACCTAATACTCCAGATGGAGGTGAAGAACTCCTCATGGAGTTTAAGGTTATGAACTGCATGCTTGGTCTAACAAAGAACCACTGGGAAGATGGTAAAATGGTACACCTTCCAAAATTTTAAGTGTTATAAACCAATGTTCCATCCTCTTTTGATTGATTTGTGTACATTTATTTTCTTTCTATGTATTTTAGACTTCATTATATATGTGGATGTTAGAGGATAATATTTTAGTGCCAATTTTGATCCAATTTGATGGATGGCACTGTTAGGGGGAGTTGGTCATAATTTTGCATTTTGTTACTCTCATGTGTACACGTATATATCAGTTAGGGGGAGTTTATGTGTAACCTGGTGAAAAGTTGGTTGATAATGTAAAATCGCTGAAAGGGGGAGAAGAGAAGATAACAACAATACATGTGAGAAAAGAACAATAACTATGCTTTGCATCTTTTCCCTTGATGTCAAAGGGGGAGAATAGTTTGAGATGAGTTTTGCATGTTTCCATCAATGAAAAAGGGGGATATTTTTGGAATTTTAAGGAGTCTATCTTTGATATGCTTGTTGGAAACATGAGCATGAGATGCATAGTGTGCATATACAGTGTTGTCATTGATGTCAACATTGTGGATTGAGGTCTACCTTGATGATCAGTCAATTCGATGTGCATATGTGTTTGAACCTTGATGATTAGTTGATATAATATGCATATGTGGTTGAAATTATTGAATTCTAGTATAGATATGCAATTTTTTTTCTCCAATGCAGAACAAATGAGTTGGTTATATGGCTAAGTATCGAAACAACATTTTTTAGTGATCTATGCATCCGATCTTTGGTCTATATTGATCCACCTTAAGTATTTTGGTATGTGATTTTAAGAATTTTTTTTTGGATGTAAGAGGAGTCTAAATCAAAAGTTTCAATTTTTTTTACATTTAGTGTAGAAGTTAGGGATGAAATTATATTGGGTTTGTCAGTGATAGTGTTTCCTGTACAAAGTAGTTGTTTCAAGATTAGTTCATACTTCATCGTGGAAGAATATCTAATATTGTGGATTTGTGGAAGTGTTTAAAAGTTTCAAATGCATATACATTCCAAGTCGTGTGTAGTTTAGAGGTTTACACATCAATTTGAAGATAATTAGTTGGCATATTTTTGGTGTTAGGTCACTAGTGGTGCTGACCTAATATGTTTGAAGTTGTACAAAGTTTAGATAAGTGTTGATCCATTATGTGGGAACTATTATAGGTCCACCCAAACCTATTTGATGCATTGAAAGTTTTTAAATTAAGGAACAAAGCATATATGGTTAATCTTGAACTGATAAGTTATTAATTTGCATGATACATTTAATTAGGTTGACCTAATTGATGTTGTATATTTTTGCGAATGTAATGAGTATAAGTATAAGATCAATTTGGTGTTGAAGAGTGACAATTAAGTGGGATGATGCAAATTACTAAATAGAGTATATGAATGTAATAAAAATAAAAAGTAGAGCAAAGTGTTAGATCAGAGTAATATAAAGTGTGTTGATTTAGTGTTTTGAGCTTCAGTAGAACTATATTTCCTATATATTGTAGATGGATTTGTATCAATTCAAATCTTGGCAGTGAACCACCCCTCTCTTCTATTTATCTTATTCTTTGGACAGTGATTCCACTTAGCAGTGAGCCTTTCTGTAATATCTTATAACCAATTATAATATATTGTGAGCTAATCCTCACTATGGTTTTTCCCTTTTTAGGTTTTCCATGTAAAAATTTGGTGTTCATGTGTCATATGCTTTGATGGTTTCTTTCCTTATTGCAAATTGAATATGATTGTTTGAATTGTATGTTTAAATGTTTGAGTGGTTTCAGAGAATACTAATTCACCCCCCTCTCAGTATTTTGGGTGTTAAAAAATGTTTCCCATTTGGTGGTGAATGTATTTTTGTGTTGATTATTTTCCTTTAAATAGTCTTGATTATAACTAAGAAAATATCAAGGAGAGAAAACCATTTGGAGAAAACCATTATTTATAATATCTACTCTATTGATGGGAGAGGTTAGTGATGTTTTAATGATTTTCTATTTAGATCCCTAAAGTACACATAGAGTTAGAATTCTCCAATATTATTTTTTACAATAAACAATCTTGACACCCATATTAAATTCTTGATTTGGGTTATGATCCTTGATTTGATCAACTTCATCAACTCTTACTTCATTAGTGCCTCAATTTTTAGATTGATAGGTCCTTGTTTTTCCTTACCAATTTTACAACTATGATGAGTTCAATTGTATGTTGGATAAAATCCTTATCATATCCTTTTAAATATTCACAACTCCATGTCATAACTTGAAAATAATAAGATGATGATATTTTTAATATCTTCTTGAGTGCACACTTTTCTAACCTTGACCCTTTTGTTGGGTAATATATCAATATCTACATAATCAAATTTATTAGTAGAGAACTTTATTTTATCTTTCTTCACATAATTAGGACTGAATATATTCTCCAATGTAATCAAGCATCTAGGGATCTTATTAGTTTTCAACTAGAGAATTTAATCTACATGTGATTTCTCTATTTTTGGTTGTAATTGTCTTGTGAACTCATCTCATTATTACAAAAATAGTATTTATGTATCAATTTTAAAAACTTTACAATGATATTGATTATCAAGGATTGATGACCTTATGATTACTTGACATGGTTCTTATTTCTTATGAGATATTTAACTAAGTCAAATTATGAGCCTATTGTAGCCATGCCATTATATTTCATGTTTTGTATCCTTGTAATCAATTAGAAATTCAAATCTTAAAGATTTCTAAGATGTCCTAGAATCTATGACACTATGACCTAATTATTTTGTTTTTTTATAATATATTATTTTACTTGATTAATAAAAAATAAAAGTCCCCAAACACCTACAATTTCTTGATTATTATGTTAACTACACTAAGAATTCAATTAATTAATGATTCATATTATAATTCTTTTTTCATGTAGCTAAATTAGAATCTATAGTTGAGAGAATATTATTCCTTTTTAGTGAAAATAATCATATCCCTACTCCTACACAATTATTGCATTGAGCTCCATAAAAATATATCTTTATAGTTTGGGTTTCTCCTCTCACAATAGGGGAAGATTGATATAGTATAATCAACTTGTGAATTTATTAATCCTCATCATATAGGATATAAGTTTTGAATTTTAGAATCAATATTTTCATCAAGATCCATTCTAATATTTTAAACATATACATCTATGCTAGACATGAGGAATGTATATTATCTCATCTAGTATGAATTCATAGTTTGGTTTCTCTTCCTTCATGATCATAAAGAGCTAACTCAATGAATCATTACTTCATGAGTGATGCACACTTTAGAGATGTGATGAAAGGTACTCCCCTTACAAAACCAAACCCACAATGATAATAAAGAATGAACAATAAAAATTGTAAGAAGGAATCACCAACATTCTATTATCTGCATAAAATAAAATTACAACATTTAGAATATTATAGACTACCTCTATATGGGATTTTTGATTACACAAATATGTAAATTAGAGCCACAATCTACTCTTCTCTCCCCTACTCTATAACCCCCATTCGTATTCTTTATCTAGAATGTGCAACCACCCCAACATCTTCTGGAAAGTGTAGCCTCCTCAAGAAGATATTTCAAAATTTTATTAATTGTGGTAGTACAACTTCTCAGGATCATATATTTTGATTTAATTGTTGGATTTTCAATTATAATAAATTGTTAGAAATCTCTTGAGAAGATTCTTGTTTGAAAAATAGTACCTAAAGGTATATTTTGATTTTAGGCTAATTTTTGGGCCCATTTGGAGCCTCTAAGTTCTTCAAATTTGACTTCAATTATTTTTAATAGGATTTTGGAAATTGAAATTTTAATATCTCACAAATGAAAAATTATATCAAAGTGATTTCTTCACCATTGGATTCAATTCACCATTCTGGAGGTCTATGTAATATTTTTTGTCCATATGAGCATAAATACCAACTTACTAAAAATAATAACCCTACCAAATTTAGCCCTTATTGAAAATAAACAACATTTTTTTTGGGTGATGCAAGATTGCTCTTACACCTTGGATGCTCCTACACCAAACACCTAGGTAATATGAAAAGTGACCCTATCACTTCTCAGGAGATAGAGGAAAACCAAGATAGTTAACCTCAACCTCAAATAAACATGATGAGTCTTCAATAGGCCTTCATCTCCATTTCACCAGGTATTTTGTATACTACCCATTTCTTGTTTTTCAACCCACGTGAATATCCAAAATTTCTTCTATCTCCTCCGTTTTTGAAGTAGGTGCTGGAATGTTCCACCATGATTTTTCTAGTCCACCCTCCATAAATCCTTCATGATATTCTATCAAATATGAAATATTAAACACAAGATAAAAGTTTATCCCTCTCAACAACTCTAACTCATAAGCATTTCCCAAATCATGCTTCTTTAGGACTTTACATGGTACAAAATTCTTCATATTTAACTTATTGTAAGTACCAATTGGAAATCTCTCTTTTCTCAAGTGAACCATGACTTCATCTCCAAATTGAAATTCCTTATATCTCCTCTTTTGATCTGCCTTAGCCTTGTATTTAAGATTCATCTTATTAATATGCGTTCTCACCTCTTCACTCAAATTCTTTAGATGCTTAGCAAAGTCTTCATCTTCATCACTCTTTTTTTCTCCCTTTTCCATCTTCCTTAACTCTAAAGGATTTCTTGGACTACTCCCATATGCTTTTTGGAATAGTGATTTATAGTGCTCCTATTGATAAAATTGTTGTAAGAAAATTTTTCCTGTGGTAAAACCAACTCCCATCCCTTGGCTTAATCTCTTAGTAAGCACCATAATAGGTTAACCAAACTCTTATTCACCACTTCTTTCTTTCGATCAGTCTATGGATGGTGTGCATAACTAAAATTCAAAATTTTCTTCAATTTATTCCATAATTTCCTCTAGAAATAACAAACAAATGTGGTATCTCGATATGAAACTATCCTCCTAGGTAGACAATGTAGTCTCACTAGCTCCCTGATAAAAAACTCTGCAACATGAACATCATTAGTCTTCTTACAAGGAATAGAATGCACCATCTTAAAAAGTTTTTCCACCACCACAAATATTGAATCATATCGTCTTTGTGTCCTCAGTAAACGAAGAACAAAATCCATACTAATATCCTCCCATGGCCTCTCCAATACAGGTAATGGTTGATATAGCCTAGTATTTTGACTTACTCCTTTTTCCATCTAACATACTCTACAACTTTGCATAAAATTATTTAAATCTTGCTACAATTGTGGCCAATAATAATGCTCACTAACAATAGAAATGGTCTTATCTTGACCAAAGTGTATGGCTAGTCCCCCACTATGCTTCTCCTTGATTAGGTTCTCTCTCATGAAACTCCTCAAAATGCACAACTAGCTTCCTCTAAACAACATGCCATCTTGGATTATGAAATCCAACCATATTTTCCTATCCAAAGTGATAGGCTCCATGCAATCTCTCTAGGCCTCTATAAAATCAGGATTCTTAGAGTACAAGCTCTTGAGCTCATTGAACCCAAAAAACTTCAATCTAGATTTTTGTCAACAAATTTTATCTCCCATTTAAGGAATCTAAAACTCTCTTAGATATTCCAATCCTATGCTTAAAAAAAATATGCATAACTTTGCAAAAATTCAACCCATTTCAAATTTCTTTGATTCATCTTCCCTTGACTATTCAAATATTGTAAAGATTGATAATTAGTAAATAAAATAAACTCTTTTGGCAACAAATAGTGTCTCCATTTCTTCAAAGCCTAAACTATAGCATAAAACTCCTAATCATAAACAAAATACTTTTCCTTTGCATCATTTAACTTTTCACTAAAATAAGCAATGGGTTTACCCTCTTGACTCAAAAAAACTCCAATGGCATTCCCACTAACATCACAATCTACCTAAAATACCTTGTTAAAATCTAGAAGTGCCAAAATAGGTTTCTCTATGACTTTCTTCTTCAACATATCAAAACTCTTCAGTTCCCTTGTAGTCCATCTGAACTCTTTTCTATCACCTCATTGTTTTACTTAGGGGTGCATAGATACTATCAAAACCTTTGATAAAATTTCTATAAAAACTTGCTAAACCATGAAAGGATCTCACCTTTGTAGCACTCCTTGGTGTAAGCCATTCAATGATAACTTTCACCTTCTTTGGGTCCATCCTAAGACCATATGTTGAGATAATAAATCCCAAGTACCAACTCTCTCTTTATTAAGCTGTACTTTTTCAAATTAATCAACAACTTCTCCTCCCTTAGCTTCTCATAAACTCTTTGGATATGCATAAGGTGTTCCTCCAATTCCTTGCTAAAAATCATTATATCATCCAAATAAACACACTAACTCATTTGACTGCAAAATCTGACAAAAATTTCTGATGAAAGATGGATAATTAGATGTATTGTTGGGTACTAGTGATATTTAATATGTAATTTTCAATTTTTTTTAATTTTATCCCCGATGTTCGTTGAAATTTTAACAAACCTGGTTTTTCATCAAAATTGTGACAAAGAGTTTTCGTCAAAATTTCAATGAACACATGAAGTCAAAATTGAGGCCGACATAAATAAAAAAGTGAGCTCAACTATTTATTGTGACAATGTTTTTCTATACTTACGAATTTTCTCTACTAGCAAATTTGTTGTACTTACGATAGTTTGTGGATATGATCATTATTTGTGAAATATTTTATGGATTGGAAGATACCCATTAAACCATTGTAGTATCTTGGAGATGTGGATTCTTGATCTTGACTGATTTTGGAATTGCTTTTGATATGTTTCAGATCAAGTTCTTGACATGGGTCAATGTCAAAGGATGGACTACTTGAAAAGGATTCTTGAATTTATTTTTTAGGCATGGGTATTGGTTTATGATTTTCCCAATCTTCAGGTGACTTTGAATCAAGTGTTGAACTAAGGAGTTTTTTGATATTGGAAACCATGAGGTCAAATGATATCAATATGTCTTGGAAAGGAGCATTGATAGACCTTGGAAGAGGATTTCGATCATGCTTGGGGATAAATTATTGAGATGTTCCATGTTTCTCATTAGATGATGTAAAGAAATTGCCAATGTGATCATTGGTAGTTGGATCTTGTTCAATGTCTTCAACATTCGAGGTTGAGATATTATCAATGTTTTCAACCATGAGATCAAATGATGTTAAAATTTCTTGAATTGGATCATTGCTAGAATTTGGTGATTGATTTTGATCATTCTTTCGGAAAGAGTCTTGATATATGACCTCTTTCTCATTAGGTGAGGTAAAGAAATCTTCAATGTGATCAGTGGTAGATAGATCTTTATCATTGTCTTCAACATTTGAGGTTGAGATATTGTCAATGTTATCATCAGTGATTGAACCTTGAATGTTGTCTTCAATAGTTGTTTCTCCTTGATCAATAAGGTCTTGGATGAGATTTTTGAGTTTAATACAGTTTGATGCATCATGACCTTTTTCTCTATGATATTCATAATAAGCCTTGTGATTGTACCCTGTAGGTTTGTAATAACATAATGATTTTGGAAGTGTGATAAGTTTAGCATGGAATCATGTGTTTAACACCACCTCAACTAGCTCACCTAAATGAGTGTGTTCACATTTAGTGGTGTTATGGGATGGAAAAAAATATTTTTATTGTGATGATTGTTAAGGTTGTTGATGTTGTAAGAATATATTTTTTTGTTGATATTGTGGTTGTTGATATGCAATGTCTTGATGTTGAATATTTTGATGATGACATGAATCCATGTTTTGATGATCATAAAGATGTTGATATTGTGACTCACTTTTTTGATGGTATGATTGATAGATTTGTGAGTTTTGACATTGATTAAAATTTGAGATGTGACAAGGTATTATAAAGTCTCAAATAGGGACACCCATAGTTGCTATGTTGTTGTAGCTACTAGGATATGATGAATCCATGGGTGTATAGAGTGAAACTAGATTTGAGTAATAGACTGACATTGATATGTTGTTAGGATGTTATGGTTGCATGTTGTGATCTTGTCACTAACTCATTTGATTGCAAAATCCGACAAAATTTTCTGACGAAAGATGGATAATTAGATGTATTGTCGGGTAATAGTAATATTTAATGTGTAATTTTCAATTATTTTTAATTTTATCCCCGACGTTCGTCGAAATTTCAACGAACCTATTTTTTCATCGAAATTGTGACAAAGAGTTTTCAATAAAATTTTGATGAACATGTGAAGTAAAAAATGAGACCGACATAAATAAAAAGTGAGCTCAAATATTTATTGTGACAACGTCTTGCGATACTTATGAATTTTCTCTGCTTACGAATTTTCTATACTTCAAATTTGTATTTCCAGGTTTGAAAATCATATTTTAAAGCAACATCTCATCATATTTCATTTTTAGACTTGTGCAATTTCAGAGTTGCATTTTCAGATTTTTTTGTGCAAGTTCAATATTCTAACTTTAGGAGTCTAACGGTTGGAAATCATAGTAAAATAAGAATTTAATAAGTTTTGGAATTAGCATTTTAAAGTGTTTTTTGGGGTCGTTAACTTCATACTATCTTCTCTTTTGCAAGGGTGGTTGCATGTGGAATTTTTTTGGTGTAAAATATCAAAATTATTAGATTTTGTTACCTATCTATGAATAAAAATTATTGGAGTGTGAGTTTGATATTTTTTAAAAATCTAAATATTCAAGCTTGCTAAAGAAAAATCATGTCAGATAATATTACTCCAGAACAAAATGAAGAGACACTTGATAGATTGTGGGCTAGATTGAAAAGAAAGGGTGATGGGAAATGTTATTGTCTTTGCAATAATTGCAAGGGCTTAAAGACAAGATGAATTTTAATCACAATAGCTGAGAAACATTGTAGGCAACATGGTCACATTGAAGGGGGGCATGATTATCGTCCATTGGTAAGTTGTTCATTATATGTGTTTATATTGATTGAATTTGTAAATGTTTATATCATTTTAACATTTAATATATATATATATAAAATCACTTGATCATGATCATGGTTTATTTGTGTCTATCATTATTCTAAAGGTGGGGCGCCCTAGGGCACATGATCTAGATTATCATGGCCTGGAGAATGTGGATTTTCAAGTGGATGAACATAGAGTTGTGAATATTGAAGATGAAGTTAATGATCCTATGGAAGAACATGATCATGCACCAGAAAACACAGTTGAAGATGATGGTAAAAATACATTGATCCATGAAACATTTAGTGGTAGAGTTGATTATGATGATCGAGATGACTTTGATGATGTTCATGATTTACCTATACTTGAGAAGGCATATGCACCCCTTTATGAAGGCTCCCAAACAACTCTTCTCTCTATTGTATTGTTGCTATTGAACTTGATGGTTATGAATGGTTTATCAAACATAGCAATCTCCTGAGATGTTAAGGTATGTCATATATGTCATTTTTTCATCTATTTTAAGCATTTATTGTTAAATCACTAGTAAATAAAGGATGAAATATGTCGTTAATATTTTCTATATTGATAATTATTTTTGTTGGCGTTGTGAATTTTATTTACCATCATCGAATACACCTCATCATGCGAGATTTATCGACATTATGAAGATATTGGAATGGAGTATCAAAGTAATAGAGTAAAACGATGATGCATTATATATCTAAACAACATGGTTACATGAGAATGCAATGTTATGTCGATAGATATCAAATGAATCAACTAATAAAAGGTTCCTTGCAAAGTTCTTTGTTATATTCCCATTATTCCATGTATGCAACGATTATTTAGGTGTGAAATCTTAGCGCAATTTATGGATTACCATGCACGAAATAGAAGTGGAGATGGCATTCTTCGAATGTCTGCGGATGGTTCTGCATTTAGGGACATGGAGGAAAAATTGACACACTTTAAAGAAGAACCTCGTAATCTCAAGCTTTCATTGGCAGTGGACAGTGTCAATCCATTTGGAGAGTTGAGATTTATTTACTCAATGTGGCCTATTTTTTTAATCAACAATAACATTCCTCCATGGATGTCCATATAGAGGGAGCACATAATGTCATCAATGATTGTTCCAGGTATTTGTTTACATCAATTTTCTTTAATTTAGTAGCATCTCATTTGTCTTATTTGTTGCATAATGACATATTTTTTTCATTCAATAGTCATGTACATTAATTTTTATATATTGCAGTAAAATGGTTATAATAATTATGTAATGTTTATGTTCATTCAACTAGGTATTTTAAAGTTAAAGATATGAATGTATGCTCTCCGAGCCTCTTATTGACAAGTTCCTAAAGTTATGGAGATAGTCACTATGTACTTCGTGTCTCTGAACCAATAGGACAAAGACAATTTCAATTCATGAATTCTAACATGGACAATTCACTTGATGCCCGGAGGCTAACACATTTTGTGGTATGTTATAACATTTGACTACACTTTAAATGATATTTAATTTTATGAAGTAGATATCATGCATATTTTTTAAATAATCTATTCATTATATATAATTATAAAAATTGACATATTTAATTCAATTATATATGATCTTGCAAGTCTTCAAACAAAGGGAAAATTTGCATATCCAGTTTGTGGTCCAAAGATGAAATCTCGTCGTTCAACAAGTTTAGGAAAGCATGTGTTTGATGAGTATGAACGCTGCTCCATGAGAAATCGCAAGTATTGAACCTCTTTTTGAAAAACATCTTTTCAATGGGAAAGAAGAGACTACACAAAACCGAAGGAAGAGCACCTTACCTATATGGAAGTGGAATATAATAGAATTAATCATCAAGGTTATACATTGGATCAAATTATTTCTCTATCATATATGATATGTTTTGAATTTATATTTTTATATTGTGTTGTGTTTACTCATGTTGTAATTGACAATGATTGTCATTGTTCATTTGTTTAACTTATAGCGCTCATGAAGGTAGATCCAAAGGAATTAATAGCTGAAACTTCCACAAGGATTGAAAAGTTGTCCCAGACAATTTAGTAGGTTGCCCTACTATGAGCAGCTACAAATTATGCATTTTTTTGATACAATGCATATCGGAAAGAATATAAAAGAAACGTTGTGGAAAATATTGAATGGAAGGCATGACAAAGAAAAAAATATCAAAATTTTTATTGTGTTCAAAACCGTCCGCCTACAATGAAAAATGTCATTGATTAAATAGCAATGGAGACCAAATTAATTGCTTCAGCGGTTATTAATGAGCATTATTACTATAAAAGAAAGTCATGCAAAATTTGTTTAGTTTGTTGCAAGAAACATAAAGCAATATAATAGCAAAGAGTGAATTTAGATTAGGGGATGAAAATGCATGATTGCTATACCTTCATTAAGATAATTATTCTGATATATTATATACACTTTTATGATGCATGTACTTTTCAGGGTATTATGTTCACTAATTTTGGAAAAATAATGAAAAGATCATTTTATAATTGTTGTATTACGTTCTACCTCTATCTCCCTCGGAGACAGCACAACAACGATTATTGACAAGTTATGATCTTTGAGAAAATAAGCAGTATTGATATTTGTTCAGTTGTTGTATACTAGATCTTATAATTTCCATTTGTTTTACTTGTTATGCCAATATCTTGTATACTTTGTTAAATCTTGGTAATATATTTTTGTTAAATCATAAAGAAAGTATATTGTGGAAAGAGAAAAATTCTTGCCATCAATATGTGAAATTCAAGTACGCTGACATTTCAATGCACAAGAACACTACCTCATACACCAAGTTGAGGAGATTGAATTGTGTGGACCTGTACACACAAGGTCAATGTGGATGGTTGAGAGGCACTTGGAATTTTTGAAGGCTTTGGTTAGACAAAGAGCACATCCTGAGGGTTCTATGGTGGAGGGATATATGGTATACCAGACCATGGTGTACATTAGTGAATATCTTCCTAATTTTGTAGCAAAGATCCATTTAGATCGCATTTGGGATCCCAACTCCATTAACAAATTCGAAGGGGAGTACCTGTTGGGGAAAGATAGATTGAGGAAAGTGAGAGGTAATTATAAGATGGTCATGAAGATTAATTGGAATAATTGCACACATATGGTTTTATGTATATTGTACTTATTTAATTATTAATATTCAATATACATCAATTATAGTGGAGTCATATACTATAGTATTTAATAGTATGTTTGTGAATTTCAATTTTTTTGATACAATTGGTCGAGAGTGGGATGCACTACATTTGTACGTTGTAAACAATCTTGATTGGATGACGGTATGGATTGAACAATGTCAACAATCTAGTCACACATTAACATGGGAAGGAGTTTGGCTTCATTGGTTAAAATGTTGTAATGGAGATTCAATATTTTACAAAGGAAGTGATTTATATATGGTTTAAAGTCATGAGGTACGTATAAATATATTAATCACCCATATTATTTAATTATTTTCAATTATATTGATGTATATATATGTTGAGATTGTTTTATTTGCATACATTTGGCCAAGAATAAATATGTTTATCAACTAACGATATTGTAATAATTTTTACATGTTTGACATATTGCAAGTGAAACACCACAAGGCTATTTTGTGCAATGGTCTTAAATTTCAAATCAAAAAGTTGGATGAAACGAAGAAAACTTGTGATTCTGGTATAACTGTAGTCATTCAGGTGACTAATGTTTCATCTAGAAGCGACATACATCTAGAAGTCTCAGAAAATTAATACTATGGTATTTTGGATAATATACTTGAGTGTGTCTTTAAGTCCTTTAGATTAATTATGTTCGTCATCCTATGGTATAGGCTACGATTGGATGAAAATGATCTTGAGAGAACTGTTATTGAACAGATAATGGATTTACCATGGTTAATACAAGGTCGTGAGCAGATGGAAATGAGCCCTATGTTCTTCCAAGCCAATGTGGCAATTATTTTACTTTCGAGGAGAGGTTCCATTATTTGGGTGGAGTCATTTGTTGTTAGGCATGATCCAAAAGAGGAAGAACTGATATAATGCTGGTGGAAGAAAGAATATATTGAAGAACTAGAAGATGATGAATGATGATTTAGGATCAACAGATTGGTGTGATGAAGTATCCTTAGCGAATAGTAGAGAACTGAATCATAGGTGACAGGTGTCATGCATGAAGATGATAATAAGTGGTGACATTATAAAGCCCATTATGTGTGATGACGATATTATGACCAATCACCCACAATGTCAAATGGGATGATACAAACAAAAGAGTTGGATGAAGGAAGAGATCAGTACATTGGAAATAACTATGGATATCTATATTATCTATTTAGTATTAATTTCTTGATAGAATTATATTTTAATTATGTGAATTTACATAATTAATTCAGAAAGATATTTTTAATTTTTATTATACCATTAAGATAGTGAATTTAATGATCTTTTTAATGTTTGAAAGAGTCAAAAGGTAAAACATTTCAATAGTGATATTAGCAACCTTAGAAATTAGTATGTTTTATGTTTTGTAGCGATCATAAAGTTAAGTCAGTTAGTATGGATTCGATTGTTTGGGGTATAAAGAGCCTTTAAAAGGCACAAGTCATCATTGTAATAGTTGTTGGAAGTAGTTGAGGATTTTAAAATACAAGCTCGATATTTGAAAATTTATGTTTTCAAAATTTCTGTTTTTCTCGTATGTAATAAGATCACATACAGCATGGTACGATGTGAAATCAATTCCAAGTCGTGAAGATATGTGTTAGATTTGATTTGAATCTAATTTGAGGGCTTAAGGTGTTGATTTGAGTTAGAAAGCTTCATTCCTTTGCATACAGCCCAGTTACCCTATTTTTGAGGGTTTTGTAGTCCAAACATGATATAAAGGGGCTCTTACACTTTTGTGATTATTGTAGCTAGTGTAAGAGGCCCCATCAGATCCACACATTATGGATGCATAGATAAGGTAAGTAGGATGAGAAATAAAGAAAGTATAGTGTTTGTCCTCAAAGAGTTTTTGTAGAAGCATGTGAGGAAATGCGAGAGTTCAAATAGAGTTTCAAAAAATATGGGGAGATAGGTTTTATGAATTTTTATCCATGTACATTCCTATTGATTTTACGAACATTCTAAATGATAAACATACCAGCTTTACATATATATGTAACATGTAGTAAATATGTTTTGTACTGCATCAAATGGCCACAGTACTGATCTCTCCTAGAATAATAAATGCAACATATCATTAAATAAATCTATATCTATATAAATGTGCATTTCCATTCACAGAAATTGTAAATGCAAAAGATATGGTCTTGTAGTGTTATAGATACAACATATCCATAAATTAATGTAATTGAAATTCTAAAGTCTTCAACACATATAATATGAAATCGATCAAACTATTAAACTACATGAGAAATAAATGAAAACAATAAATGCATATGTATGCGTGTTTGTAAATGTAAGTGTAAAATAAATAAGAATAATGAAAATTATAAAGAATACAAGGGGAGACCAGTGCCTTATTGGGTATATGGAGTCTAATGAATATCTACAAATGTGGATTTCAATAATGGCAATAATTCAAATTGTCAGGCACATAAATTGTTTACAACTTATGTAAACGTGCAAGTGAATAATTGAAAAACTCTTCTTGAGAGAGAATGGAAATTATAGTTATGTGATTCTTCTTATTAATCCAACTAACACTTCCCAATTGTTGTGATTGATTAAAAGATTTTAATCCCTACTTGAGAGAACCAAATAACCAGATCACACATATATAGAAAATGTACAATGATAAGTTGAGTATAAACTTGTTATATCAATTTAAACAATAGAGAAGCATCAAAATGAAGACAATCAAATAACTGCATAAATTTAACAAACAACTGATTCCAAAATCTTAATCTGCAACTTAGATATCTTCATTTACTCCATCAAAATACATGCATCTGAGTCTCTGTATATGAAATCATTTTGCTAAAAAGCTATCTAATGAATATCTCCTAATGCCTATATCTGTTGCATTAATACAGAACAAATATAAATACATCAAAACTTGGAAGGGACACATCCCTTCACAAATGTTTTTTTTTACTTAACTAATTAAAACTTAAAGAAGTTGGGCTCTATTTATCAAGGTAGAACATTTGATAAATGATCTAGATAATCATGTTGTTCATGAGTATTATCTCATAATGTTCTACAGTTGATAATCTCCATAACATCATCCTTTATTTGTGCTCTAGCTCATACTGAGGTATAGATGGATATAGCGTAGTAATGGGCAATGGGTGGTATCAGACCAATGTTAGATCCTTTCTTGGCGTTTAAAATTCCACGTAAGCATCGGTGCATTCTTTGATCCGCCGGTTTCTCTTTCAATTTTCTCCATCTTCAAATGGTGGAAGTCCATGTTATAACATCAACCAAACCGCCATCTTCTCCACGGTTTGCATAATGAATGCTATTTAACCGTTTAGATTGCCCATACCAATGGCCTGCTGTCGAGGAAAAGGAAATATCTTTCATTTGAATTCTCATAACTTTCTTGATCAGCTGCATCGTTCTCTTGTGGTACCTTGCAGCCAACGCGAAACAACTTTGGTATGCTCACATGGCTTGTTCAACCAGTCATTAGTTGTTTTTCTGATTATTGCAGTGAGTGTATCATATTTACCTTATGAATATGTAGTTGACTCCTCTCAATGATCTTTTACCTGTGAGATTTCACCATGTGTTATTAATTTAGGAGGTCCCATTGTGACTCCTAGCATGTCCTTCAAATGATCATTTTCTCTCATGATCCTTTCATTATTCATTTTGTACTTTTCCTTTTCTTTAATCAACATTTGTATCTGGGTTTTATTTAGTTTTTCCACTTTAATCCCAATGTCTCTGATTAAACCACGGGATCTACCTCTCCAACCTTGAGTCATGACATGTCAAATTGCTTTCTCAATATTATAATCTACCACTAACCTATCTATGGGGTGGATACAAGGCCCATATCATGAATCCTTCATCGGGCTATATTTGGATCAGCATATTTTTTGTCTACCCCTGCGGATAGAAGCTTGTGTGGCAATATTATCCTTTAAAGCTATAAGAGCAGTAGAAATTTTAAATCCAAACCTGAAAGATCTTAGCTCAGCATAACATTTCCTTCCTTTTTGGAGTCCTTGTGGCCATTTCTCTATCACAATTAATTTCCAAATTTAGTAGATGCTCCTTATTGGCTGGTGTGATATTATCCATTATATATACTCCTTGCCGGTTTTGTATACAAGAAGATCGAATTCTAAATAATTCAAAATTCATTGAAGTGACCTATGTACCATTTGCTTGAATTGTCACAAATGTTGGCTCCTATTCAACACTTAGTTCTCTAGGAGGGTAGTTGTAATCTTTATTTTTTAATCCAGAAATCCTACTGAGTAGGTCTCGTGGCATATCTTCTCCAATTTCCTCATCTCCAGAAAAATCGAACCCTGTATCTGACAACCCTTGGTTGTATTCCTCCACCACTCTCTCTACTTCCTCTGCCTCCAAATTTCTAATCATGTCATCAAATTGATAAGGTACATGATCATATCATCCAAAATTTATCCTTTGTTTGGCATAATTGATATATCCCTCTGGATCAAAACCTTCTCTTAGTGGACCCTTATTCATACTATACTACATTAATTTTTCAAGGATAAAATCATATCCTTCCTTTGCAAGCATAGTAAAATCACCAAAGCACAGAGTACTAGGCATAAATGCATGTTTTCCGAATGAACCAAAATTCATGAAACTAGAAAAATCCATTTGTCTTACAATTTACAAATATGCAATCCTATCCAAGACTATTTTAGGAAAAATTAATGGAGAATCCTCAAAACCAAACACCCTTACCAGAGTAGCATCTTCCAAGCAATACTAGTCTCCCCAATTGTGATCAATTGGTCCATTAAAGTCCTTAGGTTTGAGGAAGCATTTTATTTCATCAAACAATGAGTGCACACAAGGATGACTGTATAATTCATATATTGGCTTTACAAAATATTCTTCAAAATATAGGAAACTAGAATTAGCAAACCTATTGTCCCAAATGGCAGTCCACAGTTGAATGGGTAACAATTTCCCCTTTTATCAAATTGTGAAACCTTCAACTTTTCTGGCCAAATCCCTAACCCTTGTCTGAAGTACAATACTAGTAGCATTAAAAGAGAATAATGCCTAAGGTGCAGAATAGGGAATTTATTCTTGATTGCCACCAATGCTAGGTTGAGTCACTTGGATAAAAATGAAGCATAGTTGAATAACCTAGAATTATGACATTGAATGTTAGCTGCAATTACCATGGGAACAATGGACATATACTCAGGAACTTCCATACCCAACACTTGTCCTACTGAGAAATACATATATCTCATAGAGGGCTCGAATAAGTCCACGTGGAATGGAGGCCCATTGCCATCATCAAGTGGGATAGTTTTACCATATTGTTTAATTCTATGTAAGGGAAACCTCAAACCCTTGTAAGTGGTGTCCATTCTCCAAAACTCCTTTTCCAACTCTTCATTCATAATTTTCTCATTACACCACCCTTCCAACTTAAAAACCTCACATATTGAAGCCTCTGATATGTATATGAATGGTTTCCCAAATGGTCCGCATATGGCCTTAAGTTTTGAGTCATAGGGGGTGGCCAACAAATTTACTAGCTCTATATTGACAAACACATTAGGGAAAACCATTTTTCCCAAATTTAGATGCCACATATTACAAACTGGCTGAAAACGATCTCTTCATTGAAAGTGGAATCTAAACAATTCATAGCCTCTTATTGGGGTCCAAATATCTCCTATGTTCTTGCACTTGTCCAATTTATCCACTTCCGCCCTCAGTTGCATGGAGCCCCTACCTCTAGACCCAGAGCTAGGAAATTGATCAATTAAGTCTTGATTCAGCTTTCATTCAGCACCCTCCGGCTCAATTCCGGACTCAACTTTTTGCTTCTTACTCTTAGGGTGACTACTCTCACTTTTTTTTCTACCTTTCAACATCCCCGAGCTTGTGGCTTCCATATTAATTGCTTAAAATTGCAAAAATGAAAAAGTTAAAATGTAGAGGACTTACTGGTTTTGATTGAGGTCTTTCAACTGAAACAATTCTTTGGCCCTTTGTTTGTCTCCTCGTTTCCTTCACTACCAATTCACAATAATGTTCATTTTGCAATGATTTCCTTTCTATTTATGAAATTACCTGTACTCCATGGTGTGATTAATGTTTTAACTCTAGGAACGAATGTAACAAATTTTTGAATTCCTTACTGTCACATCAAATGAACTAGCTGGCAAGACACCTTCAAACTTTGGATGATCTATACATTAGGCCCCAACCAACGTTTACTAAATACTCTATTAATTGGGGTAACACTCTACACATCTGATTGATGTTAACATTTGTCCTATATACATCACCAAGAGTCACCTCAACAATCATTTTGGTTCATTTGTTGCTTCATCGGCCTGAATTTTAGTATCGCTTACACATTCAGTGGTTCCTCCGATGTTATAAGTCTCACTAATAACTTTTCTTTTGGTCTTGAATATGTCGCCATAACTCTTGCTGATATCCTTTTGTCGGTGTAACTTAGCAAGTTGGGGGAAAATTCAGGATTTACATTGATGGCACATGTCTTGCCAATATATTCCTAGTGCTCTTGTCGATGAAAGAAAGGATGGTCTCACCAATGAAACTTCATCGGTGAGACTTAAACGTTCGGGCCAAAATATATTTTTCATGTCGAGATGACTTGTCTTGCTGATAGATTCCCTTCATCAATGAGACCATAAGCCAATCTCCCTGATATGTCTTCTTTAGTAATCCTATCTTTGAACATGAGTGTAGGAGATCTTTGAATTTACCCACTGTCGCATCAAATGCTCTATCAGAAAGATAATTCAAAATCTATGTGATCATTTTATTCAGGCTTGACTAACGTTCATTAAACATTCTTTTGGTCAGGGAGACATTATGTTGATATCACATAATCTATCCATCTGATTCATATAAATGTCTCCAAGAGTCACCCCGATGACTATCTTGATTTGTTTGTGTCTTCATTGGCAAGACATGGTGTATCACTAAGACATTCAGTAATTTACCCAATGTTATAAGTCTCCCCGATGATTATTCCTTTGATCTCATGTCGCCAAGACTCCTTCTGATACAACTCCTTGTGTTTTAATCAGTGAGACAAGAGAGGTTTCTTGCTGATGGAACTTCATTGGTGAGACATATATGCTCCGTATGACCTTTTCATTTTATCCCAATGGAATTTGTCTTGCCAAAAAATCTCTTTATTGGTGAGACCATGAACTGTGTCATCCCATTGTATATCTTCTTATGTAATACAATCGGTGTGACATTTTTGTGCTTGTGCCGATATGCTGAAAATGAGAATGTAATGATTTATGAATTAGAGAGACTTGCACAAATTCTTGTCGATATGGGTTATTTGAATACTAGATTTTGGAGGTTTTTCATGATATCAAATGGTCAAGAATGATGTGATCATATGTGACTATGATGGATTATACTCAAGATAAGGTTTTTGTTTAGGGAATCAACGAGTGCAAAATCACTTGTACTTTCCCTTGAAGTATGTTTAATAACTCCAAAATGGGTTTCTAAAACCATCAAGGGTTTCTCTGGTATTTTGGGAAAGTTTTGAGTTATTGGGAAAAAACTAGGTTTGCATTGTTACAAGGATTCAAGGAGTCAAAGTGTGAAATCTAACTTTTGTTCTTTGTCAGGCTTTGAGAGTTAGGAATTTTTAAATTGGTCATTCTAAACTTGTTGGAAGCCTCTTAAAGGTAGGTTGATAGGTTGGTTGAGTTGAACCTACTAGGTCTAAATTAGGAAGTTGTTATTGCTAAGGTGGATCACTCCTTTCTGCGAAGGCCATACACTTATGATTGGGTCAAGTGTTCTTTTCTTTAGAAAATTTCTATTGCCTTTTTGATAGGTTATGATTTTATGAGATGGGTTATGAAGCACTTATTTCAAACAAATATCTTTATGAAAGAAGCATATTGGCATGAAATTAAATATGATTTGTATTCCAATGTAAAAACTACAAAGAATGGAAACAATTCTTTCAACACATAAACTATTATGTAGTAGTCAATTAAAATGAAAAAGCTTACTCTATATTAGTTAGGATACAAAACTAATAAAATGATCTAAAGTTACTTATTTATCCTAGAGGAACTAAGTATATAGTATACAAAGAAAACCAACAAACCACAACTTCTGCCTATTTTGAAGGAGTTTAGTTTTCTCCCCTTCCTGATCTCGCTAATATTGTATAATTATTTTAAAGAGACAAAGGGTCATAACACAACTTTATTCAACCCAGTAAATAGCTTGGTTAATGAAAATTGACAAAAGCAACAAAATAATTGCTACATTTGACATTTCATGTTGAATGAAGAGTGGTGACAATAATCTACTTATAGTTTAATAAAACACTATTTTTATAAAGGCTTATTAGAAAGATAAGTGTTACTTATAGTTTAATAGGCACTATTATGGTTTCCAACATATACTATTGTATGCTTGCATGGCTTCTTAGTGTATATGGGAGATAGAGATAGATGGGAGAGAGAGACAGAGATATATGGGAAGATAAAGATAGATGGAGATATATGGGAAGAGAAAGGAAGAGAGGTGGAGATAGAGAGTCGATGGATAGGGGGGATAGGGAGGGAGAGATGGTGAGAGATAGAGAGGGGGAGATAGAGAGGGGTAGGGAGAGAAAGGGATATAGATAGGTGGAGGAGAGATAGAGAAGAGGGGGAGAGAGGGAGAGATAGGTTGAAGAGGAAAAGAGAGAAGAGAGGGAGATAGCTAGGTAGAAGAGGGAGAGAAAGAAGAGGGGGAGAGGGAGAGTGATATGTAGAAAGGGAGAGAGAGAAGAAGATAGGGGAGAGAGGGAGAGATATCTCAATATATATAGAGGGAGAGAGAGAGACATAGAAAGGGGGTGATATAGAGAGATAGAGGGAGATGGTGAAAGAAATAGAGAGATCGTGATAGAGGTAGAGAAAGATATGGATAGAAAGAGATAGAGAGAGGAGTGAGAGGGAGCTAAAAAGAGAAATAGAGATAGAGATATAGAGTAGGAGAGATGGAGTGAATGAGAGAGAAAGGGGGGATAGGGAGAGATAGCTCAATAGATAGAGGGGGAATAGTGAGTGCCATAGATAGTGGGAGATATAGAGAGATATAGAGTGAGAGGGAGAGATATATCAATCACCCTCCTTATATCTCTATCTATTTATCCTTATCTCTTTATCTACCTACCTCTCTCTATCTCCTTGTCTCCCTTTCTATTTGTATGTTTTTCATTATCTCCCTCTCTCTCTATATTTTCTTCACTATATTTATCTTTGTCTCCTTAAGTGTGCAATGGGTACATTAAAGAGGTCTTAAAGGAGAATTATCATATCTTTAATCAAATGGAATGCTACCTTGAGCATAACTCCCCAAGGACACATGCCATCCTTGGATTGTTGACATGAAACAACCAATCAAAATTAAGTTTCTCTCTCTCATATTAATATTATATTAAATATATATTATATTAATTATGTTTTGTATTATATAGAAATATACTTATTATTAATTATTAATTATAATAATTTTACATGTATTTAATAATTTTGTTAAAGAATATAATATATAATTATAATAAGTTGAATAATTATATTATTTATTATGTAAAATATAGCTAATATATACTTAACTATATTGTAGAATATTAAAACCTAGCTAAATGGTGCCATAATTTTCAATTTAATTAATATACTCTAAAACCTAACGAAACCAGGTTGTAGCTAATCAAATTGGAGAAGTGAATGGTCAATACCAATGTTGAGGAAGAGTTTGGAGTAGTGAAAACAAGGTCAATGCTAGCAATTTCGAGGAAGAGTTTGGAGTTAAAACAAGGTCAATACTAGTGCCGAAGGAGAGTTTGGAGGAGCTAAAACAAGGTCAATATTAGCGCCAAGGAAGAGTTTGGAGGAGTGAAAAAAAGGTCAATACTAGCCTTGAGGATGAGGTTGAGGGCACTCAGGGAAAATCAACAACTAAGGGACAATGAGTACTCTAAGTTTGGCACCCCCATTCTCTTTAACCTGCAATTTTCATGCCTAGTTTCCAAAGATCTTCTCGTACATTGGCACCCCCATTCTCATAAAATGGTATAAGATAAGAAAGAAAAAATAAAATAGCTTAGTCTTTCACATTTTTATTCATCAGCCTCAGGTCTTGGAAAAACTCCCATAATCTACCCACATCTTGGTTGAGGTCTAGGATTTCATCACACATAGCTTTCATCACATGAGTTTGAAGCAATTGTAGACTTAGCCCAAGTATATGCTAGGCTAAGCTAGATCTAATGAATGGAAATAAAGGCACACAATTCTTCTTTAATACCTCCACCACAAACATATGCAAGGAAATGTCTCCTCCCTTCTTGGTAGTGATAACCTCCTCCACACACAACCCTTAAAAAATTATGAATAGAGGAATATAATCTTTGAAGAACTCGTGCTGATTCTTCCTCATCTGATGCACTATTCATTAACTTACAACATTTACAGGATTACTAGAGTAGTATTACAGGACCAATTCTTCATTAATAGAAGAATTTGATCATATTTTCCACCGATGGCATTAAGGAGAAAACCTTAGTTAAAATGTGAATAATTCTAGCCAAGTTCTTAAATCATTCAATTGCATAAGAGAAGACTGCCACAGGTATTTGGATACCATGGAGAAAGGCCTGGGCCTTTCATCAATCATGTATTACAATTTTAACACCTAAAAGTGAGAATGAAGAATCTTCCTAGGATGGTGGCCATCCCATTATAGCTCTTAGAGTTGTTAGAGATATTTTTATCAAGTATAGATATTTTAAGTTATCAAATCCTACCATCATACATAATCAAATGTTGTTGTTTCAAATGACTATGAGTACTAACTTTCACTATTTGAAGATGTTGAAACCTGTCCCAGAGAAATAGAACATTGATGCAACCACTCATCCCTACTCAAGATACCAAAAGTCTCCTAGCAATTAGACATATAGCACGAAGACTTAAAAAATATTGCCAAAGCATAAACTTATGATGAATCAATTGCCATAGTACACACTCCCTCCCCATTAACCTCACTTAGACATATGGAAATTAAATGTAAATTTCGCTATTTTTAGTCATGTAGGTGTCCAATAAACTACACTTATGGTGTTTCTCTCAAGTCATTTATTTGAATGAAGAGAAAAAGTCCTTTGATTACAATTAGAGAATACATTTGAGGCCTTGGTTGTGTAACTGGTGGACCATAGTCACATTTAACACTTGTTAGAAAGTTTGGGAGTTAAAACGTTAGGTAGATTTTATTTTTGATGGACACATTTGGATGGTATTAACAATAACTTGCAATCTATCAAGACTTGATTACCTTATAACTTGTGAAATTCTAGTGATGAAATGATAGATTAATCATAATGTCACCTTAGGATCACATCACCATGAAAGAAATTCATCCAACATCCTTATGAGTGCAGGTACCACCAAATAGGTATTTGTCAGATCTGTCTTCCTCGAGCGAGGCAAATTCAGGAGGAGAAGAGGAAAGCGAGACATTTAGTAGGTCTAAAAGAGGGGGATCAACTGGGGTCAAAAGAATAGAAGAAAATTTTGTAAACAAATGAAATTTTCTCTTGCTGAAGGGGGGTCATGTTCTTATGATGATGAGAGCATAGGCGATGTCGAGGCTCCCTTGAGGTACAAACATCTATGGAAACAATGGGTACCCAAGTAACTTCCTCCAATAAACACTATTTTTGTGTCAATGAGAGGATATATCACATAACACCATCGTCATTACACAGTTTGGACCTATTTTGCATGGATGGCATAAAGGTTTGTTATGAAAAAGTTACTAAATTGATGGAGTATGTTGAACCCTGTTACAATGACAAATATTGGATGTAGCTGGTTCGATATACACGAAGTATGCATAGGTATGCACTATCAACAAATTAAATACAACTAAAAATAAGGATTAAAATAAAGGAGTGGCTATGTACATTGACGAAAGACAAAAATCATCAGGGAATATTGTAGGGTTTATAAACAGTACATGACTTGGGTCAACAAATAAGCAATTCAATTACATATTCAAGGCGCGTGAGGGAAACCGTGTATTTGTATGTGCGATAAAATCAATAACTGCAGGGGAAGAGTTGCTAATCGATTACAATTTGAATTGCTTAGTTACAAACACAGTTACTATGGGGGTGGTACATACTATTTACCATTATACCCAATCTCCAATTAATGGCTCCAATATACCATTTTATTCTTATGTTTTTTTCGTAAGTCTATTGGTTTCATTTTGGTAATATTTTTTTTATATTTAATTTTTGTCACAGCAGGACATTGATCATATGGAGAAGTCTCCGGCCTAGAGCACAGATCGCGATGTATCTTCAGGCTCTTCTACCTGACAGGTTTAGATGAGAGCATCCATAGGGAGGTGCAGTCAATATTATGTGATGATGACATTTCTTATTCAACAAACCCTGTCGATATGATAAGGAAGACCCACAAAAAATGCAATGAAGAAATCCTAAAGTTGTTATTCATAGTGCCTCAAACAAATGAGATAAGAGAGAGGGTTAAAATATTAACTGAGAGAGCACAAAACTTGCAAGTAAGTTGTCATGAGGTCTTTAATTATAACATAAGTTAATTCATGGTTTTATATTTTGTACTATTTTATGTCATGAACTAAAATATGTGTTGTTTTTACAAGATTTTTTGTGTCCTCATGATGCTCCTAGCCATGGTCAGGGTACTGCAAGTGCTAACCAAGGAGTAGGGGTTGGTACAAGTGTCCATCTTGATCTTCCTGTGCATACATGACATCATCTAACCCCATCATCTATGCCTATATTTCTGTCTAAAATTTTGGCAACAGATACCATGCAAGCATCCGTTAATGCACCCTCTGACAGTGAACACATGCTAGAACATGCGTCAGGACATGTACCTAGGGATACACAGGTCACTAGTACTGGTGATGTTTTAGTAGCGTTTCCTGGATCTTCTTGTATTACTAGTACAAGAACATTGCTGGTCACATTTGTGGTGATCAAGGATTTTTTTCCCATAAAGATAGAGAAGGTCCCAGGTACTTTAAAATGTTTTAATTATTATTATATATAATCCAATTGAAATTTACTTATTGATCACTCTTTTTAGACTATTGATCCCATGATAATTTTGTAGGAAATGATGTTTTTTATAATCATCTAAGTGATATTACATTGGATCTCTTCGAGCCCACCATGAGTACATGGTGGAATGCCCAAAATCAAGATTTAAAAGATGAGCTCATTAACTGTTTAGTTATGTTGTTCAGTGATAAAACATTCAAATGAACCAATGTCCTTAAGAAAGCTAGTATCTATCTAAAGTATGTGAGGGACCAATATAGGTCACATTTAGAGAAGAACAAAAATTATGAGCGTCCCCCTATGATTCCGGAGAGGGAGTGGAAGGACCTGGTGTCAGATGGAAAGGAGAAGGCTAAAAAGAAAAAAGGAAAGACACCACCGGGCCAAGGAAGGCATGTGATACTATCAACATTGTAATTATATATTGATTACTCTTTCTTTTTACATAATCTACCGTATTTCAAACTTTTCATAGGCTGCCTGACACATCAAAGGCAACAAATGCAAGACTAGAAAAATACAGGCAACACAAACTTGGCTCTTGTGGTTATATGAAATTAGCCGCACGAATTTTAAGTATCAATAAATGAAATATTGCATCCAAATAATAAATTGTAAACAATTTTGGTTTTATCACACCATAAAAAAAAATTCATGATCTTATGCAAAAATGCAGGATTCTAAATTCAACAGAGTTCCCACAGAAGAGGACTTGAAGATTTCCTTCTAGCAAGGCTATGGAGTCATGGCTGAATGCCTAAGAGTCTTGACTAGGAAAACACAATCTTGCATTGCATCTGACATGTAGGTAAATAAACTCAATAAATTTTATTTAAAATTGAATACTTGTGCAATCTATTCAATATTAATTTCCACCATGAAGTAATTACATGCCTATTTGTTTTAAACATACAAGAAATGATAATACTGCACATGACATTGGAATGCAGCCTGGTAAGGGTGGAGCACAACCTATAGATGAAGGTCATGGTGTGCATCTCGGTACTAGATGTATTCATGTGCTATACAAAATGCAGTATAGATTAATACAATTAAACATCTTTAATTGCAATTGGCATATTAATTAATGTAACCTTTCGTGTTTCAACTTTAGAGCATGTAGAGCATGATCAAGCTAGAGAAGATTAGGAATATGATGTGGCCCCATCAGGTAAAGAGGACCACTCTAATGTTATTTTAAACATATTTAATTGCAATTTGTGTATTAATTAATGTAACCTTTTATGTTTCAACTTTAGAGCATGTAGAGCGTGATCAATGTGTTGAACATGACTAGGCTAGAGAAGATCAAGAACATGATGTGGCCCCATCAAGTAAAGAGGACCACTCTAATATTCTTTTAAACATATTTAATTTCAATTGGTGTATTAATTAATGTAACCTTTCATGTTTCAACTGCAGATCAAGATTTAGAGGGTGTTCAACATGTTGAGCATGAGTTTATAAGAGAAGTTCAGGAAAATGATGTGGACCCATCAAGTAAAGAGAACCACTCTAATGTTCTTTTAATTAATGAAATACTTGTAACAATAATAATAAAGCATATCAATTTAACATTTCTTTGTTATTGCAACAGCGCCCCCTTGCAGCGGTGTCCATGTCGTGAGCACATGACTAGGCGTACATTAAGATTATGAGTAGAGGGTAGAATAACTAAAGGGGGGATAGATGATTTAGAAAATGATACTACACTTCAAATTTTTTAGCTTTAAAAAATAAACAAAAAAAGTGATTGTAATCATATCATGACAACCATATTTTTTATAATGTGTAAAAACTAAAAGAATGAATGTTATATGTTAATGGATGAATGTGAATATGTTAATGAATGGATGCTATATGTTAATTGTAAGGGAAAATATCACGTTCTCGAGGAATCTTAAAGTAACCTCCAAGAACAATAGTGCCTTTGGTAACTTTAATTCTAGATTACCTCAAAGACACGTACAACTATGTCCTAAAGCGGAACCAGACACAGTTCATTTCCCACATTGATCCTTTTGAGAGAAGCACATGTATATTCAATAGCATGCATTAACAGATTCTACAACAAGAACCAATAGACATGAAAGATGAGACAGAAACTAGAACAAACAGATTTACGTGGGGAAAGTACTTTCAGATAAAAAACCCCACACTCCAAAGATCAAGCCATTGTATTATTCAACAACAAACGGTTACAATACAATTTCAGGCTCATAGCCTTTACAGAGATTACATCTTGTTCATTCTGGATACAACTGGTAGCAACTGATCAAACCATCAGACCATACAACCTTCACACTATTACAATACGCTCACATAGTATACAATGCAGATCAACAAGAGAGAGAACAATCATGAAATTCATGATCAGGAGAGATTCTAGCATAATCCTGCCTTTCTCTTCCTCTACTTCAGCCTCATGGCCTCGGCCTTTCAGCCAATCACTCGGCCCTCTCTCTATCATTCTCTTGTTCTCTTTGGCTCTCTTCTCTTGTGTCATCCTACAGAATGTCCAATGCATACATATATACATTCGTTCTTTACAGGCTCAGTGAATCAGTTTGTTTCCAACTGTTAGATCACAATAATCAAATCATCCAGCTCAGCATCATAGATGTTTCCACTTCCTTGCATGGAAGATAAAACGTCCAGGTCACACCACGTAGGACAACCTTTCACTTGGTCAAAGGCATTCAACCTATGTCACATGTCGGTGAGACACTAACCGTGTCTCCCTGATGCCACAGAGCCCATATCATCATTATCGCCAAGAGTCTTCACTATCGGCAAGACATTTTACCGAGCCTAGAAAGCTATCGTTGAGACTTCGCCATGTCACCAAGACCTCACGTCGAAGATCACAAGGTATTTGAAGAGTTCATCAGTCGGAAAGACTATCGCTCTTCGCCAAGACATTATACCGATGCCTTCAAGTCACACCGATCTTAGCTTTCCATTCGATGAGACAATCTCCTTTCGCCAAGACATCACATCGAAGATCAATGGTCACACCAAAGTTCCCAACAGTTGGCAAGACATTCATCTTTTTCCAAGACATCACACCGACAACACCATGTCATATCGAGTCGGCAAGACATTCATCTTTCGCTGAGAGGTCATACCAACAACAGGATTCCCATCGGCAAGACAAACACTCTTCGCCAAGACATCATATCGATGCCTTCAAGTCATATCGAAGAGTCCAACCGTCGGCCAGACATTCCACATTCGCAGAGACTTCATACCGAAGTCCTTGTGTTTCTCCAATGACTCCATTCGCTAGGAGTCTCACCGAAAACACCCGATCACATGTGGCTTTGTCGGCCAGACTTACCACTGTCACCAAGAGGTCATAGTGAACCCCTTTCATTACCCTGATGACTCCATATGTATCTATTGGCGAGACATCTCCCTATCACCAAGAGTTCCTACCGAACCCTTATGTTACACCGATGACCCGAAAACAATACTATCAGTGAGACTTTCCAAATCGCCAAGACTTCATCCTGAAACACATGAGTTTCTCCAATGACTCTAGAAGACAACTATCGGCAAGACATTCATATCGGTAAGACCTCATACTGAAACATAACCCTTTCGGCCAAGTCTCCCCGATATCCGATAGACACCAACTGTCGACCAGACATCTCCTAGTTGCCAAGACTTCCTGCCGATAGGAGCAAGTCATGCCAATATTGGCAAGAATTCCTATCATCGCTGAGACATCATTCCGACAATCCAAGGTTATGCCGAAGGTTTCAGATGTCGATCACCAAGACATTCAGGAGGTCACAGTGACAGTTCAGGATCAACTAGTAGATTGGCCAGACAACATGAATGTCATAGAGACCATGCTTTCTCAGAGGTTTCAGCCTGTGAGATTGAGGCATTAATTCCAACAATCTCCCACTTGGCGAAGATCACACAGGCACCTCCAAAGCAACCAGAAACTAGGATCACACTAGTTCCACCAGTTCAGACCCCGCAATACTCAAGACACCTGATTAACAAGATTCCATAGATAACAGTCCACTGAACAATCTACAACAAAGACCAGGCATCCAACTGCAACTCACTATCCAACAACACAACAAAAATGCAACCGATCATAGCCTTCTAGGAAAACCACATAGACCTCAAACATGCTCTCATGCTCCATCAAGAATTTTGCTCCAACATCCAAGATGTCCACCATTCAGGAAACAATCCTTGTCATCTTCCAGCATGGCACATGTGGAAGAAAGATACAAGCCAAGGTGAATAAGCACCATTCCAATGAACACAAGCAACAGATCCTAGTGAAAGCATAAGAATCACTTGCTGAAGGCACCATTTTGTATTCATCCAAAAATTGGTTTGTTCTTTTTTTTATGTTTCTTGCATGTGTTTTTTTTAGGCTCTAGAGATGTAGCTCGACTCTTTCCTTTGCACTTTTCATCTATTTTGATGATTATAGTAGTTTTTCCTCATAATTTTTATGTAGATCTATTTGTAACCTTATTTTCTACCAATCAATTTGCAAACCAGTCACATATTAAGGACCATTTCACTAACTTGTAGTCATCCATTACTTCATATGTTGTAGGTTGTGTCTGTGTGCCAATAAATTTTGATGATTGGGAGAACTTTAATCCTACAAGTGTACCCACTCTTTCTTAAGTAAAAGTCTTACCTTATTTTATAGTACTTTAAATGGTTAATTGAAGGTGCTTCTTTAGGTCTGAGATAGTTGAACCCTGGATTAAAATATGGTATTAGATGGGCAGTATAATGATAAAACTGAGGTCCATTGAACACAAATTACAAACATAATTTACTGGACTATGAAGTGTTACAATTATAATTATTTCTCCTTTACCTACCTCTCCATTAATGAAAAAGATAGCAAATATTGGAAGTTCATTACATGTCTCATGTATGTGTTAGTCTTTTAATTTTGTTTAAGTTGTTCAAGAGCTTGATTAGGTCAAGAATATTTTCTACAAGCTCTTTTCTCTTGCACTACTCAACATTTTCCCTACACATTTTCTCTTCAATCCAGACATTTCTTAACTCCTTCCCTTGTTAGCCCTTGGTTGTTCTCAAGTGTAATGCTTTTCCTATGCATCTTGTAGTCTATATGTATGATCAATCATCTCTTATGAAGCATGGATAACCTTTCATGGAATTGTTGTTGTGATTAGAAAATTGCCATTGTGAGAATAATCATTTAATTTGTATGGAAGTAAGTATTTTTCATATTATTTGACTTGGTATTGTAAACTTGTCTTTGCAGGATTCTCTAGGGGAGAACAACAAAACTGTGATGATAAGTAGAGTTGTACAACACCATAAGTCATTTGGCATTATAAATATATTGCTTATAGAATACTCTATGCAAGTAAAATGGAATGTGCAATGACAATTGGTCTCAAATTCAAATATGATTTTAAGTACATTACACAAGAAGATGGTATCTATTATATGATTTAAAGAACCCCAAAATAAGAAAATTAATAGGTTCCATCTATTTACTTGCTCTTAGAAACTTGTTTAATCAGTGAGACCCTCAAAATGTCTTGCTTCAAAACTCTTGAAGAGGTAAGATTGGTGTGACATTGGATCTATCTTTCCGATAGAAGTCATTAGCAAGAAATGGACTATCAGAGTGAGTTTTCTATCTTGTGACAATGATTGATCTCTCACTGATGGGTTGGCTTTGGTGGTCATCGCCAATAGTCTCTACAATGACATGGTGTAGGTCTATTTAAAACTCTTGAAGAGGTCAGATCGGTGTGACATTGGATTTGTCTTGCCAATGGAAGTCATTGGCAAGACATGGACTATCAGAGTGAGTTTTCTATCCTATGTCGATGATTGATCTCTCACTGATGGGTTAGCTTCGGTGGTCATCACCAAGAGTCTTCACGATGACATGGTGTAGGTCTATTTAAAACTCCTGCAGAGGTTAGATCGGTGTGACATTGGATTTTTATTACTGACGAAAGTCATCGAAAAGACATGGACTATCAGAGTGAGTTTTCTATCTTGTGCCAATGATTGATCTCTCACCGATGGGTTGGTTTCGGTGGTCATCGCCAAGTGTCTCCGTGATGGTACATTTCAATGAATTTTTTTTAAAAAAAATTGAATTGTTTCATCACAATTTTGATGAAGGCAACCGATGAATCACCAAAAATCTATGACAAAGTTGCTATAGTTGCGACAAAGGCTTCGTCGTAACTACTGGCCCATTTCATCGAAATGGAAACAAACTTCTGGTGTTGTTTCGATGCTTTGGAAGAGGCATTGCAATTGTGTTTTGGTTATAATTCATCGGTGGATACACAAAGTTGTCATCGATATTCTAATGAACAACGAAGCCATTTTATGATGTCGATGACCGATGAATCTAGTCCGTTATTTCGACATTTAATTCTTCATCTGAATTTTGACAAAAAATTGGTGATGAGAATTATTTTGTTAGTTTGTTGGTTGTCTGACAAATGTTTGTCGAAAGACCGACGAACATTTGTCATAAAATGGAGTCAAATTCAGTAGTGACAATAACAAATTTACCCAAAAATTCATTCAATACCTTGTCCATGAGCCACATGAATGTGCTCAGTGCATTGGTTAGCCCAAAAGACATGACTACTCACTTGTATAAGCCCTCCTTGGTTTTGAAGGAATTCTTCCATTCATCTCCTCTAATCTAAATCTGGTGATATCCACTCTTCAAATCTATCTTTGTGAACTACAATGCTCCACTCAAACAATCTATGATGTCATCCATACTTAGCAAGGGAAATCTATACTTGATAGTAATCTTGTTGATGGTTTTGGAATTTGTACACATCCTCCATTCTACATCCTTCTTTGGTGCTAGTACAATAGGTATTGCACATGAGCTCAAAATATCTCAAATCAATCCCTTCTGCAATGCCTCTTGTACTTTTTTGTTCAAATCTTCATTTTTTGCTAGACTCATTCGATGAAATGCCTTATTTGGAAAATTGGCTCTAGGAATTAGGTCCATCTAATGACTAATCTTTCTGACTAGGTGCAAACCCTCAGGTACATTATCAAGTACAATATATTGAAACTCATCCAATAAATCCAAAACCTCTACAAGTATCTCTTTATAATCATCTCTATCAACTATAGGAACCAACACATAACACATGTGTTCATGCTTCATACCTTGTAAAAAATTTCTTCCATCATCTAAATAGATTTTGGCATTTCTGCATACATTTTCCTCCACCTCTTTCAAGGGATTCAACTTATGACAAACTCCATCCTTTTTCAAGGAATATGTATTGGCATGTCCATAATGTGCTACTTGTCGATTAGTGATTTTTTTAGTGGCAAATATTTGCTAATTGGCTAATAGTTGAAATTTGGGAACCCAAAATTGGCTAATAGTTCGAGCTATAACATGACTTGAATCACCACATTTAAAATTTTTTTATTATAGTCTTCTTTAAATTGCTAAAGAATTTATTTTATTAAAAATTTTAACTCAAAAATTTGCCACAATATTCGATACATGATTAAATTAGATTCACCTAAATTTTGTAAATTATAGTAGAAATCTATATTAATTCACTAATAGTATATCATAATTATTAGTTTCTTTAGGGTCATATTTCTAATCTTTAGTTTCCACCATTAATTTACAATATATTCTAATGGCCCTCATTGTATTATATGAGGTAAAATTTGCTTGTGATCTATAATGCTCATGAGGCCCACAATTTTGGGTCTCATGAGCATTATAGATCACTGGTACATTTTACCTCACAGAGTACAACAAGGTTCATTAGATGAATGATACAAAAGCAATTTCAGGCCCCATAAGAATTATAAATTATGGGTACATTTTACCTTGTAGAATACAATGAGGGTTGTTATATTATATTTTAAGACAATGGCGGTAAGTAAATATTAGTCTACCCCTTAAACCCATCGATAATTTCCACCCTCAGGCCCCTACTTTTCCATGAGAATTATTTTTAGATTAGATGGATTTGCCATCATAATTAATGCATTTTCCCATTATTTTTTAAGATTTACCAAAATAATTTACAAAATTCTAGTGATGTAAAAAAATCACCAATAAAATTAATATTTTTTTGAAAGAAAGGAAAGATTCACCAATAGAAATTCATATTTTTTTCTAAAAAAATGAAAGATTCACCAAAATTTTATATCTTTTTTTGAGGGGGGTTTCTTAAAGATGTCATTGTTGTCGATCAAACTACCACAATTTCCCTAAAGACATATGACAAAAATCCATAGGCATAATATCATGCAATACCTCATCATGATAATTTAAAATCTTGAACTTTACTAGGCATTGTTCATTGACCAAAGCTGTAACGCCCATTGTGCAAACCCCAAAGGACAAAACAATGCACACAATCTTTATTTATTTATTTGTTTTTAATAAGACAAAGTGCACCTAATTATGAACCATCAAAACATAATTACATTACACATTAACATCATAATGTCAAGTCCTCTGGGGCACGCGAGGTCACATCGCCAAACAAACTCATAACGAAAGATTACATATATGGCTAAAACCTTTAACTAATCTAACATCCATCATAACCATTACAATATCCATTTTCAAAAGATAACATACATATATCCAAGAGCACAAGTATGGATACATCACATGATACTACCATAATAAATCTCATAATTCATAAATGGATACAAGGTGCATTTACAATACAACATCATTTAATACATTACATGTTCTCAATAAATGAATACAATGAAACCTCCCATACATGTGGGATAAATACATAGTACAATTAATGTCTGAAATACAAGAAGAATATCTGGTACAAGCTCCATCTGAAGAATACTGTGAAGAATGAATGTTGATGGGGAACCCAATGGGTGTGGAGCATGTTCCACCCGACCATGTGGGTTTTAGAAAAACCCACCCCCCATGCTCAGAGGTGACAAGGAAGTAACCATGACCGTGAATGGCATAATACAACTCCAATAAGAAAACATAGTATAAAACTCCAATAGCAACATCAAAGGATTACACAGGTCATAAACGACAACAACCAAGAGTCAAACATAATAAACATAAAGTCATAAAACTCATCATAGATAATTAAAGTCAATAACCCTTAACTACTCTTAAAATAAATCCACAACAACAATAATAACACACTTCCAGAGGCAACCAAGAAAGCAGGGCATAAGGGAAACTAGTGGAGAGTGTCATCACATAGCCTACATGGGTTATCTTGGCCCTTCCTCCAACATGAGGTGTCGGCCCCCATCTATGGTTATCCTGGCCCTTCTTCCTACTTGAGGCGCCGACCCCATAGGGTGACTCATGCATAGCTGTTAACCTCTCCAGAGGACAAGGTAACGACTTTTCCAACCATGACCTTCTTAGTCTACCATTAGTCTATGATAGCCCTAATGGAAAAATGAGGTATCCAAGATTATCTTATTGTTTTATTACTACCCATCCCCCCTAAGTTCTATTATTAGGTTTTCACTTGTTAATCAACTCTTACGTGGGTTATCCTAAGACCTTCCTCCTTTTGAGGTGTCGGCCCCCACGAAGAGCCACTCTCCCTGAAGACCCCAAACATAACAAAATCAAGGCAAGGGTTGTACCATAAAGAATAAAGCATTAAGTCACAACAAACGACATGCGAGGCATTACCCATCTCGCTAAAAAAAACACACAAAAGTGTCTCAACAAAACCTCATACAACCCTTTCAGAATAAAGACACCAATAACTTGCTACATTAAGAGCACATAAAACGAGGATAAACATCCAACAATAAAATCATGCCTCTAGAATTATAAGGATCACACATCCATAATCAAGTTCTTAAAATCAATTGGATTCCCACATCATAAAAGCCAAAATGATGACCCAAGGAAAAAAAGAAGTCAAGCTGATTTGGAAAATAGAATAACATAATTATTTTCACACAAAGTTAAATAATTCATTTTAATCCATTACTAAACCTCATTTTTCTTTTATATAATTTTGCATAAAATTTCAATAAGAATTCCAATTTATAAATATAATTTCGCATTTTTCCTTAACAATCACAATTATAATTTTCATACTCATAATAAAATCAGTATATTGATATATTTAATTTTTGTATATATATCTATATATATATAAATAAAACCTATAAATATATGAATATTTATTTATTTTATATACTTAATTCCTAGATTACCCCAATGACAAGACAAGATATACTCATATATATACATATATATACATATATATATACATACATATATATATATATATATATATATATATAATTAAATAAAACCACAAATAAAAATTAAAAAAATAAACAAAAAAAATGGCGAATACAAGAAGGGTCGTTCGGCCACTATCAAGCCGCAGCCATCCAGCTACAAGGATTGCACACAACAGTCATGATGATGACTGTTGCGCACAATAGTCCTTATGACTGTTGCACACAACAGTCTTCAAGGTTGTTGTGGCAGTCATAAGGCCCTCTGTGGTGGGGGGGGGTGCCAGCCCCTCCCCAATACATATTCAATTATTATTTTTTTAATATAAATAAAAATCATCCTTTACAATTTTTGATTCAACATATGTAAATATATATAAATCTAAAAAAAAAACTTTGTTAAAATAATATGCAAACATATGTATATATATATATATATATATATAGGTGCATCCATAAAATAAAAGTTTTCAAAATAGGGATAAATTTTCTCAAACAAAAATACAGAAATAAAGATAATCTAATCAATTACTATTTTCCTTCTATCAAACAAAATTTCTTTTAAATAGGTGAGAGGAATTTTATATTGAATCCCCAATTTTTTTATATGTATATCTATGTTTAAATAAGGTATCTATTGGCTTTAGAGAGAAACTAATTTTCTCATACAAAATTATAAAGAAAATCTAGAACATTATTAGAGATTCAAACAATAGATTTTTCCCAATTACTTGTTACCCCGAAGATTACCCAAAATCCCATAATATTTTCTTTTCCTAGAACAATATGATTGCCATTACAAATTTAACAAAAGGAGAAAGAGAATTATTGCATCTGGAGTCCTGAGCCTATTGAAAATTTGATGCAGCTTTGCTTGATCCAATAGCCTTTTTGAAGAACTCTCATTCCTTCCTTCAGAACTTCTCCTCCAGATTTCCTTGCTCAATTTTCTAATCTAAAAATTTAATCCAGAAGAACCTCTCTTCCAAAACAATGAAAAACTAAATAAATTTCTACAAAACAAGAACAAGAGAGAATCCAATTCCCAAACTCAATATTTTTGTGTAACTTCTGTCAATTTCCCCGTGAATGAAAATCCCACAATTTTACTATTAAATAAAAATATATCTTCTTCTTTTTCGAAAAATTCATAAATCAAAATTAAAAGAAGTTTTCTAATTTTATTCCCAACTTTACAACCAAAACTCAACATTCATTGATCCTTTTCATCTTTTCTTTCTTTTCTTGATTTTTTTCCTATTTAACAAAACTTTTTGTTTTAATTCTGATTTTGCAAGCTTTACTTGCAATTCACACAATTTAATTTATTTATTTCATAATTATCCTCAACATGCTCTTTTAATTAAATTATCAAAATACTAATTTTAAATAATTTAATTTACACATTTCCATTTATTTATCTTTAATAAATTATATGGCTTTTAATATAAACTTTTATATTTTAATACAAACTATTCCAACACTATTATCAACATTTATTAACATCATTTAATTATTTAAATTACATCATACTAAACACCAATGTATAATAAATATCAAAAGTACACTCACATAAAACCACAATAATAAATGCAAAATGGCAAAGGTCAAAGACGCACAATACCACTAAACAAAACGGTTTGACAAACATGGGACGGGGTGACTTGTCATCTCTGTTTCAACATCATGCCTATTGGGTTAAATTGATGCTCGCCCTATCCTGCCGAAGCAGGTGAAATCGAGACTCTATACCTACAATTCCTACATACAAACAAGGTTCTATACAACGTGTATATATATAATCAAAAACATCATATCGTGAGAAGGGATTGCAGCGTAGCAGGGCACTCGTAAACGAGTGGTGCTACACTGTCCTCTCACCAAAGCTATACTAACAATTACAACATTAGATATAAAGTAACATTGCTAAACTAACTGATCACATCATAAAATAATTATTAAACCACTGCATCACAATGTATTACTAAAACTGAATTAAACATCACCAAACCAAATGTAACCATAATGTCATATCATAATATCCATGTCCTCAAATGAAGTAGCATAATCATAAAGCAGTCTAACTATCCAATCCACTACCCAATAATAAATAGTAACTATCAAGGTCTCAAAGTATCAAGCAAAAACATAGAAAGATAACAAGTCCAAACAACAACATGAGGGGTATTACAAAAGCTTTATGGCCATTTTGCAACCAAGCAATCTGGTATGGATTTAGATGCCTTCTTATCTCCAACTACAACTTACTAACTGTATCTTTTGAAACAATTTTATTAGTACTACCTCTATCAATAATCACATTGCAAAATTTACCTTCACACTACATCTTGTGCAAAACAAATTCTTCCTTTGAGCTGGTTCTTTTTCCTTGTTCAACAAGGCTCTTTTGGTAACAAGAACCTCTCCTCTTTCTGCATCTTCAAAATGTGAAGACTCAACATCTTCATCTATATATACAACTTGTGCATTACCCTCAGTTCTTCTATTTGTCCTCACTTGATTTTGAGGACACTCAAGTGCTCTATGTCATTCTCCACACTAGGAATAGGTCCCATAGAAGCCTCCTCTTCCCAATCCCCTTCCTCTTCCTCTTTGGTCTTTATTATTTATATCATAAGGATAGTAGGTGTTATCTCCTTTCTAGTTCTGGTTGCTATTTGATCCTTCATTCTTCTTTTGATCTTCACTTCGGCCACCATATGACCATCCATCAATATTTTCACCACAAATTCTTTGCTTGCTTTATGTTTTGATGAAAAAGGGATCCTATGTCCAACACATAGAACACTAGGATCAATTCCTTTTTCAAAATAACATTAGAATGTAAATCAAGGTATTTAAATTGAATTTCAACCTAGAAGGTGATCCAATTAGACCTTGATATGATTCTTTTAGGTTCTTGGAAATGAATTGGAATTGAATTGATTATATTAATCTAGTCAAACTACATGCCCTAATCTAAAAATCCAAGATTCCAAAAATTTGGAAGGTGTAATAGAAATTTTGACATTAGGTCTAGGTTGAGAAGTACACTGTGCACCTGTGATATAAATTTCAGCTAAATTTTTGAGGATGTTTCCTTTGGGAGCACCAATGTCCTTGTAGGTATTTTTTAGCTATGTTTTTGTAGTCCTCAAGTGTTGGATTTGAGCTTTCGATTTCCTTTTGCAAACTTTTCGGATCACTGTTGGATATTTTTGTAAGCGATTTTTTGCAATTTTTTAGGATGTAGTATTTTGAATGTAACAATGAATAATTGATCTTCAATCTTCCCTCCATCTTCTTTAGACCTAAAACCTACACATTCAAAGAGAGAATAAAGGTTGTTTTGTTTAGGGGCTTGCCTTAGTCAAACCCTATGTTAGTGTTTCCACTTCTACAATAGAAATGTCAATGATAGAATGATGAATGAATAGGAAGGAATGATGAAATCACAAAGTACTACAATTCACCACCCTTCAATGGATTCTTTGAATTACGAAGTCATGCACATCACCTTAAGGTCTTAGATTCTACTTGCTTGATTTCTTGAATGACTTGAATTTCTTGAATTACTTTGGAGACCTACAAAGGGTTAACCTTCACAAAAAAATGATAATATAAACACACATGAAATCACATACAATTTGACATGATGTTGGATCTTAAATTTCTGAAATAAATCCTTTAGTGGCTGCTCTTGACAATATTTCTTGCTCTTGATGTTCAACTCTTTTCACTTGATGTTCAAATGATGCAATAAGTAGGCATTTATATGCATTTAATCTAGTTTCCTACAAGTTAAATCCTGATAGCCAACTTTAGATATTTCAATTTCAAATAATAAAATACCAACACTGAAATATTTGAATTTGAAGCCAAAATAGGGGGACATAGGTGTCCTAGGCGCCAGTGTCCCAACCTTATTTTTGGGGGGTTTAAAGTGTTGGGGATAAAGTATTAAATGAGAATTTGTTTTATGCTTGAAAATTATCGAAAAATATTTAAAATAAGTTGTGGAATACATAATTTTGGAAATTAGGAGCTTAATTAGGTCTGATAACTTAAAGGGGAGAAAAACGTAGTGTGAAATTGTCGAGGGTGATAATTTATGATGCTACATTTAGCCCCCACTCTAGTGAGAGTATGAAATTACACTTAGAATTACACTAAAGTAGAGAAATATATGTCAAGGGGGGTCCAAATGTACAAATGTTGAAGAGATAGGATGACTAAGAACCAAGGAGGTGGCCAAGACCCTAGAATCCAATATCCCATGGAAAACCAACATAAGAACAAAGGAGCACGCATGTATGATATGCAAACAAATAACATACATGTTGAAAAAATGAAGCATACATGATGAAAACACATGGAATGATGGAACATAAAGATGACAAAATGAAAAGAAACATGATGTAAACATGAAGAAGACACACAAAAAAACAAAATTTTAGTACTAAAATATTCGATTTGGTAAGGGAAAGATACCTCAATCATAAATCATCTCAAATACCAAATGTCATCCATCAAATGTGTTGTCTAACAAAATGATTCTCTTATAAGGATGTAAACTCACTTATGAACACATGGCTCCATTGGTGAGAAAGTTGTGTTATGCTAGGTGGCTATGTTAAAAAGGGTTGCTCAAGTTCATGACCTAACAAGCTCCATTATGCAAAATTCATGAACTATCTTGCAAAAACTCACCTTAGGGGGTGCATAAAGTTTAACATCTTGGGGGATGAATTGATAACCACGCCTCAAGGGGAATTACAAACAACACCACCACCAAAGGGGGTTTTTCAATAGGTCAAATATCACAAGATGAAATGGATAGGGGGAATATATGACCCTCCTTAAAATGTCAACATACTTTCTATGTTGGTATTTCAAGGAGAAAGAGAGGAATATGGGATCCTTGAAAAGAATGCACATCTCCCAAAACTAGTTATCCTTGCTTGCCAATCGTAGAGATAAGGAAAATCACACCAAGGACTACCATGTTGCTTCCATGAAAAATATAGTTGCATTTAAGATTGTACCACTATGAATGAAAATGACCAAAACACATAAAGATAAAAATGCCACATAGTGATGAGCAACATGATAGGATGAAGATCATTATTGATTAGAGGAATTAGGTGCATCAACACATGGAAGAGCACAAAAATCCTTAAGATGTATTTTATTAGTCAAGGTCTGGCATTAATTGGTAGAATGACCATGCACTCAATGATATGCACAAAATGAGTTTTTGTTGTATAATTTTTGTTGTGTTCATAGTGGAAGAGTAATCATTCAAGATTTGAGAAGCCTCAACAAGATATTCTCTTGATCAATGGTAGGGGATATTTCTTTCAAGCTTGTCATCACAAGATGTCATACATACAGTAGATGATAAAACATTAGATGAAGATGGAGATGAAGGTTGGAAACCTAGACCCTACTTGGAAAAGTATGGTATAGACTTCACTTGATTCCTATTTTGTTTCATGTTTTCATTACATCCATGTTTTGAAAGAATTTTGAATTCAAGACCATAACATGATTCCAACTCCATTGAAGATATTTTATCTACATGTTTCTGAGAAGTAATGACTTCTTGCCGAGCATGCAAATCCTTTTTAAGTTTTCTAAAGTTAAACATCTTCATCTCATGAGGGATGGGAGTTGAAGAGCCTCCATTACCATCATGAGGTGATGTTGTTGATGTAGAACCAAGCTGATAAAATGAAACACAATACTATCTTGGTTTAGATTGTGAGATTTTGTACTCTCCTATAAAGGAGGATGTAAAATAAAATGAACCCCAATCATCCCCAAAACATTTGTTTGAATATGGATCATTTGTATTTGACTCTTTGGACTTTAAGGGTGATATTTGAGACTCCCCTTTGAAAAAAGGTGTAAAATATAATAACTCCCAATCATTGTCTAAGAGTTTTGTTGTAGGTGAAAGACAATTAGGATTACCATCAACTTGTATAGGTTCTACCTTTGAAGTTGGAATCAAAGTATTAAGAGATTTGGAAGTGTTATGATCATGTTGAACTTGTGAATTATAAATTTTTTCTTCTTCTTTAACTATGTATATCTTCTTATTTATATTCATACTTCATCTCATAGCGAAGAGTAGACGTGACTCCCTTCATGGCACGAATAGGAGAAGATTGTATGAAAGAGGTCCTAGCATGATATGGAAATGGGTTTGTAAAGTGATGGGTCCTACCCATATAGGTATTGTGATCACTCCCAATGGTTTCCTATTAACATTGTTAAAACCACATACATTAACATCATTAGGCTCTATAAGATTCTTGTCCATACCAATTTATTCTAGGATATCAATGCTATAAACATTAATACCTTCTCCATTGTCTATGAGAGTATGCCTAACTCTAGTTACATTAATAATCACCTTTATCATTAAGGATTCATGTTTATTTTGGATATCAAGTGAGGATAATTCTTGTTGAGGGAATGTAATATCCGACTTTGTCACTTGAATACAATCAAATAAGGAAACTACATCATTTAGTCTAACAGAAGATGGGTTTTCAACCTTCTATAAAAGCTCTTGGATCATCCTATTTTATATAGGTGATGTTTGAATAAAATCCCAAAGGGATATGCTTTCTATAGTATGAAAATTTTTCTCAACATGATCATACTCTTTACCACTACATTGAGGATTATTATCTGTGTGAGAATTTTTGTGATAACTTGGTTGCTGCAACACATGCTTAGTAGTGAGTTGTCTTGCAAATTTCAAGATATGGGCAGGGGGTTTAGGAGGTCCTCTAATGGGAGGTGACTTAGGAGGTTTGTAGGGTATAAGTTAATATTTTGTAAACTTGGTGAAGGTCGCTCAATTCAGAGGGTCAATTAGCTGAACATTTCACTTGACACTGCTTAAGACTACATTAAATCATCAACCAAGGTGTGTAAGCTTATGATGGTGGAGAATTATATATGCCTTGATGAAATCAAACTACCTAAAATATCTTTCAAAAGTTATTCTAGTTGCTGGAAATTCACAAAACTATAAAATAGTAAAAGTATAACTAAAACTTAGTTGCTACGGGTACCTATAGTAAAGGTTGTAACTGAACTATTGCTAATGAAATGATACTTTGTTAACTAAAAACTTGATTAAGATTTTTGACTCAACTAAACTGTCCTCTGGAGTATTAATAATAATCATTACATGCATGTTCCTAAGCATTCACTTGTAATAAGCAAGAAATTAAATTTCAGTTACTTACATACAATTCATGAATAATAATAAACTAATATTAACTATCAACATAAATGAAATGGTTGAAAGATGAAGTGAAGAAAAATACCTTGAGTCTCATGTTCAAGTAATTTTTCCCACTTAACGAAACTCAATCTAACAGATAGATTGCACACATCTCATGAATTGATCTTCATTTATTGCATAATATAAAATATTACAAAACACTCTTACACATACTAGATTCAACCATTATGTAGATTCATGTTTCAACTAGAAATAAAAGATAGTATATCTTGTGAACAACCAACTAAATAAACTACAAACTCAACCAATAGTTATATATAAACTAAGGGATTCATTATTGAAAACAACAACTTAAACTGAAATCATTAATTCCACTCCCAGATATCTAGAGCATGGATTCAAGATTTGGAATTATTCAACCTATAACTAAAAAGAAAGAGAACCCTATGAAACTAGAACTCTATAAAATAGATTAAATTCAATCATATGTCCATCTGTCAAAGTTCCATATTAGAAAAAACCTCTTCTTCAGTGTTTATCAACTGTTTATGATAACACACATTCTATCTTCATTAAATTCCTTTGACCAATAACCACCATGTTCAACTATTTCTACAATATCCCCTATTTTGGTATCCAATGCCCCTTTTGCTATGGGTTCATCCCACAACAACTATGCATCATGGTTCCTCTTTTTGCTGCAAATAAGTTTCACAAAATACGTACACAAGGATAACCATTAGAATTGAACATAACTTTCCATCAATATTTTCATGCACATATTCATATAAACCACTTAATGCTAATATATTAAACCATAATTCCATCATCATGTTTTTGGATCTTAGGTCTGTATAATGGATACAAAAAGGATAATATAATATGAAATATTGTTAGGAATTATGTTCAAAAGTATATTAAAGTCTATATAAAACCAATAGAAAACAACCTATTAGCTAGACCTATCAAGGTCCACTAGTTAAAGGAGATCCAATTGTTACTTGTGCATTCGTAATCTCAATTGAGTTATCTACTTCTATTGAGAGGGGATCTAATGTCAACTTAGCATCTTCATCTATGCCATCCATTTTACTGTGTGTTGAAAAAAATGTATTGATGATTTCATCCTCCTATGCCACAATATCTTCCCAAGTATGATAATTATTAGCAAAGAAATAAAAAGCTTTTTATGACACTCAATGATTGGATCCTCTAACACCATGGTACCTTCTTCAAAAGTGGGTGAGGTATCAGGAGAAGAACAATTATGATTATCATGATAGTCCATGATTGCATCCTCTTGCACCAAAGTATTCTCACAAGCAGGGAAGATGTTGGGAGGTGAATGTAGATTAGGCAAATTGATATTAAGAAATGTGTCAATAATTTCATTTTCTTGTGAGATTAACTCCCAAAGGGCTTCATCTAACATGTCAAATTCATCACAACTAAAGGGCTTGGTAAATATACAATGCACTTGTGGAAAGAGATCTAACATGATTAGATCACTAAATTTCAATTACACACTATTTCTATACTTGTTAAGGTAACCTAAGACGAAAAATAGACTTAAACAAACCTGTTATAGACACAAATCTAGAAATCAGACCACAAATTTGCAATCTAACAACAGGTATGTTTTTGCACCTAAAATTTCAAATAAATTTGGATGGATAGAGGTGCCTAGGGCACCTATGTTCCAGATAGGTTTTTTCTTGAAATTTTAGTTTCAAAGGTAGAGGTTATAGGAAATGACTATGGGAAAACCTTGATTTTGAATTGAATTTGTTTTTATTTTATGAGTTTCCAAATTTTGCAATGTAATTTAACAACCTAGGGTTTTCAAATTTTGCAAAAATGAAATGAAATTTATCCCAATTATTCAATGTTTCAGAAAATAAATGTAATGCACCTGTGAATCTGATAATTTCCAACAGTAAAATACAATAATTTTTCACAAGTTTACAATGAGATAGGAAAAGTAACACTTTCTTTTCAAATGTAACAATACTTTTTACAATTTAAAAACCTAAATCAAAAATCAGACAACAAAAATAGGTTGAGAGCACAAAAACAACAATCTGAGCCAAATTTGAGCCAAAACTAGCACAACAGAGGCACCTATTTCCTTGATAGAGCCTTGGAAAATTCAAAGTTGACTGTTTTTATTACTATCTAAGGTTCTCAAATATGTGTACAAACAGGTTTGATAGTGAATATTTTCCCAGATTTTGTTGAATTTATGATTGTGACCTTGAAAATGCAACAATGTTGAAAATGTTTGAACAACAAATGATAATATTGAATACAATTTTCAGATCTAATATGAACTATTTGACTGATTTGGAGATATTGAATTTTGAAAATAACGATTTGATGCAATTTTGAACCTTTTTACCTAGATGAAAGATACAATTTGAATGCAATGAACAATTTCAAATTTTAATGACATAATGAATGCAATTTGAATTTAATTCTAATCTAATATGACTAAAAAAAACTATATTGTAATTTACAATGCAATATGATATGCAATTTTTTATAGATTTTTATCACATTTTATAATGCAAAAATAAAACCCTAAATGAGAAATGCAAAGCAATGCAAAGAAAAACCTAAATCTAGGAAGGGTAAGTGCACAAAGTTGAGTCCATGAAACGTGGAAGTTTTTTCCTTAGCCAAAAAATTGAAATTGGCATTGCAAAAACAGGATCCCGATTTTTAAAAATCAGGGTCCCGTTTAGCTTCGGAATCTCGAGCCTAAATACAAAACAAGATCCTACTTTTTAAAAATTGGGACCCCGTTTCCTAAAGGATCTCAAACCAACAGACAAGGAACAAGATCCTGATTACTACGAAACAAGATCCCGATTTATAAAAATTGGGATCCCGTTTTGTAGAAATCGAGATCCCGTTTTATAATGCTATTTTTTTTTTAAATGAACAAAGTTCATTTTGTAGCAGACGGGATCCTGAGTATCGGCGACAAAGACCTCCACAAACAGCTCCAGGTACCTGCCCATGCCCCTTTTTTTTGCATTTTTCCATTTCTTATTGAAATTGTGAAGAAAATAAGTGAATTTAGCATTTTTTTTAAATTTATTTCACGTTTTGAGCATTTTTTTCCTATTATAGTAGAAATGAGTAATTGTAGAAATAGATCAAAAAATGCAAAAAGATTTTTTAATAGAAATGAAAAAATGAACATTGAATTGGTTTTTACAAAAAAAATTTAACTTTTGAAACCTAAATTGTTTGATTAAACAAAAAAATTGAATTTGAAAACCCTAATTGAAACGAAACAAAAAAAATTGCATTTCAAAACCCTAGAAATTGAAATGAAATAAAAAAATTTGCATTTAGAAACCCTAATCAAGATTTTTTAAACTCTGAATTCAAATCAAACGAAAAAAAATGAATTTGAAAACCTTAGTTTGAACTGAAATGAAAAAATTGCATTAAAAACCCTAATTGCTTATAAATTGAAACCCTAAATTGAATTGGAACAATTTTTTTTGTTAAAACCCTAAATTGAAATCGAACAAATCATTTTTATTTTGAAAACTAGGTAATTTCAAGCTCAAAAAAATTCATTTGCATTGCTTAAATGTTTTAAATTTTATTTACATTGTATGGTTAAACTTTAGTTTCAATGTTAAATTATAAATAGATTAGAAAACAATATGTTAAAGAATAGTTAAAATTCATAAACTTTATCAATGTTTGCTTGCAAATTCGTAAATCCAAGCACGTACAATCGATTCCTATTGGCACTAACTTGCAAGTCTAAATTATTGCAAGGGCCACCCAAACTTCACTCTAAGTTTACTAAACCCTAGACCCTAAACTGTAAAATCTAAACCCTCAACTCTAAAGCATTTGAATTTTGTCTTAGGACCTTAAAATGAAATTTGGTTGCCTTAAAAAACCCTCTGTTGTCACCATCCAATAGAGCTTTTTGTAATGTTTTCACTTATTTGAACACATAATATAAAACCTTTTGGTTTCTTCAAGTTTATGAAGAGTGGATGATCACTCTCTATGACACTTAGAAATGATCATTAGGGATCTAAATCATTGGAAGAAAACTTTATTCTATTATATCCACAAGATAGGAGAGCGCAAGTGAGAGTGCTATGGGTAAAGTTTCTTTCGTTGGACATACCTAAAATTATGTAGGTTCAATGTCAAGAATGGGTCTATTTGGTAGATTTATGAAAACCATTATGAATATCTAGAATACCATAAAAGTATAATTATAGCAATTCCAATTGGAAACACTTGGGTATATATCATATGAAATTTAAATCTAGTAAGGTGTCTATTATATAGGAGAGTTGATAATACATGGAAAGAGGTTTGTATGGGAATATATGTATTAAGAAACACATACCATGACCTCTATAGGATTTTTAAGATGTGATCCTAGATAATAATCCACCCATCCTCAAGCATAATGGATTCTTTAGCAATTAAGGGATATTCAATAACCATAAAATTATCTATATTTTGATACTATATAGATTTATGTGGAAGGATAGAAATGCATCAATAAGGAGACCAAGATGGAACCATTTAACATCTCAGGTACACCTATTACATGGGAAAGGGAGGAGGTACATGATTATAGGTTGGAGGAACTAGGCTATTATTACAATAGAGTGAGGAGGAGGATTCATATTATGCTCCTATAAATAAGAGGTCAATTTAGAAGATTAAAAGAACTAGATAATAACAAAGGAAATAATTCTATAGAGGGAGTGAGTGGGATTGTTGTAAATATACAAGGAGAGAGGTGAAGGCCCCAACACCTACATAGAGTCCTACACAAAATACACCAATCTAGCCACTTCCTAGAAGGATCAAGATCCATGTGAGTAGCCTCTTTTTATTTTTGTATCTTCTACATATGTATATTTATTCCTTTATTATGTGATTAAAATTGTGTATGATATAACTTATTAACAAGTGATTACAAGTATAATTATTAAAATATTTCATATTTATTTTGATATCCTCTAATGTAGGAGGGAATTTTTATAACTTGTTTTGATAGATATATGATATTTTTTTGATATGTATAGATTGATTCATTTTTAACATGATACTTTTTTTATTAGAGGGGTAAACACTTTTGACCTAGAGTTAGATGAAACCAATGAGGTCACAGTATGACTAAATTTGGACCTCACTAGACATCTAGATCCCCTTAAGCCATCCTATCACCCTAAATCATAAATCAATTTCTTAAGGGGTCCCAATATGACATTTCTTAAGGGGATCAAATAAATTCTTAAAATTTGGTGAAGTTTCCCAAGGCAACCAAATTTAACAATGATAAGATCGTGCAAGATTATAATATGAATGAGATTTCATGATCTAGGTTGGTCAGTTGAAACAAGAGTAGATCTCAATCAACTATTCCATAAGAAAATGTTCTTCAATAACTTCAAAGTTCATTATATTCCAAGGGGCACCAAAACTTCACCCTAAGTTCTATAAACCCTAAACCCTGAACTCTAAAATCTAAACCCTAAACACTAAACCATTCATTTTGTCCTACCTGACCTTAAAGTGAGATTTGGTTGTCTTAGGAAAATCCACCAAATTTCATTCCCTTATCCCATGCAATTTTTTCATAGGATCTCACTACATATATCCCCTTAAGTTATCTTATTACCCTAAACCCTAAACTCTAAACTCTAAACCATAAACCCTAAAGCCATCATTTTTTCTTAGGCTCTTAATGAAATTTGGTTGCCTAGGAAACTCTACCAAATTTCATTCCCTTATGCAATGTATGTTTTTCCTAGGATCTTACTACATGTAGATCCCCTTAAGCTATCCTATTACCCTAAACCCTAAACTCTAAAGTCTAAACCCTAAACCCTAAAGCCATCATTTTTTCTTTAAAGGCTCTTAATGAAATTTGGTTGCCTTGGGAAACTTCACTAAATTTTATTCACTTGAGCCATATCATTTTCTCCTAGGAACTCACTAAACGTAGATCCCCTTAAGCGATCTTGTCACCCTAAATCATAATTCAATTTCTTAAGGGGTCCCAATATGACATTTCTTAAGGGGATCAAAGAAGTTCTTAAAATTTAGTGATCAAAGTTTTCCAAGGCAACCAAATTTAACAATAATAAGATCATGCAAGATTATATAATATTAATAGTTAATTGTATTTTCATTCAAGTTGTAAAACCCTGTCCTACAACCTAGAGGACGATGTAATACTACAGAAGCACAACTATTTTTTTTCCTTAAAGTTAAAACAAGATGAGTAAAGTATCCTACTCTAACCACATACATCCTCTAGGCTACGCAACGCGTCTACATATGAGCACCATTAATTATAAAATTTAACCAAACATAGCATATGAATATAAAACTCAAGATACAACTTACAACAAAGCATTAAACCATTTCGAGATAAATCTAACACATAGAAATTTATTAAACATATTTCCACAGATACATCACCATTAAATCCAATAATGAATAGATCATAATTTTTTTACAATTACATCACAAAGGTTCACCTTGATACAAATGAGGTATTACAATTATACATATAGATCCACAGTTACAATGAAGAAGGAGAAGAACAACTCCAGAGATCCACACGAGCTCCTCAAACAAGAAGATCCTACCATCACGAATAGGAAGAGAAACTCAATAGTGTAAGATGTACGCCACCCAACCATCTGGTACCCATAGGCCCAGCCCTCGTGCTAGGAGATAGTAATAGGAAACCGAGACAACCAATTACCTCTAAACACAGGAAATATACAAAAATACTCACATAATAGATTAACAAGAACTAGGGTCACATTGCTTCCAGAATCACAAAATCAATTTCCAACACAATACAATAAACTGACTATTGGCATAGGAGTGTCATCACAAAGGTTGCATGGGTTGTCCAAAGGAGATCTTCCTAGGTCCCAGTCCCCTTCTAGGGGGTTATCCTAGTAACCTCTTACGATTCCGGCCCCACATGCACACCAGTGCAGAATCGGTTATCTTTCAAGAAGACAAGATAACGATCTAGCCATTCTAGGCCTTCCTGACTCATCTCAAGTCTCATAGAAACCCTTGAGCCAATGAGCGAGGCTAAATATCTTGTTATATGTGTTAAGCTAATAGATTATTTAATTCCCACTTGATTATACTGAATCCCACACTAGTTGTCCTGGGACCACTTTGTGTCCTGACCCTCGCTGAAAGCCACTCCCCTATCGACAACACACAACTCAAACTACATGCTAAGGGTAAACAGTGCACTAAGAATTGATAACAATAACCAATACACCTCAAAAGGTAACACATCTCAATGGATGTCCAATATGTGCACTACCTAAGACACTCAAAGGGTGAACTAAAGTTACCACAACCCTTTCACAATTACAACTCTGGAAGACTTAGATTCACAAAATGAAAAATACTTTCCCCCCTAGTACACAATTACAGAAATACATGCTTTTCAAATATAATTCAAAAAAATAACAAATACTATCCTTCGAATTTCCTAAATCCATTACAATCAATTCTTGCATATTAAAATAAATTATTCAAAACACTATTTCAATTTAATAAACTAACAACGAAACAATTAAATATTTCACTTCTAAATCCCAATTGCTCTTAATACTTAACTCAATTTCCTTAATTAAATATTCAATTTTTCTAATAAAATCAATTTATTATAAAACACTTGCTTGTGCATTGCATGCATTAATTAACAACATAATATTCATTTAAATAAATATCCTTTTAAATAAATAAATAAATATATTTTTAATTACATAATCTAATTATTCTTTTCCAATGTTCATTTTAAAATATCTAATTGTGCATGTGCATGCACCTATTTAAAAATACATTTAAATACATTTATATTTAAATATTCTAAAATTATATGCAATTTTTCTAATAAATATTTTTAAATATATATATATATATATATATATATATATTAATTTACAAATTTTCAAACAGTACTAATCATAAAACCAGTTTGTTGCAACTTTAATAAATTTTGTTTTTGAATCTAGGTTTCTCTGAAATTTTTACTGAATGTGCGCTATCAAGTCGTCTAAAACATATAAAAAATTCAGCCCTACCTAGTTTGTAAATTGTGAGTTATGATTAATTTAGTGATGCACTCTCTCTGTTGTTTTGATTTTCAAATTACCAGAGGTTTCCAATTATTTCAATTTTCCTTAAATTTATTAGAAGATTTCATTTTCAATCCTACAAAGGTTTTCTAATTCTTCAAATATTTTTCTTTGAATTTTCTATTGTGTTAAAAATCATTCCCTACAAGGATCTAAATCTTTAATGGTAATTTACCATTTTCTATAAAGAATAAATTCTATTTTCACAGGAAGAGGTTTCTAAGTTTTGATTTAAACTCAATAGAGGTTCAATAATTCCACTATAATTTCTTTCTGTAAAAAATTATTTCAAATACTCAATTTAACTTTTGTATAACTCTATTTCATATACTGTAACACCCCTCCATTTTGTGCTTTGTTAATCAGACAATGTTTTCTCTATGATACCTTGTGTCTTGATTATGTTAATGATGTAAACTTCATCAGTTAGTGATACTGTATTGGTGAAAGGGACGGGATCACATCACTCACATGCGAGCGTCTTGTGATTCCACAATTTCCTCTTCACGGTGTGTTTTATTATGTTATATGCATGTTCGACACTCGTGTTATTTGTTGGATGCAGGTACAGGACATCGACTCTACCTGGTTCCACAGGTCTGAGCGTGTCCCTTGTTCAATGGAAATCAATTGGGAGATAGTAGCTAGGTTTTTACTGTGTCAAGCCACTACCCTAGTCTCAGTGTGTCATCGGGTTGTAGTCGGGTTGGTTGTTATGTTGCCTTGTCTCCGTGTTCTTATTTAAATTCAAGTTAAATGGCTTATGTTGCTTAACTGCTGATTAAATGCTTTTAGTTGTAATGCTAGGAATATTAAATACTATATTAATTAATTTAATTTAATTAATAAAATAATCTAATATTGGATTAGATTTACTTTATTGGTTAATTAAATTAATTGTGTGAATTAATTAAGTTATTCCTTGAATTAAAAGTGTTAAAAAGATTTAAATTAGTTTGTGTGAAAAGAAGGTTTTAAAATATGTTGAATGCTATTTAAAAAATTGAAAATTGTTTAAGTTATTCAAAATTTAAAATATCTTCAATGCAATAACTTTGGGGTAGAAAAGATATTTTCTAAAATAGTTGACTATTTTGGGGAAAGATATTTGTGAAGAGTTGAATATGAAATTGAATTTAGTTTGAATTTGAGTTTAATTAGAATTTGAAAATTGAAAATGGAAATTGGAATTAAAATTGGATTTGAATTTGAATTTGGAAAATTTGAAAAAGAATATATTTTTTTCATTTTAGGGTTTTCTTTAAAAAAAAAGGTTTTATGGGAAAATTGGTTGCAAAGAAAAAGGGGGCTTTTGGATTTTTTTTTTTGGATGGATTCTTGGTTTGATTTTGGTGGAGAGGCTTGGAGGAGGCTAAGAGTGTGGAGTTGAAAGAGTGCTTGAAAATCTCCATTGTTGGAGCTTGCAAATTTTGGAGAAAACACAAGGTTCCATCATTTCTCCCTTCATCATCTTGCTCTTTTTGAATGATTGAAAATATAGTTTTAGATTCAATGAAAATTCATGGAAAAGCTCTTAAATTTGAAAAATGGTAGATAGATTTGGAAATTGAAACCAACAAGAAATTTACACCATGAAATAGAAACAAAATCAAAGAAAACTCTATTTTAGAACTAGATTTTGAAAACCCATTTTGTTGTTTTTTTAAAATAATTTCTGTTCTTGAAATGGGTTTGGATTATTTTCACAATTTGTGTATGAAATCAAAATATGGGTATATATATGTGTAAATATACCCATGCATATCAATACATGGATATATTTACACATATATATACAAATATATATATTTATTATATTTGAAAATTTGGATTTTGAGATAAACCCAGAAATCCCCTATATTTTCGCCATGTTTAAACGCAGGGATAAAATAATATAAATTTTATTTTTGTTGGTTGTGGGGTGGGAGGTCAAACCTCACTGCGACCACGTAGGCCACAGACTGTGTGAGGAACACACAGACTGCGGCTGAAGGGCCACGGGCTGTGTGAACCCCACACAGATCGCGGTCGAACAGACTGCGGGCTATGTGAAGCCCACACAGACCGCGACCGTAAGGCCACGGACTGTGTGAAGCCCACATAGGCCGCGGCCGGAACGGCCATGGACTGTGTGGAGCTCACACAGTCCGCGCGGCCATTTAGGGCATCGTGGGAGTTCCACGAATACCTCAGTTTTCGTGTTATTGTATTTTATTTTATTTGTAACTTTTGATATTTATTATTTAATAATATATTAATATTAATATATATAATAATATATGATATATATTATATATATAATATTAATATAATATTTAAATAATATTTATTTAAATAATAATTAAATTGAATATTTAAATATATATGCATAGTATATACACGTATAATTTTTATATGTGTGGTTTTAAAAATATTTTGTAAGTTCAAATTAAATCATTATGGGAAGTTGTGATTTAAAAATGAGTAGATTTACGTCATGATTTGTTTACATTTAAAATATATATTTGTTCAAAAAATTATATTGTATATAATTAAGGTATTTTAGTAGAAAGAGTATTTTTAATTAATGGCTTTAAGATGAGATAAGTTTAACGGATTCAAAATAAATGTTTTAATATATATTAAATGTTTTGCTCTGGAATTAATGGTAAACTTAGATTAAGTAAATTGTTTTAAATGCTAGTTGAATGACTTTATTAATTAAGTGTCGTGATTATGGTTATTGTTGAGAAATTTGATTAATGGATTTATTTATAAGATCGATTTTTTTCTTAATCATCGAGTATGAAAGGGCAAATCGAATTTAACTATTGAGTTTTAAAATTCTTCACGTGATTGATTGACTTTTAATTATGTGCAATAATGATATTTATTTAAATTGACTTCATGCAATGTGTCATCGCGTGGCTTGAATTTAAGAAATCCTAATATTAGCCTGTTTAATTGCTTAGAATGTTTTCTAGTGGTGTTTTCATTTATTCTCGGTATGGGCAATATTGTTTGATTGTGGGTGTACCTTGGTTGTTCTGGGTTTTGTACCTTGAGGCTAGGGACTCTTTGATTTCATTTTTTAATTCGTATTGGTCTTGTTGATCATGTAAGTCTTCCAACAGTGTTTTCTTGAGATGATGTTATGTCTCTTATGATTTGCTTTGTCTATCTTGGATTGTGTGTGAGTTAAGCTTAAGTGGATACCTGGTTCTTTGAATAGGTTGTGTGACCTTGTGATTCATGGTTGAGTTGAGTTATCAGTTTGTTATGTGGGTCTCATTATGTTAGTCAACCTTGTGTTAGCCTGAGGTAGTGCACGCTTTGGTTTCAGTTTTGGGCATCCGTAGTGATGTGTTACCTGTTGAGGTGTTTAATTATTTGTGATAAGTGTTAGTGCATTGTCTACCCTTGGCATGTGGTTGAGTTATGTGTTGTCGATAGGGGAGTGGCTTTCAACGAGCACCGGGCCCAAAGTGGTTCCAGGATAACTCGTGTGAGAGTCAGTTAATTAAGTGAAAATTAAAATAACTTATACTAGGGATAGAGTAGCTTTGAACTTTAATAAGATAATTTAGCCTCGCTCATTGGCTCAAGGGCTTGTACGAGACTTGAGATGAGTCGGGAAGGCCTAGAATGGCAAGATCGTTATCTTGTCTTTATGAGAGATAATCGATTCCGCTCTAGTGTGCATGTGGGGCCGGGAGTCGATTGAGGTTTCCAGGATATCCCTAGAGGGGGGCCGAGACCTAGGAAGACTTGCCAGGAGATCCCATGCAACCTTTGCGATGACACTCCTCCTATGACAGCAGTCGGTATAGTGTTGTACCATTGGTTTATTTTGTACAGTGATGGTACTCAATTTTGTACTCTGGAAGCATTGTAACCATTGTGTTAAGTGATGTGGGTTTTGTCCTTGATTCAGTTCAGTTTATGTGTTAGCCTGTGTCTAGTGGTAGATGGTCTTGTCTAGGAAATTCTTGTTACTATCTCCTTGCATGGGGGGTGAGCCTTTTGGTTTCACTTGGTTGGGTGGAACGTGCACCTTCCTCTGTTGGTTTTTTCTCTTGCTCGTGTGGACGAGACTTTCATGTTGGAGAGATCGTTAGATCCAGATGCTACTCTGGCTTCGTTCTTTTCAGTTGATCCTTATTCTTTTACCCCTCATTTGTTATCGAGGTGGAATTTTTAAATTGTAATCATGATTATTGGATTTACCTCATTCGGGGAATGAGTGTTGTAATCATATTGTTTAAATGTTGTTAATTGGAATCTTGAGGTATTTATTATCCTAGTTGTAATTTATCTTGTATGGGATGTATGTAATCTTAATTTTGTAAGTGATTAATGTTTTGGTGTCTTTTGATGTTAATTGTTGTTTGGGTTTTAAAGTAATCTTTGTCTCGTGGCCTTAGAGGTTGTTGGCAATGTGTATTTATCTTACATGTTATTTGTTCTTAAACAAAAAAAAAAATTGGTATGTTTAGTAGTGAATTGCAACTTCCTCTAGGGTTGCGTGGCGGGGCATTACATACTCAATTTAAATAGAGGATCTAAATATGTTCTTCTACAGAAGTTCAATTTTCATGGCAATATTTAAAAAAAACAAAAGCTTCTACAGTAATGAAAAATCATTTCCTAAACATTTCCAATTTGCATTACAGTAATAAAATAACTTTTCAATTTCAAATTTCACAAAAAAATAAAAAACCTATTACAAAAGAATATTGTTGCCTCAAGAAAATGTTGTCGAGTTTCTCTGTAATTTCAATTCCCAATGTAGCCAAAGCTTTCTTCAATGCAATTGTCTCATTTTAAAAGACACAACAAAGAACACAGCCAAGAATTCTACAGCAAAATAATTCTAAAAAAAATTCCTTAGAGAGATACACAATTTCCTCACCAATTTTCCACAACCCATACCAAACTTTCCCGTGAAACAACTTTCTTTACTTTTCCCCAAAAATCTCTTCTGTGAATGAATTTTCAACAATTAGATAACAAATTTCTAACTCCCAATTATCTTAAATAAAATATCTTTTCCCTCAACAACTTAGATATTTTCAATTCACATGCATTTAAATATAATAATACAATTTACTAATTGCAACCAATTTAAATATTCTTACTTATTTAATTACCGTTTATTTTTAATAATAAAATTTATTCAACAACATAACCAAATTAAATTAATTAATTAATTAATTTATTCTAAAGCCTTCACAACAATAATTCATTTAATTAAATATTTCATTAAATACACATTTAATCTACCAAATTAAATTTGCACAATAATAAAATACCCAGAACAACAATGATAAAACTAAGACCAAACTCAAACTGACGACACACTGTACTAGGGTAAAGGTATGACTAGGTAGCTCGTTACTATCTCCTAATATTACTGTTGAGTAGTGGACACGCTTAGACCTGTGAAACCAGGTGAAGCTAATATCCTGTACCTGCAATCCTGCAAACAAACAAATGTCGCACATGTATACAGATAGTAATTCATACATACCGTGAAGAGAGAATCGCAGAAATCACAGGGCACTCGCAAGCGAGTGATGCAATACCGTTCTCTTCACCAATACAATTTCACATCAACTAACGAGATAATATATCAGTTAAACTACAATAAGCAAATATAGCAATGTCATCACAACTAAGCATCTATGCAAACATAAAGCATATTAACAAAAATCATCATGCATATAATGTGTTATCACATCAATATAGTCTATCATTGCTCCACTATCAGTGATATAATAACCACAACATAAAACATAGTCTAACAAAGTATTTGAGCTATCAAGAAAACATAACAAATCGGAGGGGTTTCACACAAGTAACATGTGCCTTAGACATAAATGAGGCTTACATATTTTATCATTTGTATTCAATTATTTAAGGCCATTTATATTGAATGGTTTAAAGGAATTTCCTAAACATGTATCTTACATCTTGAAATTACAAATCTAATGCAGGTTCACTCATATCTTAAAGATCACATGGATTCATTCAATAATATTCGCAATCCACCTCCACGCCATCCATCTCCACCACCTTCACCTCCACCTCCACCCACTTCACCTCATAACCCCCCACCTTGACCACCTGAAATAAATGAACATGCTCGTTTGAAAGCACAAATCAATGACAATGTTAGAACCATCCAAGATCAAATCAACATTATTCAAAATGAAGAATGTGTCGCACCTCCTGTGAGGATGTTTGCATCTAGGATGCAAACCCTTTTTGATGTTGTCAGGGCTATGGATGGGATCTTAGATGAGCATCGACAATGGCTAGAGGAGAGAACTTTCGATTCTGAAAAGGAAAACACAAAGAAATGAAGAGATGCAGTAGAGAGCCACAATAGTTTCTAAATTAAGACAATGATCTTAAATAGTTATGAATTTATGAATTTGGTGGAATTTATGAACTTATAATGAATAATATATAATAGTATATATTTTATGACTATCTACTAGATCATGATTTCTCTTGCTGAAAAATTGTAATATATGTGTGTGTGTGTGTTAGACATAAAATGAGATTTTGTGAATGTTTCAAGTTTATTGTTTAGTATGTACGTGCATGTATTAAAATTTTTCATATAGTTCTTAAATTTTTAAATTTGTATGTATGTACATAGTTTAGTTTAATGATCTATATGCATGCAAATTATGCATCATATTTTTTATTTTAAATGTATGTACATGTTAAATTTTGAATTTTGTATGGAAATGCTCAAGTTCAATCAATGTATATATGTGTGCATTTCAATTAAATATATGATCTTAATATATGTATGCACATCCTATTTTGTATGATTTAATGTAGGTGCACATTTATATCTCATATCATGGATGATTTTAACATTGATGATATCATCAATCCACCACCTCAGCCACAACCACATCCACCTCCACCTCCACCTCCACCTCGCCCTCCCCCTCCACCTCCCCCTCCACCTAATATGCAACATCCAACACCTATCGCATCTAACGAGGCTTGCTTGTGAGCATGTATAAATGATCAAGTTGCATTCTTACAAAATCAAGTCAATGCTATGCAGAGTTAAGCATTGATTCCACCACATGTGAGACATTTTTCATCTGCGATGCAAAATGTTGTTGATGCCATTAGGATGATCGATTCTAATCTTGATAGGCATCGGTGAGAGAGAGAACAAATGAGACAATTTTATTCTAACGGTCTCTCTTGCAAACAAATATTATACCTTAAAATAACAAAAGCTATCTAGCCCCCTACTTTCTTGACCCCGTAACTCGACAACCCATTCCACCCAACAAATCTAGAATATACATGAGGTGGTGCATACATTCGTAGATGAGTGCACATTTTTGGGATCGATGGTATATGGTTTTTGATAGTCCCCCACATGCTAATTGGGAGTGCCCGTTGTATTTTTTGAGAAAACTGTATGTAGAGTTTGTTCTAGGGAAAAATCCCAATTATTTTGACTTTAGATCATTTCAGGGTGTTGGTGGGGGCATGCCACAACAGGGGTTAGGGGCAAGGGTTGATCCCCAATGCCCTGTGCATGCTCAACCCCTTGTTGTTGCTCCCAGTCCTCCCATTCCTGCACCTATACATCATTGAGCTTTGGTCTCAACATTAGGTTCCCTTAGTACACTCGCAGGAGACCTTGATCAACATGCTTCTGCGATAGCAGGTGGGGAGCATAGAGACGATGATGATGGAGGAGTTTTTTAAGGAGTTGGTTCGAGTACCACTCCAGAAGTGTTGAGGCTTGTCCCCCATATATGTGCTAGTTGTCATCAAGTATGTTATGGACCTGATCAGGCCACACCTAGTTTAGGTGGGCGGGGAGATTCTAGTGGTTCATCTGGTTGCATCAGTTCATTTGTAGAGTTTCTTATAGTAGACCATCACCCTGAGGACACTGCGACACATGTATAAATATGCATCTATGTACGTTCATTTTATAAGAATTTTGATGGATGTATATCAAAGAAAGTTTTGCAATACATTTTAACAATCAAATTGTTTGGTGTATAGATGACACTAGTGATGGGGCAATCATTTTTTCCACGAGTACATACATCGACACCAGTCATACTCAACAACCCTTATGGGGTATTTTGATTTCAATTTTTAAAATTATATATGAAATCATAAATTTAACTTGAGTTTTAAATTTATAATTGAATCACATATATGTTTGAAATATTTATGTTGGTTTAGGCAAGTCAATCGACATCCACCTCAATTCCTCCTGAGGGATTGTCAACCACTCCTCCACTATTGGGCGTCATAGATCAGGGGTAGGTACATTCATATTGTAAATTTGTTTAAAGTTTACATTAGTATAGTTACAATTTTATGAATTTTGAATTCACTAGATCTATGAAATACATGCATGTACACTTGTAAATATTATAAGTGTTAAATGTCTATGTACATGTATGTCTAGGTTGATAACACAATAAGAATGGGCATCGGGAAAACATTTGATGTTGTAGCTACTCGTGAGGCCATTGATTTCTAGGTTGTTTACAAAACTTTCTACAAAAAATGTGCAAACTTGAATATATATATATTGACCTAATTCAATTGTACATGCTTTAAGTTTGATCTTGTAGGACTTTGTTAGTGCAATTTTCAGCATTAAACTAGACATAGTTACACCACCAGGAGGACATGCAGAGCAGGCTCCAGATCAAATGGTAATTAAAATTTTTTATTATATTTAAAGTCAATTATAAATTACATATTCTGAATATAAGTTAAATTTTAAATTTTAAATTGAATATATACATAATATGAGATGTAACACCCCTCCATTTTGGCTCTTTGATCGGTAGTGTTTTCCTTGTAATGATTGTGTCTGATTATGCTGTGACTTTGGAACTTGGGTAATTTTGACCGCAATTGTTAAACGATGTGAATGTTATATGTTGATGTGATGTTATTTTATTCTGATGTTATCTTTATGGCATGTTTTGGACTAACTTATAAGATATTTGATTTAACAATGTTTTATGATGTTGATCATATTATTGATGATAGAATCGTCAGTTAATAATTGTGTATTGGTGAAGGGGATGGGATTGTATCACTCGCTTGCGAGTGCCCTACGATCCTGAGATTTCCTCTTCATGGTGTGTTTGATCATATTATATGTATATATGCATGTTCGATGTACTCTTTGTTGCAAGTTGACAGGTACATGACATCGACTCCACCTGGTTCACAAGTTTGAGCGTGTCCATTGACCAACGGAAATTGATTGGGAGATAGTAGCTAGGTTTTCCATGCCAAGTCGTCACCCTAGTCATAGTGTGTCATCGAGTGGTTGTCGGGTTGGTTGTTTTAATTTGGTCCATTTCACCTTGAGTATTTATTTAATTGCAAATTATAGAGGTTATTAAATGGCTTGTGTAGTTAAATTGATGTTTAAATGTATTTGTTTGCAATGTTGAAACGTCATTTATTTTATTGATTGATTTGATTTAATTAATAAAATTATATTGAGTTTATTGATTAATTAGATTAAGGGTGATTTATTAAATGTGATAGTTGTTTTGGCAATTATTGGATATTAAGATTCAATTAAAATATAAATATAAATCATATTTGGATAGTTGGAGATAAATTAAAATAAATAAATAAATAAATGAAAATGTGTTTTAATTTCATTTTTGTAAATTATTGATAAAGTAAATTCTTGGCAAATTTGTATTCTTTTGTTTTAGTGAATTTTGAAAAATGCATGAGATTTGAATTAGAAATTAGAAATTTGTTTTAAAATTTGAAAATAGAAAATATCCTCCAAAAGCTCAATAAATTTAGTGGGTGGGATATTTTAGGGGTTTGACCAATTTGGGGAAAATCTCTATTTTAGCAAATGTAAATTCATATAATTTTTAACTTTCAATTTGGGGAAGAGATTTCTTGGCTGTGGCTTTTGCTTGGATTGGTGAAAGGAATTGGAGACTCTTGCTTAAGCTGAATTCAAAGGAGGAGTTGAAAGCACCCTTTTGAAAGTTCTTCAAGCTTTGGAGGAAAAATCAGGTTCCTCTTTGTTCTTGCTTTATTTCATTTTGAAAATAGATTAAATCCTCATTATGCTATTTGGAAATCTTTGAAATGTTGTTTAAATCCAATGAAACCCATAAGAAATTGTTTTGAAAACTTGCAAACTTATTGAAATTTGGAAATGAAAACCAAAACTAGAATCAAACAATGGAAAAATAGGAAGAAAACCAAGAGAGATTTGTTGTCAAAATTGGGATTTAAACCCTGTGGTTGTGTTGAAAAATTCATTGTTTTGTTGCAAGATTTTGTTGGGAATTTGCACAATAAGACACACAAATATATTTATAAATATACTAGGGTTTTCATTTAATTATTTTCTGGTAATAACCCTGTGTTTTTTTTTTAAAACATATGTGAAGTTGTTCTGCATTTAAAATTGTTGTTGAAACCCCAGTTAAAATTCTGGGCGGATTTGAAAAATCCGTAGTCGTTTATTTTTATTTATTTATTTAATAAAATTCAAAAATTGTTGTGTGGGGGTTGCTGGGGGCTCACCCCACCGTGCTGCCCATGGGAGGCACTGTGAGGGAGCCGTGCCCAGCGCGCACCCCACCTAGCTGCTGTCGCAAGGGACGGTTGTGTGTAAACACAACCGCCGCCCCTGTTGGGGTTGCAACTGTGTTTACACACAGTCGGCCCTGTTGGGGGTTCGGCTGTGTGTGAACACAGTCGCCCCAACCCTGCAGCATGGCGTGCAGCCCAAAAAATAGGGGTGTTTTTTATTATTATTATTTGTAAAAATAAAATAATATATATATATAATAATATTTTATATATTATAATTTATAATACTAAAATATTTATAAATAATAGTTTATATTATATTTTATAATATTAAAATATTAATATATATATAATATTTTATAATATTAAAATATTTGTAAATAATATTTTATATTATATTTTATTATATTAAAATATTAATTTATATTAATAATAGAATATATATAGTGGGGATTCGAAATGTAATGCATGCATATTAAAATGATTTATGTTAATCCGACGAGTTTATTTATTAAAATATTTTGATTATGAATATAACTGTTAAACGTAGAGTTAATGATTAATTTATTTAAATCAAATGACTTTATTAAAACGCTTTGATTATGGAATTTAATTGTGAAACATAGAGTAAATGATTGGTTTTTTTATGTAGTTCAATGCCATGAAAAGAAATTGGTTTATTTGATTGGATAAATGCAAGAAATGAAAATTGTGATTGAATGGATTTAGGAAATCTAAACATTAGTTTATTTAACTATGCAAAATGCTTTTAGTGTTTAATTGTTCTTTCTCAATGTTGTGAGAATAGAGTAAATGTTTTGAAGTCTTCCAGATAGGGGTTCGTTCATAGTTTTGGGTTGTCACTCTGATAGTCAACCTTTGGATTGTCTTGGGTTTTGTGCCTCCTTGGGATTAGGAGTGGGTTTTGAGTCTTGTGTCTCCTTTGGATTAGGAGTGGAGTATGTGTTTGTTGCCTCCAGTGTTTGGAGAGGGTTTTGACCTTTGTATCCTCCAGTGCTTGGAGAGGATTTGACCTTCGTTTCCTCTAGTGTTTGGAGAGGGATTGGACCTTTGTAGCCTCCAGTATTTGGAGAGAGTTTTGATTTTTGTTGTCTCCAGTGTTTGGAGTGAGTTTTATTTATGTGTTCCTCCTAGAGTTGGAGTGATTTTATCGTATTGGTATGCACTTTGGATTCTCTTGATGATTGGTTTTGTTTGGTATGTTGTCAAGTAGAAGAGTGGCTTCTGTTTGGGGCCAGAGCCCAAAGAGGTAAACTGGGAAACCTTCAGAAGTGGTTTAATCAAGTGATAACTAAATTAATGTACTTAGAAGTTAGGTAGTATTTCACACTAATTAAGATAATTGAGCCTCGCTCATGGACCCAAGGGCTTGTATAGACTTGGGATGAGATGGGAATGCCTAGAATGGCAAGGTCATCTATCTTCTCCTTACGAGAGGTATTTGATTCCGCATGAGTGAGCATGGGTGCCAGGATTCGTTAAAGGCCACCAGGACAACCCATAGTGGGGGTCGGAGCCTAAGAAGATTCCCAGATGGATATCCCATGACGAGCTGTGTGATGACACTTACGACAACAGTTGGTATTTGGGTTTATGTGCATGGTCTTCTTATCATTCTTGATCTGCTTTATTTTTGGAAGCAATGTGACTATGTCAGTGATGTTAGAGTTGTACCCGTGTTATTCTTATGGTTGTATGGTTCATGTGTTTGGTTGTGTCGTGTGAGTTAGCCTGTGTCTAGTGGTGGATGGTCTTGTATAGGAATTCCTTGTTACTATTTCCTAGCACGGGGGGTGAGCCTTTGGGTATCACATGGTTGGGTGGAACATGCACCTTAGTCCGTTGGGTTGGCTTTTTGGTTCTTGTGGTGAGATTTCCAGTTGGAGAGCTCGTGGGATCCAGTATCTTGTCATGCTTTATTCTTTTAGTTGATCTTGTATTTTATTACCCCTCATTTGTTATCGAGGTGGAATTTGTAATATGTAATCATGCTTCTGGATTTATCTCATTCGGGGAATGAGTGTTGTAATTAAGTTGTAAATGATACCATTGGAATCAAGTGGTACTTCATATTCTTTGATGCAAATTATTATGTATGGAATGTATGAATTCTTAATGCTTTAAGTAATCTAATGTTTTGGTTAACTCTTGTTCCTTGTTTGGGTTTAAGTAACTCAGTCTCGTAACCTTAGGGGATTGGTTGACAATGGTTAGTTAACTTGCATGTTAATTGTTCTAATTGTTCTTCTTAAAAAAAAAAATTAGTTCGTTTGTGTAGTAAATTGCAACTTCCCCTAGGGCTGCGTGGCAGGGCGTTACATGAGATTTGTTACATATTCTTTTTCCTTTATAGCATGAGACACATCTTGTAGTTGAGAATGTACATACAGGTCATGGAGAAGAGCCTAGTGCACAACCTCAGAATACGGTACAATTAAAATATGATAAATTATAAATTAAATTGAATTAAAAATTAATTAATTGTAGAGTTGTACATCTAATTTCAAATTTCTTTGTCTTGTTTATGTAGATTGATTTAGAGAATTTAGAGGTTGCTTCAGGTGAACCAAAGCATCCAGATGCAGATATGATGGTAATTAAATTTTATGATGGATTATAAATTAAATTGTCATTAAATTATTTTCCATTGTCTTACATCTGATTTCATCTTTCTCTTGTACAAAGTGTTTCAAGTCATCCACATAGTCTGCATGGTGTGAAGAGGTCTCTTGATTATAGAGATAGTACATGACCTAGAATAATGTGATTTTATGTGTTATATTTGTTTATTTCATGGACTATATTTCTGGTTTCTCATGTCCTATGTTGGACTTTATATTTCATGGCTCAAGTACTTAGTTGGAATTTAGTTCACGGGTTGTACTCCTAACTTTATTTCATGCACTTAATATATTGGTTTCATGCACTTAATATGTTACATAAATTATGGACTTTATTATTGTTTGAAATTTTAATTTACACATGTACATTTATGCATTTTATGTTCATAGTCAAGACATTAATATAGGGCATTAATGTGAAATTTAGTGATTTCATACATGATATTAATATAGGACATTTTAATATTTATACTTTACAAATTTAGTAATTTCATACATGATATACATGATATGTACATTCAATAATTAGTGATAATTACTCAATGAACTTATTCAATTCACGTCAATCAATAATTAGTCAATAAATCATAATTTACAAACAAAAGCAATTTGTTTTTATATACCAGAAAGGATAAAATTTTAAGAAATAAACAATACCATAGAAGATTAGAGAATAAAAGCATTAATAAATTTTATAAATAATAACATCTAACACTAATTTATAAGTTGTCAAAACAAATAATGACATCCCATACTAATTTATAAACTATCAAAACAAATAATGGCATCCAATACAAATTTATAAGTTGTCAAAACAAATAATGGCATCGAACACTAATCTATAAGCTATCAAAACAAATAATAGCATCCAACACTAATTATAGGTTGTCTTAAGGGGATCAAAGAAGAGTATAATTGAGTATAAATATTAAGTGATATTAACAAGTATTATAAGTTTTAGGGTGAGTCATCATAACACGTCTTAAGGGGATGTCGTAAGGGGTCTTAAGGGGATGTCTAAAGGGGTCATAATAGAACATCTTAAGGGGATGTCTTAATGGGTTATAATATGTCTTAAGGGGATGTCTTAAGGGGTCTTAAGAGGATTTCTAAAGGGGTCATAATAGAACATGTTAAGGGGATTTTTTAAGGGGTCTTAAGGGGATGTCTAAAGGGGTCATAATAGAACGTTTTAAGGGGATGTCTTAAGGGGTCTTAAGGGGATGTCTAAAGGGGTCATAATAGAATGTCTTAGGGGATGTCTTAAGGGGTCTTAAGGGGATTTCTAAAGGGGTCATAATAGAACATCTTAAGGGGTCATAATACAACGTCTAAAGGGGATGTCTTAAGGGGTCTTAAGGGGATGTCTTAAGGGGTCATAATAGAATTTGTTAAGGGGGTGTATTAAGGGGTCATAATACAACTTCTTAAGGATATAATTGATTTAACAATAATTTATGCATGATATTTAGTGATTATACAATTAGACATAAAGTTTGAAAGTAGGAAAACATGCACATTTAACAAACAAAATATATAGAATATTGATTTGATACATAGAAGTACATAGAGTATGTTTAATTCTGTAAGTATGTATGTACATTTATGTCATATCAAAACAATGTTTACAAAATTTGGATATGCCATCTCAAGAACATCTCAAACTCGTGCCTAGAATGTAGTAGGTCTTCACACCACCTGATATCAAAAAGGTACAAGCAATATCAATGAAATAATCAAAACATACATATTTTAATTTATATAAAACTATCTATATGTATAGAACTCAAGTACTTGCATTTAAAATTATTCCACACATGTTTGTAGGTTGAATCCAGACATCCTCTCCTTTTTGTTTCAAAGTATGAGATCAATGTAATGATGGCTTAAGGATACAAACAAATGACAATAAATCAATTTTAACTATTAATGTAAAAGCAATATCAATATGTAATCAAAACATGTATTTAAATATAATTTAACTAATAATTACCTGTTTTTACCAAGTATTCCATGTTGTCTAGGTTGAATCTGCATGGACTATATCCTTCTTGTAATTATGCCTTAAGGATGTATAAAAGGAAAATTTAAATCAATTTCAACTCATAACACACTTGACCAATGTTCAAACATGTATTTAATGTATTTAAAAGGACAAAATAAAACTAAAACTATATTTACCTGTATTTACTTATTCCATTGTACCATATGCATCCTCTCTTTTTTGCAATGCATCTATGATTGCCTTATTCTCTTCCATAGAAATTGACCATAGCACTTTTTTTGAAGGTCTTCCACGATACCGCTCTATTTTTATATTTGTTTCCACCACCAAATGTGAATAATGTATAATCTTTTTATGTGTTTCATAGTCTTTGAATGTAGGTAGACCATTCTTTCTTCTCAGGTATTTTCATAGCCGAGTGCCAACAACCACCATCGATCCTATTGGAAAACATGTTCAAAAACCATCATCAAATAAGTTCTCAAAATTTTCTTAAGGGGATCAAAGACTTGTTCTAAAAAATTGCTTAAGGGGATCTAAAACTTGTTATCAAAATTTTCTTAAGGAGGTGTCCTAAGGGGATCACCATACTTGTTGGATAATGAAAGCCATCATCATCTTCTTGAGGTGTTATTAATTTATGTTTAGTTTCCACACAACGAGCCAACCAATATTTTGTTTTCTCTTCATTCCCCTTAGGTGCAATAACAACATACATATGTCCTGCCAACAAAATTCGATTTAATAACTTGTGCATATCCATATAAATAATTTAGTATTACAAAATAACTTAATAAAGTGAAATAAAGTGAAATAAAATGAAATAAATTGAATTAAAATTACCTTCTTGTACAAGGTCTGAAACACGGTCATAATATTTAGATGCAAACACTTGATCATTTTCTTCAATAGTTCTTTCATATTGATCATGTGCTTTTGCAGGGGTCAACGATCTTTGCTCCCACTGTTCAACCCATTATGTATTTTCACATTCTTCCCAATCTCCTGAGATACAAAACTAGAAAAAACATGCAAGCTCCCTTGTCCAAATAGTCCATGTGCTTGTTGTTGCACTCCTAAATGAATGTCATTTAGTAGATCCACTAATTGTCTCACAATCAACTCTAGGTACAATTTTCTCTTCTTCCACCAACCAAAAGAATCAATGAGCTGTAGAGTAATCACTCAAACTAGGTGTAGATAATCTTCTATTACACCAATCCACAATCTCACGTGCATCTTTAAATTTTACTAAATCCTCAAATTTTAATTGTTCTCTAGCAAGAATTCTTTTGACACGCGCACCAGCTCCATCATGTTCTCCTTTACCATGCCCATCTTCAAAAAAACTCCATATATGTTGGACATTAAGTTCCTTGTGAACCCTACTTAACCAATAGAACATTCGAGCATTCTTGAACTGCCCCATACAATTATCTAACCATATGAGGTGTTCTTTCATCTAGATTCCTCTTTCTCTTAAATTTCTATAAAATATACTGAAACAATATTGAACAAACTTTGACAAGTGTAACCAATTGTCACTCAAATAAAAATGATACTCCCTTAAAACTTTTCTATCATCCGATGCAGAGCATCCAGTGGTGTAAGGGCAATCTTGCATCACCCAAAAATAGTTAAATTTCAAGTTTCTTAGTTTTTAGATGTTTTTACATTTTTGGATACCCTTTTCATCATAATGAAATTCCCAATTTACGGTTTTATTTTCTATTCCTGGGTGGAAAGATATTGCAGTTTTAGTTTCCCAAATTTGCACTTGAAAATCTTCCGAGTTAGATTTGAGGCACTTAGAGTTCCCGGATCAGCCCCGAAACTTGCCGAAATTGACATAGTCAATTTTGAGCGCGTTATTGACTTCGAGACCTTTCCAACGGTTCAAACGGTTCGTGAATCGGAGTTCTGGATCAAAAGTTATGGCCCCGGGAAGTTGGCACACTTTCTAGAAGATACAATTGCAAATGCTCTTTTGAAATTTGAACTTTATGTTGTAAATTTTCTGCGCCAAACTGCCTAAACTCAAATTTGAATGTTTTTTTGACTCCAAACTAAAGAGGAGCTCTATTTATGGGCGGGTTTCTAATTTTTGGGTAACTTTTTGGGGACAAGCTCGAATATTGCGGAAGGGTTATTCTGTAGCTGTCTGTAACTTGCATGTGTTGTAGAACTTGGGGATTTGAGATCCTCTGCATGTAAGAAGCTCCATTTTCTGAATAATACAATTATTCTCTTGTTTGTGGGTTATTTTCTGTGTCTCGAGCTGTGCCCTCATCACATCCTCAATGCTATTATCTTCATGTCTATAAACAATATGGACAAACATAGCTACTTGCATTGAATTATAATATTACGATTGAATTTCCTCTTGTAGAGTGAGAGTATAATTCTCTGCAAAATCAACCATTGAAAGTATAGTACCAATTGGAAATGTGTTTCTACATGCGTGAAATTGGCCATCAAGCCATCGAGCATGTTTAGAGTGCATGACATATTTTGGTACAATTTTATTCTTAAATTAACTCATGAATGCATGCACATTAAATTTTTCTATAGCTAAATCACAACGCTTTCCTATTTTTCCATCTTTTAAATAATAGTGAACATTCTTAAATCTTTTGACATCTACTAATTGTTGTCCAAAATCATGATCAACACTTTCATGCAAAAAAAAATTTAAAAATGAAAGATTTCCACAATTAATGCATTGTCTAGAAATACATGAAATGAAATAAAATAATTTATCATTAGATTTTTCAAAAAACAAACCTAAAATAAACTCTCTTATTGCTTCAAGTGGCATATCAATACCACAATCCTGTATAATCATGTTAGTATGCAAGGTACAATGTATATATCGAAAAACATCATAAAAATAATGAAATTGAACATGTATTTTACAACAACAAGATATTCGTTGCTTATTAATTTTTACATACCAGGGTTTACATTTTTCAAAAGACCTTTGACTTATTTTAATATTACCAAATAACACTGAATCGCTACAAAATTTTCTATAAAATTCAGTTTGTGTTGTATCTAATAAGTGTTTTGGGTGAGGATCGTGAACTTTGGACCCCACCCTTAATTTTAAAACATCTCTAGCATTAGATGAAACCCTAGTATTATCATGCCAATATTTTTCGATCAAAGATTTAATTTCAACATTCAATTTCATATCAGACCTTGGTAGTCGTCCACTGAAACTCCAACATTGATTGATAGGATCATTTTCTATACTTTCTCTTCTTTTTTCCACTCTTAGCAATGTTTTAAGATGTATTTTTAAAACTTCACTAATATTGCTTACCATTCTTTTATTCAAAGTTGCTTTATTAACTATAGCATTTTTTATAGCTCTTCTTGTTGCGTTTTTATCTTTAGATCGACTATTTTTCCCAATAGATTGAATGGTACTAGCAACAGAGGGCATAATATGTTTTAATGATTGATCTTTTCTTTTTGGTTTAACATAAAAGCCTAACCTTTTCATTACTTTCCTCATTTTTTGCATTCTCATCAATTACATCATTAGTTGACATTGAAATGAAATTTTTTTACGATAAAAGAATTTGATGTATATTCTATTTTCATGTGTTCTTATTTTCCTCCAAGAAATTTGACTAGGAAGATTATCGAAAACACCACTTCCAATTTAAAAAAAAAAGTATTCTCATTCAACTCAACATCACATTCTAGATTTTCATCTTCATTTTCATCTTCGTCTTCATTTTCATTTATATTTTCATCTTCATTTTCATCAACAAAATGGTTTTCATTTTCATTTTCATCAAAAATACAGGTTTTGTTTTCATTTTCAAGAAAAAGATCATTTTGATTTTCATTTGCAACAAAATATTTTTCTTTTTTGTTTTCAACAAATTCTATAAAAGTTTCATCTCTCTGAATATCATCAATGTCAACATCATTAAGTCCAACATCTTGTAAAACTTCTACATACAAATTTACCATTTCACTAACATGTGGATTTGAAGACGTACCTAGATTTGTGCATATTGAAACATTCTCCATAGCATTCAAAGAGGGATTTGAAGACATATTAGGACTTGTTTCTATAATCATATTCTTCTCCAAATTGACTCCTTGCAAATTAGCTTCATCTACAACCATGGTATCCTCAATGTTTTCATCTTCAATAGTTGTGGAATTGGATGCTTCACCATCATTCATTGATTTCATTCTCATTCTTCTTTGTCTTTGTCTTTGTCTCTCCTCTCTATTTGCTTCAACTTCTTGAGGAGTTAATGTCTTCCTTCTCTTATTACGAGCTTTATCTCCCATGATTATAAAATTCTCAAGCACAAATGAATGTTAATAGTGAAATTCTTCAAATTCTTCAATCCAAATTGGAAGTTGAATACCTATTAGGAAAAAATTCTTCCTCTTGTGTTCCTCAAAACAAGTAGAAAACTAGCACAATTCCACTTAAAAAATTGTTTTCTTCATGCCTTTGAAAAATTCAATCCATATTGCAAGTTGAAGACCTTTTGTTCCTCCAAACAAGCACAAAAATAACACAATTCCACTTCAAAAATGGTGTAGATGATGCCTTGTTTGAAAAAATCAACTAAAAATCAAGTTCACCACCTGTAAATACAATAGCTCATGAAAAATAGTTAAATTTTATTGATCTCAGTCATACATGTGAAGTTGCAGACTTAGTATTTTTTGGCAATAAATTTAAATAAAAGAAACGGGATCCCGTTCTATAATCGGGATCTCATTCCTCGACATTCAATGTGGGGACCGTTGTAGGGAAATGGGATCCTGTTTCCCTTCCAACAGTCCAAATATTATAAATTAAAGAACGAGATCTCATTTTATAAAGTGTGATCTCGTTTTATAAAGCGTGATCTTGTTTTTTAAAATTTGAATTTCTATTAGCTTTGTGGTCAAGTTTTTTCCTAAGATTTTGGTTCAGGAAAAGCATTGGAAATCCGAACCTAGGCCTTCAACCTGGTTTGACCTGCAAGTTGAAGGTCCTAACAATGTCAGAGAAAAATACCGACTTAGGACATATGGCTGCTGACTTTTTTTGTAGAATTTCTTGACGAAATTAAAACACATTTTAGATGAAACAATGTAGAATCTAAATATGTAATTTTTTTACAATTGGATTATTTTTTCTATTTTTCAATTAATTTCTAATAAAATTGGTCCATAAACTTTAAATATCAGGGCTTTTTACTATTTTAATAACTTTTGATCAACATAACATTTTCACAAACGGATTGCATGAGAACAAACTTTAGATAATTATTTTCAATTTAAAAAAAAAATCAAAAAATGATAAGTTTAGGTCATCTTATGCATGTCGTACATGACAATTTTTCAAAATGACAAATCTGCCTAATAAAAATTTAACAAAAAAAAAAATTCAATAAAAAATATCAAGAACAAGCTTTAGTGAGTCACAAATATTTTCCCAGAAGGATTTAGAAAAGTACAATAATTTAAGTCAAAATATGGATGTCATACACATGCATGGTATGGTAAAAAAAGTGAATTTTAAACAGTGGTTTTTAGAAATGCCTATTGAAACTCAATTTGTACAATTTGGGTATTGAAATGAATTACATATTTGGAAACTAGACTCTGATCACTACATTTTATGATTAGTGAATTTTTAAAAGATTTCATCTCTAAGTGCTTCAAATTTTAAGGTCAAATGTGTCAAATTTTGAAAATTAGGAAAAACACCCATTTTTTGGTGAAAAAGTGGACTCAATTTCTTGCACACACCCAAAAGAATTATTGCATATTTCAAAAGGTTTTATGATGTAAAAATGTTAGGTTCACCAAAAAAAATTGATGAAAAAAGGATCCTAGGTCTAACACATAAAACACTAGGATCAATTCCTTTTTCAAAAGAACATTAGAATGTAAATCAAGGTATTTAGATTGACTTTCAACCAAGAAGGTGAGCCAATCAAACTTTGATATGATTCTTTTAAGTTTTTTGAAATTAATTGGAATTTAATTTCTTGTATTAATCTAGTCAAATTACATGCCCTAATAGAAAATGTAAGATTCTAAAAACTAGGAAACTATAAAAGAAATTTCAACACAAGATCTGGGATGAGGACACTGTGCACTTGTGATATAAATTTTAGCTAAATTTCTCTGCAAATTTCCTTTAGGGGTGCCGCTTTCCTTGAAGGTATTTTTTGGATCTATTTTCGTAGTCCTCAAGTGTCAGATATGATCTTATTTTTGTCTACAAACTTTTCAAATCACTACTGGATATTTTTGTAAGTGGTGTAAGAGCACCTTGTGCATTTTATGCTTCCAATAGTCAATAATGTAAATTTGAATCTCCAGTCATGTTATGCATGTAAAATGGCCATGTGTGGGCCCATTCAAATGTAATTGAGTCACTTGATTAGATTTTTAGGTGATGGTAAGGTCAAGATATTAAATGTTGCAAATATTGCAATTATTGTCAAAGATGTAAAAATGCAAACAATGAAGGAAGTTGAAGGGTCATCTTGTTAGAGAAGGTAAGTGGTTAGCTAAAGTTGAAGAGGAATTTATGAAAACTATTGTAGAAATCTTATAAAGGCATTGTGAAGGAAAACCAAAGACAAAAGATTGTATCTTGGAATCATTTTGATGAATAAAAGTACTCTATTTTGCAATTTCAGTCTTCTTCCCTCTTGTTTTCAGTTCTTGTATGGCCAGTACAGTATTTCATAGGCTAAATTCTTGATTTTTTTTCCTTAGAGTAGGGAGTTAGCTTCATTTTGAAAGTGATTTGAGATATTTTCATTAAGTTTAGAGGATATAAGAGCATTTTTACTGCAACTAGTTTGAAAACCCCAAATAAGGGTTCAAAGTCTAAGAATGGTTTACTAACCATTCCACCGATTTAGGCTTTCATTGGAATGGATTAGTGTAGGTCATCTTTAGTGTTGTTTGTTTTTGAAAACTTAGGGAAAGTCAGATTTCAAGTAAAGATGCTACCCTCTTTGAACTTTTCTGTGTTCTTCCATGTAAATTGGTGGCTACATGTGGAATTCAATTTCAAATGCATTGAAGGAGATTGGAAAGTGTCTCCCAATACTTGTGTAAACCTTTAGCAATGTGTATGGTCAAGTGAAGGATTCAATTTTTTGAATGGGAGATGAGAACCTTGAATTGAACTCTGTATTTTTTAGAATTTACTGGTAAAATCCTATAGTAGGCCATTGTACGACCCGTACAATCTTTTGTTTGGTCAAATTTGTATTATAGTTGATAGAGATGGGAGGTAACAATGGTTTGGTTTTTGTTTCATGCAATTCCATTGAGATTTGAGTAAGATATACCAAGTTTTGTAAAAACGGGTTAGAACCCTGATCTAGGGTCACAGTGAACCTTCAAAATTGCATAACTCCATTCCTAGCTGTTGAAACCTTTTGCAAATTAGTAAATAGAAGGAATTTTATGTGTTCTCAAGAATCTCCAAGCTACAAGGTCATAGGATTAGGTATTGGGAAAAAATAGTGATGCCCTAGGCTATCAAGCTATGTTTTGTGAGTCAACAAGGAGCATAGAGGCTAGGTTTTGGTGATAAGTCAGTAAAGAAGCATGGGAGTTCATTGGGAAAGCATGAAAAGTTAATTTTTAGAGTGTGGAGTCCTAGAACTTGAGGAACCAACAAGCCCTCATGAGCACAGGCCTAATTAGGCTTATTAGGAAACCAAGACAACCATTTTTTGAGTCAGTTGTTCCAAAGTAACCCACATACATTTTTTGATATGTTTTAGTAGGCTCAAATGGGTATTCAAATATGCTTTCAAAGTATTGATGGGTGGACTTCCTTGAGAGTTATGAATGAAAGTTCCCAGTTGGAACCCTACTAGGTGGAAGGGAGATTGGTAAAGTCAGAGTTATTGAAGACCCTCCTTGGGTTTAGTAGGTTATTTTTGTGATGTTTAAGGTGGTTTTTGGATTCCACAAAATATTTGATTCCCTATTTTCAAGTTTTGATGTTTTGGATCAAGTTACAAAGTAGTGAATTTTGGTGAAAGTTGGATTGACCTTTTCAAGTTTGAGTTTTGGGTTTTAAGAACCCTTAAAGTTAGTAGATGTTCTGCATCAATTGGTATCAGAGATGGTTGATTTGGTGGTTTGTTAATTTGTTGGTTGCAGGTGCTTCATCCATCTTAAATTTGTAGGAAAGAGAGTAAGAATGTGTGTTGCTTACAGAAGTGGAATAGTTTGTGTTCACTGTCCTCCAATAGAGATTAAGTTGGGGAGAAGGTGCAGAGAGAGTGACACCACTAAGAGAAAGAGTGGTAGGTGCATCTTCCAAGATCTACTATTGGGTAAGATGGATGGTTGCTTAGGTTGTGTTGTGAAGCAGTGAGGGAGATGGATATTTTTCTAAGAAGCACTTGAAGAGTTTGTAGCCATTGCAAGGAGTTGAAAGTCAATTTGAAGAGTTCTCCAATGATTGAAGAAGATGAAAAGATGATGAGAAGCAGGTTTAGAGAAGGTCAAGGATGAATTGTTGGGAATGAGGTAATATTGCTTAGAAAAGAAATGTGAAAGGACAATCCTATGTCCTTTGATTGAGAAAAGGTTAGAGGAAATTTAAGTATTGTTAGAACAGTGATTGGTGAATTTGATGGGCAGAGAAAGAGAAAGCAAAAGAAAAAGATAAGTGAAGAAGAACTAAAGGAAAAAGTTGAAATCAAGACAAAGGTAGGTGAAAGTTTCAAGAGTGAAACAAGAGAGAGCAATCCAAGAAAAAATTGTAGAAGGTATGTAGGTATGATGAATCAAGGTTGATACAACACATTTCCAAAAGGACTTGGAAACTTTTTAGGCTGGTTGTTTGGTGTAGGAGCACCTTGTGCATTTTATGCTTCCAATAGTCAATCATGTAAATTTGAATCTTTAGTCATGTTATGCATGTAAAATGGCCATGTGTTGGCCCATTCAAATGTAATTGAGTCACTTGATTAGGTTTGTAGGTGATGGTAAGGTCAAGATATTAAATGTTGCAAATATTGCAATTATTGTCAAAGATGTAAAAATGCAAACAATGAAGGAAGTTGAAGGGTCATCTTGTTAGAGAAGGTAAGTGGTTGGCTAAAGTTGAAGAGGAAGTTATGAAATTTTTTGTAAAAATCTTATAAAGGCCTTGTGAAGGTGAATCAAAGACAAAATATTGTATCTTGGAATCATTTTGGTGAATAAAAGTACGTTATTCTACAATTTCAGTGTTCTTCCCTCTTTTTTTCAGTTCTTGTATGGCCAGTACAGTATTTCATAGGCTAAATTCTTGATTTTTTTCCTTAGAGTAAGGAGTTAGCTTCATTTTGAAAGTGATTTGAGATATTTTCATTAAGTTTAGAGGATATAAGAGAATTTTTACTGTAACTAGTTTGAAAACCCTAGTTAAGGGTTTGAGAGTCTAAGAATGTTTAGTAACCATTCCACTGATTTAGGCTTTGTGAATTGGTGGAATGGGTTAGTGTAGGTTGTTTTTTTTTATAGGACTTGGGGGAAGTCAAATATCAAGTAAAGATGTTGCCCTCTTTGAAATTTTTTGTGTTCTTCCATGTAAATTGGTGGCTACATGTGGAATTCAGTTTCAAATGCATTAAAGGAGATTGGAAAGTGTTCCAAGACTTGTGTAGACCTTTATCAATGTGTATGGTAAAGTGAAGGATTCAATTTTTTGAATGGGAGATGAGAAACTTGAATTGAACTATGTATTTTTCATAACTTACTAGTAAAAGCCTATAGCAGGCCATTATACGATCCGTACAATCTGTCCTTTGGTAAAATTTGTATTATAGTTTCTAGAGATGGAAGGTAACAAGGGTTTGGTTTTTGTTTCATGCAATTCCATTGATATTTGAGTAAGATATGCCAAGTTTTGTAAAAATGGGTTAGAACCCTAATCTAGGGTCACAGTGAACCTTCAAAATTGCATAACTCCATTCCTAGCCATTGAAACCTTTTGAAAATTGGTAAATAGATGGATTTTTATGTGTTCTCAAAGATATCCAAGCTACAAGGTCAGAGGATTAGGTCTTGGGAAAAATAGTGATGCCCTAGGCTGTTAAGTTGTGTTTTGTGAGTCAACAAGGAGCATAGAGGCTGGGTTTTGGTGATAAGTCAATAAAGAAGCATAGGAATTGGTTGGGAAAGCATAAATAAGTAATTTTAAGAGTGATTAAAGTTATGGTAAAGAGTGTGGAGTCATGGACTTGAGGAACCAATAAGCCCTCATGAGCTTAGGCCTAATTAGGCTTATTGGGAAACCGATACAGTCATTTTTTGAGTCAGTTATTCCAAAGTAACCCATATTGATTTTTTGATATGTTTTAGTACGATTAAATGGGTATTCAAATATGCTTTCACAGTACTAATAGGTGGAATTCCTTCAGATTCATGAAGGAAAGTTCCCAGTTGGAACCCTACTAGGTGGAAGGGAGATTGGTAAAGGAAACTTGCAAATTGGTAAAGTTAGAGTTATTGAAGACCCTCCTTGGGTTGAGTAAGTTATTTTTGTGATGTTTAAGGTGGTTTGTGGATTCCACAAAAGGTTTAATGCCCTGTTTTCAAGTTCTTATGTTTTGAATCAAGTTACAAAGTAGTGAATTTTGGTGAAAGTTGGATTCACCTTTTCAAGTTTGAGTTTTGGGTTTTAAGAACCCTTGAAGTTAGTAGATGATCTACATCAGTAAGTGAGTTTCCATGAGTTTTCTAGGGTTTCAAATGTAACAACAAATAATTGACCTTCAGTCTCACCTCTATCTTCTTTATACCTAAAACCTACACATTCAAAGAGAGAAGAAAGGTTGTGCCATTTAGGGGCTTGACTTAGTCAAACCTCGTGTTAGTGTTTCCAGTTCCACAATGGAAATGTCAATTATAGAATGATAAATGGATAGGAAGGAATGATGAAATAATAAAGTGTTGCAACTGACCACCTTTCATTGACTTCCGTGAAGTATTGAAGTCATGCACATCACCTCAACGTATTAGATCTTGCTTGCTTGATTGCTTGAATGACTTGAATTTCTTTGGAGACCTACAAAGGGTTAGTCTTCACAAAACAATGATAACATAAACACATATGAACTCGCATACACTTTGATATGATGTTGGATCTTTAATTGCTGCAAAAAATTCTTTAGTGGCTGCTCTTGACTTGTTGAATAATGCTCTTGATAATATTTCTTGCTCTTGATGTTCACCTCTTTTCACTTAATGTTCAAATGATGCAATAACGAGGCATTTGTAGGAATTTAATCTAATTTCATGTTAAATCCCAAAAACCAACTTTAGATAATCAAATTTCAAATAATAAAATTCCAACATCAAAATATTTGAATTTGGAGCCAAAATAGGGGGATAGAAGTGCCCTAGGCACCACTGTGCTGACCCTATTTTTGTTGGTTTAAAGTGTCGAGGATAAAGTATTAAATGAGAGAATTTGTCTTATGCTTGAAAATTGTTAGAAAATATTTAAAATAATATTTGGAATGCATAGTTTTGGAAATTAGGAGCTTAATTGGGTCCAATAACTTAAAGGGGAGAAAAACATAGTATGGAATTATTAAGGGTGACAATTTATGACACTACCCTTTCAAATTTCTATTCAAATTTTCTTCTTCCTTCAAGGAAAAATGATATGCATCTTCAATTGTTTTCATTCTCACAAAAATCAACTCTTCTTGAATAATCAGCTTCAACCCATTTATGCAATAAGAAAATTTCTCCTTGTTAGCCTCAAAATGGCCTACTTTGATTAGGACTTGGTAGAATTCTTTTGTATACTCCTTGATAGATTTTATCGCTTGCTTCAACCCAGCTAGCATCTTATTCAACAAATCTAGCTCATAGTTCACAAGAATGAATTGTCTCTTTAGCTTTTCCACCATCCAATCCCATCTTGCTATTTTCTCTTTTCCCCTTCTATTTATTTTCAATTTAACCTCTTTCCACCATATATTGGTGTTGGAAGATGAATTACTCTGAGAGGGGGGGTGAATTAGAGTAATGTACAATTTTTCAAACTTTTAACTTCATGAGCAAATTAAACAATGACCTTGGGACAAGTGTATGAAAACTCTCAACTTTCAAAGTGAACTCTAACACATCAAATAAATTTTAAACAAAATGATTGTTTTGAGTGAATTTACAAACCATTTTCAAAGCATAATATAAATTGTTCATATAAAAGTGATTGAAGAATTCTCTATATAATGCTTTAGATTCACAAGATTCTATGCACTTTATGACATATTGAACATTCTTTTATAACAGGTCGAACAACATACATTCATGACAAATTAAAATTTATACTTTGAACCCTTTTAGAATGAAACATTAAACATGTATCAGAGCATTGCATGAAATTATTTTGACATATGACATAATGAAAACTTAAAAAATTAAGCACACGAGCTGAAACACAATTGCACAAATTTCAACACATGACACATTGTTTTCCTGAGTGGAAAAACCCTCTTAGGGTATAAAAAACCACTCATAAATTGATATTTTTATTCATTCAAAAGAGCACCAACTCCAAGTACAAATTGAAGCACCCACTTCAAGTTAGGAGCACCAATCCCTTTTGCAAAGTTTCTCTATGAAAATGAAAGCTATTGGGACCTTATAACTGCACTAATGCCTGCAATTACAAAATATCAACAGAGTACAAATATATGATTTTCAATAATTCCCACTACAAAGTGTACTGAATGTGACAGTACAAAAGAATAACCTCACATAAATCTGTATGTAATCTCTGTATTACAACCAAAGATGTAAACAATATAAACTCTCTTTTATCACTTTTTCAAAATAAAAAATATCACTGTCAAAACCCTTTCAAAATAATTTGTTTTAACATCAAACCCTTGTCCCAAAGTAATGGCTAAAAGCCATACATTTATACAAATGAAAAACCAGTTCTCATTTACAAAAACCGTATCCAAAAATTTGAAGCTCTTCAATTAACCAACAGTTGAAAAACAATAACTGTATTTTGAAACCTTTACATAATAACCAATAATTGTGAAACCCTTGAGTGAAGAACTCAAGTTATATCAAACTGAAACCACTTTCTTTAAAACTTAATCATATTCAGTTATGCGTTTAAGAGACATAAGATCTTCCCATATTTTAAGACCAATACCTGTCATGGTGACCAAAAATATATTACCAATTGGTGAAGAGAAGATCATAACTTCCTTAGTGAAGCTTACTAACTTCCAGCTCTAGCTCATAGACCAGTAGCGACCAAAATACATGGTGGCAACAATTAGGGTTTCAAACCCTATGCAAAGAAAGTTTGTTATTGCTTGGTTATTTCCTTTTTACCTTTTGTTTTCTAAGAATTTCAAGAATTTTTCCAAAATTGATAATCATTTGAAGTATGTGTGATGTCAACAACACAAATGATAACTTTATTATTGTTGTCAAAACATGAGTCACTGTCCACGTGACTTGTTTACCACATGAAGCCATAATGCACTTTGACCGACAATTCATCAAGTGTAAATGCCACTAATGAATCAATGAACCTAATGTCACAATGACAAACCATGTGAAACACAAGAAGCCCAATATCATGCTATGTGAGATTCAATACAATGTCATTTCCATGTTAAACATAAAAAAAAAAACCTGATACAATATCACTTTAAACATTGTTCCCAAATAAAAATTTAGCCCGATGATAATTTAATATCATATGCAAAATGTGAAGGGCTCGATCAATAATAAAGACAAGTATTTGTGAAGACCAATGCTAAGCCAAACTCCAAGTATAAACCTTTGTGTATCAACCAAGATGTATAAGAATGTGTGCTAGAAAACTTCACACAAGGTGAAGCACATCTTTTTAAATACCTTGTGAATACAAACAAATCTCATAACTAGATTTCAACATTACCTTCATCTATATATGCCTTATCAATGCCATGTAATCACTGAAATCTGAACATTCCAAACAACCTGTATGAAAGAATAACCCCATGTGATATATATATCCTCTGCACATGAATCCAACATGATCAGTACCACAAAAAAATTTGAAAGTATCCAAAGCACTATCCATAAAGTACAGAATATTCCAAGACTAATTACAACAATAACCAAATGCACCAAGTACCATAATTCCAATGCCAAACCAAGTGATAATATAACCTATAGATGCCATTTTATAAACCTATTACTAGAACTTGAACATGTCAAGGTGACAATGTCATAAATCTGAAGCTGATGAATACCCTGTAGAATATAATAAAGAAGAGCCAACTTGTCAAACTAAATATCCTAAAACTAGTGCATGATCATCTTGAATGACTTGTGATAATGCTTTATCACACTGTCAGTAACCATAACCATCTGAAAATATATTTCATTCATAAATCTGAACCAAAAGCCACATGAGCAATATCACACTGAATATCAACATGAAAAACTTGACTCATCATGAAAATCCTGAATCACCATAAACATGAATACCAATCCAACCCTATAAACTCTGAAGCATAATAGGCAAAAATAATTCAAAGCAAGCATATGAGGACATGTGAACCAATCCAAGATACCATCAATCCTGAACCTACACCTGTAAATATCATAGCATCATTTGTGACTTTTTCATCAAGGAAAAACAACTGAGGGGTGGGAGAAACAATTGGCATGAGCTTTCAACTTAGTCTTTAAAAATTTCACCCTCTCAGGATCTTCCACCTCCTCATACTCAAAATAATTCTCCATATCATTGATCCAATTTATCAAATCTTCTAGGTTAAGGTTCCTAGAAAATGTAGAAACATGAATCTTTGTTCTCTTTCCAATCTTGGAAATGAACCTCAAAATTCAATCTTCTTCAGTATCTCTAATTGCTACTTGTTCTTCTTCAATCTATTCTTCTTCAACTTCATCTTCACTTTCATCTCTTCTTCTAACATAAACTCCTCAACACATCTCCTCTTGCAATGGTTGAACTTGTTTCTAGAGGGATCTAAAACCATCTTGCATTACACTAGAATTTCTCCCTCCACGGTTTCTTCACATGGGAGTATCTTTTCTCATACACCCTGATGAAGGGGAATCCCCTTACAAATTTGAAATCAAACACACAAAAAGAGACTTTCAATATGGTAGCAATATGCCATTAAATTTCAGATTTAAAGAGATAAAATCAACAACATTCTTATTTGCTTAAATCATAAAATGATTACATCAAACTGAAGCTCATGGGATTCCTTACAATCTAGGCTTCATACATACAAAAATCTGCAACATAATGTCTTCAACATTTTGGCATCATTTTGACAGTATCTGGGTATGCAACCACAACTTCTCCAAAAGCCCCCCTCTCCAAATGAGCAAGCACCATTATATAGAAATTGTGTGAGAAGAAACCACCATTGGTTTCCAAAAATAACCTCCATAAACCAACAAGAATTCCAACTCCCAACTTGAGGATAGATAAGAAAATAGAATATAAAATCATTCATTGCCTTCCCCACCTTCCCATGGGTGCCTCACTTTTGGCCAATCATCTTGGTCAATCAAGACACCTTCCTTGACTTTCGGTGGCCTTGATGACTCCTAATATAGTCATGCAACAACATGCAAAAATTGTGGCACAAACATGCAATTACATGCAAAACATGCAACTGAACATGAAAGCACATGCACCCCAAATGGTCCCCACCAAAATTTTGGATGCCTAAGAGGGGTATTTTCCCAAATTTTCCTTAGAAAATATTCATAAATGTATATTTCCCACCAAAATTATAATTACAATTTCATCCCAAGGAAAATTACAAAGAACTACAAATCAAAATATTTATTCTCCTAACCTCTAACCCCTTATTGAAAATAAACAAAAATAAAATAGCAATATTTTTGGTGATACAAGATTGCTAGTACCCCTAGATGCTCCTACATTAGACACCTGGGGTAGGAAATTTTTTGTGAATATGGATTCACAAAATGGATTTGAGTGGTAGTACCACCCTTTCAAATTGTAAATAGTCCTCAATAAACTCCATCAATGAATTTGGTACATGTAATTTATTCTTCTTTCTCCTTTTCCAACACTTAACCAAAACTAGCTCTCTACTCTAATAACTCTACTTTACACTCAACCTCCTGAATGTGGAATCATTTCCACCATAAACTGACCACCTCCTCCTAGTGTCATTCACATCCTCCTCCAATCTTATGGGATTCAACCCACCATAGTCCATCCACCTCCTCCAATTTGCACCTCAACTTAACTCTGCAACACCATACAAATCCTTCTCTACATACCAATCATCTCTAACAAAATATAACTAAACCATCTCATTTGCATTCACCAACTCCATATCAACATAAAAATAATTATTCTCAAATTCATTAAAATTTGAATTTACCTTTTCATCACTTGTTGCATCTTCAACTTTGTTTTCTTCTTTCATTCCTTCTACAAGACATGCAACTGTATCGCTTACTTGTCCTATAACTAGTGATACAAATTCAATGTTAGTAACACAATCAAGATATTCATCCTTTCCATCTTCATCCTCTACATCCATTTCAATGTTAGTAACACAATCAAAATATTCATCCTTTCTATCTTGCAATAAATTGTCATTCTTACAAATCTCTCTATAAAACTCCTCTTTTACCTTCACCTCTTATTTCTACATTTTAACATTTTCAAATTGATTCATTACTACAACAAATTTATCCATTTCTAAATTCTTATCCTCATCAAATCATACGTTAAAATCTAATTTTACCTCATTGCCTTTTGCTATAAATTTCACTATTGCAATTCTTTCTTCATTATAACTCATCATATCATTCAAACACAAATCAGATTTGGTTCTAACCTCATCAAAATCTGATATTCCTCTCTTCCTTACTATTGCAACAAAATTTTCATCCTCCTCATATGTATCCATCTCATTCATATCATTCACATGCAAACCAGAATCATCAATGAACTCACAAAATACAAGTTTTACCTTTTCGTTAGCTACTACAACTTGGTTTTCATCTTCTTCAATGTCCTCCTTTTCTCTTAACTCTTTTGTTGTTGTTGCAACCTCTTTAATCTGTGTTGCATTTTTCTCTTCCTTCTCACTTTCTTTCTCTATCCCTTCCTCAAAGCATACTTCTGCAATATTTTTTCCTTCTTGTTCACCTGCATACACAGCTATGAATAACTTTTTTCCTTTCCTCTTTGGAATTTTTTCAAGCACTTGCCACACACTCTCAATCTTCAACCTCTCAAGTATAGACTGCCTCACATTCAATGATCTATCTACACACCACACACACTCCACCATAGGTCCTAGTGTAAATTGCCTCACATCGATGATTCTGCCTGCACACTCAAGAACTCTTGCTCTGATACCACTGATGAAGGGGAATCCCCTTACAAATATGAAAGCAAACACACATAAAGAGACTTTCAAGATGACTACAATATGCCATTGAATTTTAGATTTAAAGAAAGAAATTCAACAACATTCTTATTTGTGTAAATCATAAAATGATTACATCAAACTGAAGCTCATGAACTTCCTTATAATCCGGGCTTCATACATACAAAAATATACAACATAATGTCTTCAACATTCTAACATAATTTTGATAGCATCTGGATATGTAACCACAACTTCTCCAAAACCCCCTCTCCAAATGAGCAAGCATCATTATATAGAAATTGTGTGAGAATAAATCACCAAGAATTCCAATGCCCAACTTGAGGAGAGATAAGAAAATAAAATATAAAATCATTCATTTCCTTCACCACCTTCACATGGGTGCCTGACTTTTGGCCAATCATCTTGGTAAATCAAGAAAATTTCCTTGACTTTTGATAGCCCCAACAGTTCCAAATATGGTCATGCAACAACATGCAATTACATGCAAGGCATGCAATTGAACATGCAAGCACATACACCTCAAATGGTCCCCACCAAGATTTTGGACACCCAAGATTGGTATTTTCCCAAAATTTCCTTAGAAAATATTTATAAATACATATTTCCCACCAAAATTACAATTACAATTTCATCCCAAGGGAAATTACAAAGTTGCAATTCAAAATATTTATTCTCCTAACCCCAAAGCCTTATTGAAAAAGAAAAAAAAGCAATATTTTTGGTGATGCAAGATTGCTAGTACCCATAGATGATCCTACATCATACCCACAACCACAAGTCCTAGTGAAAACTACCTCACATTCAACGATCTATATACACACTCAGAAAATCCTACTCTGATACCACTTGATGAAGGGTACTCCCCTTACAAACTAAAACCCACAACAATAACAAAGAATGAACAGTCAAAATTGCAAGAAGAAATCGCTAGTATTATATTATCTCCATAAAATAAAATTACAACATTCAAAAAATTACAAAATACCACTATATGGGAGTTATGATTACACAAATCTAAAAATTAGAGCCACAATCTACTCTACTCTCCCCTATTTTATAACCCCTATTCACATTCTTTATCTGGAACACGTAACCACCCAACATCTTCTAGAAAGTGTAACCTCGTCAAGAAGATATGTGAAAATTTTATTAATTTTGGTAGTACAACTTCTCAGGATCATAACTTTTGATTCGACCATTGGATTTTCAATTATAATATATTGTTGGAAATCTCTCATGATGATGCTTGTTTTCAAAATAATACATAGAGTTATATTTTTATTTTTGGCCAATTTCAGGCCCATTTGGAGCTTCTAAGTTCTTCAAATTTGACTTCAAATATTTTTAACAAGATTTTAGAAATTGAAATTTTAATATCTCACAACTGACAAATGATAGTAAAGTCTTCAATATTAACTTCAATTCACCATTCTAGAGGTCTATGTAAGATTTGTGTCCATACGAGCATAAATACCAACTTATTAAAAATAGTAACCCTACCAAATTTAGCCCTTATTGAAAAGAAACACTTTTTTTTGGGTGATGCAAGATTTCTCTTACCCCTTGGATGCTCCTACATCAAGATGAGTCTAGATAAGACCTTTGGCTTGGATCCATATTTGGTTCTTATAATGAGGCACGTCAAATCCAAAGATAGGTAGCCACCTACTTTTATTGTGAATTCCCTTGATAGACACAAACCAGATGTTGGTGAGATATAAATTGCTACTACATCATGTTAGACATTGATGTTTGGACAAGAATATAGAGTAAGGGGAATATATTTTATGATTCCTTCTATTTGTATCCTTGTCCTAAATAACTACATGTTTCCCTATTCCAAAGGTTCATATGAAAATTTTAGTGCATTAGCTATTTGTTTATGTATGGTGATACTCAAGGCTTTTTTAGTGGTGAATCTTTGCCTATTGATGAAGTCTGTATGGGCCAATTCAAGATTGGAAAATAAATTGAAACCAACAAGGTGGCAAAATTTCTTGGATTTTATGAATTATTGACCTCCAATGAATTTCAATTCACCATCAATTTATTTTATGAGGCATATGTAATTAATAATTTTTCCATAACAAACTGCACATTTCCAATTGTCTAATTAATATTTTTGCTTGGAATCTCAGAAGAATGTATTAAATCATCCTCATATTTTCCAATACTATTAGAATGATATTATGTATTAGGACATGTTTTGTCAACAACATTAAATGTTCACTACATATGAGGACCCATATTTCCAATAACATTTAAAACAATTGCATATGAGGACCCCTTTTCTAATAACATAAAAAGTAATTATGTTTGAAGATACATTTTGTCAATTATATAAAAAATAATTGCAAATGAGGACCCATTTAGTCAATACTATGATAACTCCATGCTAATCCTAGGCCCATAATCACCTCAAAAATTACAATGTATATGTTTTGTTGAGGTTTGATTCACCCAATATTTAAATGTATCATTATATAATCACGTAGGATTCACCAAAATTTTACTATACCATTTAAAAATCCCATGAAATTTTTCAAATATAGATTGATATAAATACAATAAAAAAAATTGATTTATCATTACAAATTTTGTTTAGTTCTAAACTTGAGAGCTCTTGATTTAGATAAGAGATCATAGGAAACTTAAAAACTTACAACTAAAGGAATTACTACATTAACGAATAGTGATTTAGTGAAAATATCAAGGTAAGTGATCATTTATTCATAGTGATATTAGATTATTTATCTCTTTACCATTCTTTCTTTAATCTTAAAGATGATATTGAGTAGGGAATGAGATACATCTAGGACCCATGGATCTATATTTTATGATTCCTTCTTGTGTAAGGGGGAAATCAAGAAGTGTGATATCAAATATGAATAAATTGAATTAATCTAATTCAAAAAAAAGAGATGAAGATTCATACCCATTACTCATGAAATGAAACTATGAAGAAATGAATTCAAACAATGCAACCAAAAGAAATAACATAAAATGAACTAAAAAACTGTAGCATTACCATCCCGTGTCGAAGTGTATTCGCAAAGATGTTGGATCATTGTTGTATCAATGTGAAGCTTCCATTTGTGTGTTGAAAAAGCTTCAAAGTGTGATGTTGTTGATCAAATATGCATGTTGAAGTTCTCAAGAAATCAATTATAATCTCAACATTACTTCGTTGTGTAAAAGATGTCAATTCTCTGATCATTTTTGAGGAAGAAGATGATTGTTATATAGATTTTGTGTTTTAAAATGAACAATCAAGATCACATAGTAGAATATCTTGATCAACGGTTCAAAACCATTTAGAGGAATTAGATAGGAAGAATCATTGGATTTTGATTATGTAATTGGTGTGATTGAAGAAATCAATTTGAGTGTTCAGTGGAATTGAGGAACAAATGAATTAGTTAGGAAATAGATGGATTAGCCAACCAATCAGAGTGACCAATCAGGGGATCATAATTTTCTCAATCATAGAAGTGGGTGATGGTAATTAATTAATTGATTTAATTAATTAATCTTTTTGAGTTGAACGTGCAAATCATGCTTGAATTTTGTAAACAAAGTTGTATTTGTTTGTTTGACCTTTTTGAATGATGTTTTTGAATAATTTATTTAATTATTCAAGTTCAGGGGAAAGTGATTTAATTAAACTATTATGTTTTAATAATTTAATTGATTTAGGGGAATAGGGTAAATTAGCGACATAATTAAATAATTGATGTTATTTAGTTAATCAAAAAGAATAAAGTTAGATTAGGACTTTATTAAATAAATGAAATTTATTTAATTAGTCAAAAATGATGAAAAGAGTGAATTAATTAAATAATGTAGTATTATTTAATTAATAGAGGAAATTAGGGTTTTGGGTGCAATTGATGTGAAACATAATGATATTAGGTGATAATGATGTCGATGATGAGAAAATGCCATTTAGGATGTGCGATAAGTGTTAGGTCAATTTTACATGTCTACATTTTTCCCATCTTTAAGATAAAGTATTGGTTGCTTTGTTTCAAAGAATTCGATGTTAAGATCAAGATTTGAAAAAAATTATATGCCCCACTATGCCTCGACGGTTAGCAGAATGATGGTAGGATGCTGGGTTGCCCCCTCAAGAGGTTGACGAGATTTTTTTTTTTGGTTGAGCTTAGGACAATGCTCTATTTTAGTTTAGATGCATAGAGGACAAAAAATTAAGCTTATAGGACTCTCTTTTGATAGTTTAGATGTTCTTGGGAGGTCCTAATTTCAACCTAGGAAGGTTTCCTAGGTAAAAACTCAGGGTTTTGAGGGTTAAAATAGGTAATTAGGGTTTAATTATTTTTATTTGCATTCTAAGCCTATAGAAACTTCTTGCCTCTAGATTTCATGATTTGTCAATTGTCGAGGAGCTATGGCAAGGATTTGAGGATCCTTACATGTGTGGATGTGGTTCACAAGTTCAGACAACCTGTAGGTGTTGGTGCCTCAATATGTACCCTTCTCTTTCCTATTTTTGACTTGTTTTTGTGTAATCAATGCATGAAGTCAAAGTAAGCGATAGTGGTAATATCATGTTTTTCATGCATTTGAGTCATTTTTATTGCTTTTGTTGTTTATAACTAGAGTGCATTTGCTTTTTCTATGTGTACCTACCATATATATTCATAATTCATATAGTTTTTCACTTTCATTTTCGCATTTGCTTGAAAGTTTCACTTTTTTCTTTTTCAAAGTAGATGGTTGCTCTTGTGATAAAATTTTTATTTTGAGATAAATGATCACATTTGATATTGTTAGCGCTTTTGATTTTATGAACCGCAGTTGAAAAAACAGTAATTGCTTTTGATTATTTGCAACACTTTTGACAATAAAGTCACTGCTTTTTCTTTGCATAGAATTTTGAGTGAGTTTGTTTGCAATTTTGAGGTTTGTTTCGCATTTGTGTAGTAGATTCTTAACATCGTGGGTTGAATGGTTGCAAGTGGTTCTCAAAATTCTTATGTCAAGGGTGATGGAACCCCTAAAAATTTTGGTTCCATTTCTAAATTCTGTATAATTTTCCCGATTTCAAGTATTTGGACTTAGGGTTTTGTCCACTATCAATTCCTTGGGATTTTTGTTGTCAAATCCCTTCCTAAAAACCATTAATATAATTTTTCTTATCAGCATTATAATCCATCGTTGACCCCTTACCACTAGTTCCTGGTCAATTAAGTTGCAACCTGAGTCATTGAAAGTCATTGAGTAACTGTCCCCCTATGGTTAGGACTTCATGGATCTTCATCGTTGAAACCTTTCCACATGCTTCGATCCTCAAAATTTTCTTTATTTTACAAGGTTGAATTATCAGCCTTGTTTGGCCTTTACATCCTTTGAAATAAATTATTCTAAGTCTTTTGAATCCTTTTCGTACGTGCTCCTAGGAGTTCCCATTCTTAAAGAAACTTGCGAGCACATGTAAAATTATCCCACTTAAGTCCCATATACCGCTTTTTCTCATCGCTCATCGTGGATAGCTTTGTGAATGTGCAAATTATATTAGCAATGTGTGATGAGTGATGTTTTCTCTATATCGCTCATCGTGGATGAGTTACGGATCTTAAGTTTTGCATTGGCGATGAGCGATAGCTCTTCATTCTCTTTGCTTTTTCTTCTATCACTCATCACAGATTCGTTGTAAAATTTGAGCTTCAAAATAGTGATAAGCGATGCGGTCATGTGTTCCAATTTTCCATCACTAATTTGGGTTTCTCTTATGACTGATGTTTCTTATACCTTTTATTTTCAAGCATGATACACGTGGCTTAATCTTGCTCCATCACCTTTACTCTCCCATTGGTGAAGTATGAATCAGTGATGCACGATGGGAAATGAACATGACTAAAGGGTGAACCGGGATCTGATGGTTAAGATTTCATGACACTAAGTGGTCACAATGATATGGGACTCTGGTGAAGGAAGGAAAATTTACAATGGGTGATTAAATGTTTGAAGGAATATTCCCCTCACTGCCGGCTCTTGGTGCCTCACCAATTTAATTAAAGGGGTACATACCAGAGTGGTGATACATGATGGTTGTCAGATTAGAGTTGACTAATGGAATTAATTGGCAATGTGGCAATTTTCTGAGGTGTTATCACCATTTTTGAGGAAAAAGTTGTAAAATCTAGGAGTGATGCTTGAGGAGCCATTGATAGTGTTATAAATCTGAAGGGATCGATGGTCTAGATTTAAAGTTGAGTGGCCAATTGTCAGATTGCTCACACAAGCCTTCTTTGATCATTAATGGCTACATGCTCCTATTGTTATACTTAATGTAGATCATCTATTGTTTTATCTCACCATTTGTAGTAATCTAGAGTTGAGAAATTAGTTTAGAGCCAATGGAAAAGTGTGTGAGGCTAAGGCATTGTAATTGCAAAAATGTTGAAGTAATTGTCCTAGGTAAGTTAGTTTTTATATGTTCCCTATTCCAATTATGCATTAGTTGGCTTATGAGTTTCAAATTCTTGGGGTAGTAAGAGTTTTAATTGTTTGCAATTTTCACTTGGGATGGTAAAAACTATGTGGGTCTAAGGGTTTCTTTTCTACAATTTCAATTTGAGAGGAAAAACTAGTGAGTTTTCTTGCAATTAAGGTTTGCTAGTCCTTTTCTTGTCTCTTGCGAGAATGAGTAAGCCTGGTGAGTCTATCCAACCAGTCAGGAGATCTAGGAGACTTAGTGTTCTTGAATCTCAGGATGATGCACCTAAAATTGAGTGTGGCACACTAGGAGCTCCTGTAATGCCAAAGAGCAGGAGGATTGCCCATATTAAAACTAAGAAGGGTGGTTTCAGGAGCAATTACCACCTGAGGAATAGAGTTGTTGGTCATAACCAGGGTGAGTCTGGTGGGAAATTGGATAAGTCTTGTGGGAAGAAAAATAATAGGTACCACAAGGCTTATGATTCTTATATGGGGAGGCACAACTCTCCCATGGAGGATTCAACTAGTCCTTTGAACGATGAAGGAGATAATAACCCAAAGTGTGTCCATTACCTTCTCACTTTGTGGCATGAGAGGATTCTGATGATGGAGGGATAGTAGCTTCTCTAGTTTCACAAGAACATGGAGTAGGCGTGCTTACTCTAATTCTAAAGAATTAGAGTAGCACCTTGGTTCTGTTTTTTTTTATGACACCTCCACTACAACGACGGGTTCATATCTTTCAATGAGCATATCATTTTTTGTCTTTGATGCTAACTTGGAAATAGTTTTGGCTAGTGTGAAGGAAAGGTGTTGCACAACATTGCTTTGATGGAAAATATGCCTTTTCCAGTTAATATATAAGTTCTAGCCTTAGGTGCTGATGGAGAATCTTCTTTGATCGACATGGAAAAGGGATTTTGGCACTGCTACAATAATGAACGATGCCTTTTGGAAGGCTAGATGGTCTTCTTCAATGAACTACATGGAGTTTTATCTTTTTTCTTTCCCCCCATTTTTCTATGAGAAAATATAACCATTTGGGGAATTTTTGAAATGAAATTAAGTGTCAAATGTAAATGTGATTGAAATAGTAATTTGGCCTAAAGCTTGTTGCTCCCGTAATTCTATAAATGGAATATCAAGGTCAGTTACAGGGGTTCAAATTTTGGATCTCAAGTGGTCTAGGTTGGAAAAATGAGCTCTTAAAGATCATATTGTAAATTCATTCAAAAATAAATAGATTATTGTGGAGTCTAGGGTATAAGTTGGTTTGTAATGAACTTAATTAGTTTTACTGTAGCAACGATATATGAATGAAAATGCTAGTTTGAAGGAACATTCTCTCCTATGTATTTTCTATTCCAAATTATAAATGAAATGGTTAAGGATCCTTTTGTTTGTCTTCAATTGTTTTAATTGAATGAGTGATTTTATTTTTGCTTCAATTCAAATAATTGATTAAATGCTCAAATGAGATTGTGGGTTTGTGAGGGAAGATTTTAGGATTGCTAAGTAGTTTTTGATTTTGGCACAATTAGTTGAATATTATAATGTAATATGTCAATAGCCTCTAATTACTAATTCAAATTGCTAAAGTATTACAAGTTATTACAAATGCAACTCCATTACCCAAAGGCAAGGCACTGGTCTATTTGTTTGGTTATCTTAAATGCAAAAGAGTCAGTTATGCATTTGACCAAGAGCCCAAAATGAGAATGAAAATCATCTAAACACCTTCAATTACAATGTATCAATCTAAAGTACCATCTTATTGCTTGCTTTAGGTAGAATTCATTTAAGAATCCTCCAAATCCTTGAGAGATTCTATCTATTTGCTCAAATGTTCTTGATAAAATGTAAAAAGAGTATCATATGAACATAATACGGATTATACAACTCGAAGAGTAGAGGTCTAGCCTAACAAGCTAGTACCTATTTTTTGGAAAATCCTTACATTATCATTGGATTCTAGAAAATTCATAGGTAGATGGTGAGATTAAGTTTGGTTCTAAAAAAATAACCAACAAAGGGAGCGATAAACACATGAGTTATTTGATTTGATCATTAGGTTCCATGAGTTGGAGTGAGATGTGATAGATGCGGTAGGGTTGTGACACACATGTTACATGTCGACTATCAAATGCCGCCAAGTGATGATGACTGCTCTTGTTGAGAGGTGGCACTTGAAGACATCATCTTTTCACTTACCTACTAGAGAGGCCTCTATTACCTTGGAGTATGTCTAAACGATTCTTTGTGTTTCGATCCAAAAATATTTTGTGACCTATTCCATATGGTGGGGTTCATGTTCCATGTGTTGAGTACTTGGTGTTAGGAATATTTAGGTTTAGGATGCAGAGGTAGACCTGTCTCCATTTGTTGGAAGTGCGGATCCATTTTCACTTGTTCTATGTGCTTTGGTTTTGAGGCTTATCATTCCTGATCAACAAGGCAGGCAATTTCCCATTAGTTAGGGTGTGTGCATCAAGAAAATGTTTGAGCATGGTAGTAGATATGCATAGGGCACACATCTCTTTACACATTTATATTGAGATATGCACAAGGTTGCTTATTATGGAGGTAGATCTATTTTTGTTGGTGTAACATTGCTTCATGTATGGGCATGGGAGCATATCCTTGTTACCAAGCTCAATGGTATTTTGGATCAAGATCCCGAGGATCCTTACTCTTATAGTTACAAAGATTTTCTTCATTACACCTAACCTGGGTAGCTACCTTACTAGTGCTACATGATAGATGACACACCTGGTTTTGTTTGGAGACCATGGTTGGGAAGCAAGGCATGACACGCCAACTAGGAGCAGATCTCATATTTTAGATAGACACAATGGTTGATCGACCATGTTCATTCTTTGTTAGAGAGATATCTACCTAATCATGTTTGTTGCTAGTTTGGAAAGAGACAAGGCCAATTCACAGATGGTTATGAGGCTCATTTTGGAAAGACTACTTGAGAGGTTCAAGTATGAGGGTTGTAGGTAGATTGAGATGCAACTGTGGCTAAGTTCAGAGAACTTGTTCCTTTCAGATGGGGGTGGCCAGTTGAGTAGGTGGATCCTGGGACTACCCTAGACTATGATCAATGGTGGGCTAGGTGGATTCCTCTCTACTTTATAGATCCTGTAGGTGGTGCACTAGTAATGGGCATAGTGGGTATTATTGGGTATAAAGAGGAGAGACAACAAGTTGAGATTGTTGTTGAGTAGCTTGCCAGAGCTAGGCAGGATGGGAAGGATGTTCCTATGCAGTAGGATTAGGCATAGGTTCCAGGTCCTCCCCCACCACTTGGTGATGCAATAGTGACCACTCAAATAGTTCAGTTGATAAGTGCTTTGGATGTAGAGGTTGTGTGGTGAAAGGCCATTGAGGCACAAGTTGTTACCTTGATGGCATAGAGGGATGGCTATAGAGCAGAGTGGGACACTAAGAGTGATCAATGTCATGCTACTAAAGCATGGATAGAGGTGATTAAAACTGAGAGGGATAACCTCATATTAGACTGTGATTCCCTCAAAGTAGATGGAGATTAGTACGTGAGAGAGGCCACTTATTATTATACTCTTTATAAGGCCTTCATACCTAGAGTCTAGCAGCGATCGCACTTCAAAGAGCTTAGTATTGCTACGGGTGCCGAGTTAGGTGGGAACTCAGTTAGATGTTCACCAGTCATGCCTCAGCCATCCCCTCATTAGATTGAGTATCAGTTGAGGTCCCCACCTCTAACCAGGCAGTAGGATTATATGTTCTTGATCATTATGATGTTTATTGTTTCAGAGATATTGTAGATACATTCATCAGCCTAGCTGAGGCCTCGTGTATATGTTATTTTTTGTATTATGATATCGCACATGTTTATATGATGATGTGCCTAACATTCTCATTTTTTATGATAATATATATGAGATATACATGTTGAGATTCAGCTCAATTATGTGTTCATGAGATGATTATGGATGATAATGTATGCTTATACATGTTTTTGTACTTTTTTGATGTATGTATATGATGTGGATGGATAGATGATAATATCTTATGATATATGATGTTTTCTTATGTATATGATGGATGTTGATATATGATGGATGATTATACATGATAATGATTTTTTTATTTCTTTATTATTATCATGATATGTATTGACAACATTGTGGATGCAAGATGCATGAGGTACTAATTATATTGTGATGCAAGATGAATGTTTGTTAGTTTAGAAGAAATGTTTGGATGATGGATAGAAATTAATTATTGATGAGTTTATTTTTTTTTGCATAGAGGCTTCATATCTTTAACAATCCTTTTTGATGTAGCAAATAGACACAATGCACCAGGGTATTGATAACCAAGGTGGCTTTTGTATCTGTGCGAACCCCAATCCTAATACCTGCAAAACAATAAGAACAAATGCATTAGATTGTCAAATGCAAGCAAGAACAAGGATTCCCCATGAAATCCATTCACAAAGTTCAAATTAGGAAAAAAGCAATGAAGAACACAATGAAATAACAATAAAAGAGATTTGAATCCTAATTAAGCTAGAAAACTCATGATCCCATGGGAGAATTAGTGCCAATTTGATGTGAAAATTGGCCCTTTCCCAATTCCTATGATGCAAGATTGATGTATGTTGATGAATGATCCATTTTGATGAAGAATGGTGAGTGCTCCAAGCTAAAAACCTACATAACCTAGCTAAGAACTCATTGGTATTGATGAAAATGGCTAAAGAATTGAGTTTAGTAACTTTGCATAAATTGTGGATGATGAAATGAGGAGATAAGCCTCTTATTTATAGAATGCTAAGATGGATGAATGTCCAAAATTGAGCAATGTGGGACTAACATTCAACCAATGGAAAGATGCCATTTGTCAACTTGTGAGTGGATGGAGGATGTGCAAGTTTTGATGATTGTGCCAATAAATGCCTATTTTTGAATTTTGAATTTGTTGAAATGACATGAAAGAGGGAAGAAAGAATGCATTGAATGCCACTTGGTTGAAGGAAAAGGACATGTAAGATGGAGTAAATACCTTGTTGGATGTACATGTCAACTTAGATTTTGAATTCAAACTTGGAGAATATTCCTTCAAAGATGCCTTGTTGAGGAAAATAAAGATTTAATAAATCAATTAAATCTCTTTTCATGTGCAAGTGGTAAAAGTTGGAGGATGGGACATGATATGAGATTAAATTAATCAAAGTTAATTAATTTAATGAAGGGGGTTAAATGATGTGACCTATTTGACTTAAATTTGTGGATTTAGTTAAATCAAATAATGAGAAGAATGTGACAAGGGATTAATTAAATAAACATTTTGATTTATTTAATTAATAGGGATGATGTTAGATTAAACTAAATAAGGTTTTAATTTATTTAATTTAATAGATAGACTTAAGAGATTTAATCAAATAAAATTAATTATTTAATTAAATAGGATAATTAGATCAAGATGGCTAATTTAATTATCGAGAAGAGGTGACTTAATTAGATAACTGGTTTATTTAATTAAGAGAGGAATATTGATGAATTTAATCAAATAGGGGGATTTGATTAAATGGTTAGAATGAACGATGATTCAGGATGAAATGATGTTAGTAGTTGGGATCAGATGCACAATGTCAATTGGTACATTTTACGTGTCTACATTTTGCCCCTCTTTGAAGCAATGCACTCGTTGCGTTGGTTCAAAGAATAAACGATCTCGATCAAAGCCAAAAAAAATTATTTTCAAAAATGTTGCCCCACTGCTGCCCAGCGAGAGAAAACATGCCAATGTATTGCCCCCTCAAGAGATTGGATGAAAATTTCAATTTTTGGGTGATCTCATGAAAAAAAGAGGACAAGGTGCTCGACAGGTGCAAAAAGGCTCCAGGAGGCCAAAAACATGTCTAAAGGCAATAAAACGATGTAAAATAGGTCTCAACTAGACAAAAACAGGTTCAAGGGTCCAAAACGCTAGCACGATAGCCAATCAGGGTGAAAAAACCCTAATTTTCAAGCTTAAAAAGGCTTCGAGGGGTCACTTTCAATTCATTTTCACACACAACCATCTAGCAACCTTGAGATTGAGTTCTGACCTCCTGACGATATGGTGCAACGACAGCTCCCGATGCACATTTCTGACCGAGTCCGGACGTACCAGCGGCCACCCGATATTGGGGCACCGATAAGTGATCCTTGAGCTTTATTTTTTGTTTTTAACATTCATTTAATGCTTTCAAAGTTAGTCTTTCTGTAACGGCGCTATATAGCGCCGCTCAAAAATCAAACTGCGCTATGGCGGTGGAGTTTGGAGTTTGAAAATAAACTCCAAACTCTGACGCTAAGCCCATGGCCGGTGGGGTCATTTCTAAAGTGCGACGCAATGGTTCTTTATCTTTGCAAACTGCGCTACTAGGAAGGAAAGTGCACTGCGGCGGTGCGCTTTTGGAATTTTGTGCCCTAGCGTCGAAGTTTGATTAAAAATCAAACTGCAACGCCTTCACAGATTGCGATGCTGGAGTGGTTTATTAGACACTCGAATTTTTTTAAATTTTTTTTTAACATGATGACTCTTCCTGATGCAGGATGCAGCGAGGGAGCTCTATTCCTGAGAGCGTAGGTCGCATGATCTCTTTAGTTACTTGCGGGACCTGAGTGATAGAGATCAGGATCGGCTACGAGATATGGGGTTGTGGTACATTGCCTACACAGCACCCATTCGCACCCACCTTGGGATGATGTCAGAGCTTGCTAAAAGATGGCACAGCAAGACCTCTTCTTTCCACCTTCCCTCCGACAAGTCCACCGTCACCTTGGAGGACGTTTGGCGCATCCTGAGATTGTCGATTCATGGTCGGCACATCATTTTTGATATAGATGAGGGGAAGAATTCCTGTCACACAGTCCTCAATATAGAGGAAATTGTCATTTGCAAGGGGTAGATTGAGCTTGAGCGTCACAGGGCTTTAGCCCCTCCCTTCCTCTTAGTTGTTATGGTGATTATTTCGGGTCTCGTTTCCCTAGATCGATGAGGCTGGTACTTCAATCCTGGTTGGGGACTCTACTAGGAGCGCATGGTGATGCGTGATAGGCCTACTTGCTTTTCTTGGGGGTCAGTTCTTCTTGCATCCTTGAACAAATATCTTCATGAGTATGTCTACCTGGATGGCAAAGCACTCAAAGCAGGCATGACACTCCTCCATGTATGGGCATGGGAGCATATTGCTATCCTTCAGCCTTAGTTTGTTGCAGTTTCGATGGGGCCTGATGATCCCCTTGTATGGCACTATAGATGTGGTGTGTCCTTCACACACACAGGTGAGCACGAGATTCCCTATTGGAGGAGGGTCCTAGATGAGATGCAAGTGTTCATATGGCGTCTGTACCTTGGTCGGCCTAGATGGGCCGATGATGTACATCAAATTTTCTATGCCCACCAGGATCGTTTCATACAGGGGCGAGAGCACACGATGATAGAGAGATATCTGCTCGGGCATGTGCAACGCTAGTTCGGTGAGCCTCAGGATCAGCCAAATGATGATTATGTGATCGTATTTTCCTGCACCATGTCACAGGTTTCATGGGGGTGATACATTCTTGCCTTCGAGGCCGTGGATAGTTTCAGATAGTTGGTGGCTTGGCCATGGGCCTACGATCAAGGGCCTGCAGATCCAAGCGTGACATAGGCATATAGGGATTGGTTCTAGCCTCCCCTACATTTGATAGTTCTAGGTGCAGTCCCCAATCGATGAAAGGTGAGAGGCACAGGGAGAGGATGAGGACGAAGGGATGGTGCATGACAAGACCAGCTGGTCGGGCTTCCAGTTTAGCCAGCTCAGTTAGATCAGGTCGATGTGCAAATGTAGGATCAGCAGTGGGTGCCTTGGAGAGTATGGCAGCCTCCTCCTATTAGGGAACAATGGCCATTTGAGAGGCCAAGTATTACCGTATGCATTATCACGAGGTCGTTCCCAAAGCAGCATGGGTCCCAGAGTACTCACAGTGGACCAACCATAGACCAGTAGAGGGTCACGGTGACAGGGGCGAGGGCAACATATAGGGGGGTAGACCTTGATCGAGATGATACTTTGTGTGCCTTATGGGATCCTTTTTGATAGCCCGATGGGACTTTTTGTATTGATTGACATACATGTACAATGATTCAATTATTTTGTACTATGACAGTTACTCGATGATGATATATATATGAGATGATGATTTTGATGTGATGTGATGTGATGTGTATCATTTATTTATGCATGTGTGGATGATTCTACTTCTATATGTTGTGCAATGATGTTTATGATGTTATATGATGTATTTATGGATGCATTTATTTTTTGATGGTACATGCCTTATGTAATGATTATGACTAACAGATCTATATTATGTCGTTGACTTATGATATGCAGATGTATTTTTGTGATGTATAATGATGTTGCAATCTATATGTTGATTTGAAATGATATGATATGTAATATGCAATATGTTGAATGATATGGAAATTATCTATGGTGTATGCGTGGAATGATGTGAATCATGCTTATATATGATTATGGATGGATGCACGCTTTGTATGTAATGGATTTTGTATGTTCCTATTTATGCTTATAATGATGTGGAATGATTTATGCAATGAAATGTAAAAATGATTGCGATGTTATTTATGAGATGATATGATGTGGTGCAAATGCAATGGTTGTGTTTTATATGATGCATATTGATGATGCAAATGAGATGGTTTTTTAAGATGCTTAGAATAACAAATCTATATTATCCTAAACATGTTAAATGATAATGTAATGTATGTGATGAAATGATATGAAATGATATGTTAATATAAAGTGGTATGATGGTGTTTTATGCCAAATGAACGTAATGTGATGATGACCTTATAGTGTTATGCGCGTATGTATGCAATGGATTATCTATAATGCTTATGTACCTATTATGTATGATTATGCAATAAGTGGCGATGGTTATGAAATGTTTATGCAAATGAATGCTATGCAATGATTGATGTGATGAATGCAATGTGGTGCAAAAAAAATGGATGCAATGTAATGAGAAAGGGATATGCTAATTTTATGGAAAATGTTTATAATGCCATGTTTATATGATGATGGAAGTGTAATGCATATGTTTCCTATATGATATGTTTATGCAATATGCTAACGTTTTGTGGATGCAGGATCGATGACGATGATGATGGTGATGATCAACTGTCATAGTACCTTGTTAGCACGAGAAGAAAAAAGGGATGAAAGAGAAGAAGTCATTTCAACAAGACACAAGATGATTATGCAAATGATGATGATTACTTTCCGAGGAGTTGGGATTTTCAAAGGGCCAATTTCCTTATGTTTGATAATACACATGGTATGATGCATCAAGGAATGGAGAACTAGGATGGCATTGTACCCAATGTGATGGACTTTGACTTGACAAATAGATAGGAGTATCCTTGTTCACACCTGACATACAAAAATTTTGCTAGGATGCACTTTAGAAGTTTAAAACACCTCGAACCAAAACACGGAAAGGTATAACCTATCAATGCAATAGTCAACGAGCTGCCCAAAACCTCCTCCATACATACCTAACAAATCAAGTATTCGCCAAGGTTATATTACAAGAATGTCCAACAAGCACAATAGACAAAAGATAATGATCGTTGCCCCATTCCTATTTCTCTAAATCCTCTATTTGGATATCATCGAGAAGTCCTTGGAATGAGCACAATAAGATAAATCAAAAGGATAAAGATAAAGTAAACAACCAAGCTGATGTTCTTCAATACTGCTAACCAAAAGAGGATGTTTTTTTAAGGATAAAAACCAAAACTATTACCAAAAGATAATGCCCATTGTAGGAAGGATACATCCTAGGACATGTTAGTTGATGGCGGAACGTCATTTCGTTTATCCTAAGCATTTTTTCAAATGATTGATATGGGACCAATTTGATAGGTTATCGACACAAAGAGTTAACCAACTTGTTTACGTACTGACTTAGACCTAAGACTTGACGTTTTGAGTTTTCACTTTTCACCTGCTAGACTTGTTTTTGATTGTTTCACCAAAGGTTGAGGATGACGATTTTTTATTATGAGTGATGTTATTGCAGGTGTAAGTGAGATGAGACAGATGGTTTCTTCAAATATTTGGATGTTTTTGACGTTTTGCAATATTTTGAGGCTATTTTTGGTATTTTTCAAGGTTTTTAAATGTTTTGATTTTCAATTTTCCAATGTTTTTGGGGTTTTCTAAGATTTCGACCAAGAGACTAAACTAAAGACCTTTCCTAGGGACCTCAGGGGTTGATCAATAGATTATCCTTTCCTACATTATTCACGCAGAGACCACGTAGTTCGACATGACTTTTTTGACTTTTTGACTTATTTTTGGGATTTTGATGCGTTTTGAATGTTTTTGGATTTTCTAATTTTTCTTATGTTTTTGGATTTTCTGATGTTAGGACTTCAAGAATATACACGAATCTGATTCGATAAGAACATGCCCCCAGTGTGATGCAATAGACTACTCCAATAAAGGCAGGACAAACTAACCTTGCAGATGAGCCGAGTAGTACCAGGAGGGATCTTGATATGAAAACAAGACCAAGCTATGGTGCGGATGCAGGTGGATGGAGATCCAAATGCGATGGATGATGGAAACGTGATGGATGGATGATGCAAAACAAGCTGTAAAGATCTTGGTGGATGGAAAGTGCTTATTTACACAAGGTGCCTATTTTCCAATTTTTCACCAAGGTACTTGTCCAAAGTACCACCGAAGTGGTTTTCACTAGAGGACGATTTTTTTCTTTACTGTTTTCAATCCTTTTTTTGATTTTTTTCTTTTTAAATTTTTTTGTTGTCACCAAGATGCCTATTTTCCAGGTTTTCGCCGAAGTAACCATTTTTTCAGGACATTTTCTTATTTTTTTGGAATTTTTTGGTTCTATACCTTGAAAGATTTAGGCATAAAACCTTTTGAGATGAGAGCTATTCATGGGCTCTTGCAGAGGTTCCCCTTTGGGTGTTGATAACTGATATGCCCCTGACTTGTAACTTGTTGTGATAATGAATGGTCCCAACCAATTGGGTTCAAATTTTCCTTTGTTGCTTGGGTTTGGGACATTCGATTCTCCTTTAATACCAGTTCTCTGACTTGAAAAGTCCTGCTTCTGATTTTCTTATTATAGCTCCTTTAGAGTCTATTATGATAGACTTGCAAATGATTCAAAGCATCTATACATCGCTCATCCAGTAGCTCCAGCTCATTCAATGTTAATACTCAGTACTCTTCATTTGTGATGAGGTTTTGCAGTGATATCTTGAGTGATGGGAGCTCAATCTCAATGGGGAGTACTTCTTTTGATCCATAGACTAGGGAGAAAGGGGTGGCACCAGTGGGTGTGCGGATGCTAGTTCGATAGGGCCAGAGGGTGGGATTAAGCTACAGATGTCAGTCATGACCTGCATCATTGACTATTTTCTTGAGGATTTTCAAAATGGTTTTGTTTGTAGCTTCTGCTTGGTCATCACCTTGGGGATAGTATGGGGTGGACAAGCGATGTTGGATTTTGAGTTTTTCGCATAAGTCACGGATCTCCTGATTCTTGAATGGTGTCCCATTATTTGAGATAATGGCTTGTGGAACACCATAGCAGCAAATGAGATAGTTCAAGATGAACTTTGATATCTGCTTCCTAGTTATATACGTCATGGGTATGGCTTCCACCCACTTAGTAAAGTACTCCATTGCGGTTATAATGAATTTGTGGCTGTTAGATGAAGTGGGTGTGATTTTTCCAATGAGATCGAGTCCCCACTGCAAAAGGGCCATGGTGTGACGATGGGATAAAGCTCTTGAGCTAGAGCATGGATGAGGTCCCCATGCTGCTGACATTGTAGACACCTTCTAGCATAGTCATGTGCCTCTCTTTCCATTGTGGGCCAATAATACCCCATCCTCAACAATTTATTGGCTATAGTCATTCCACTTGAGTGTGAACTACAGATACCGTTATGTACTTCAGTTAGAGCGGTCAATGCCTCCTCAGTGTTTAATCAGCGTAGTAGGGTTCCTTCTATGCTTCTACGATATAGGGTATCTCCTAGGATGATGAATCGGGATGCCTTTTTGACAAAGGTTTGTTTTAGGTTTGAGGGTAAGTCGGCAGGTATGACTCCTATTCGAAGGTATGTGTAAATGTTGTGGTATCAAGGATCACTGGGACCAACAATTTCACACACGAATTCTAATTCTAGTACCTCGAATGCGGGTATGAGAAGCTGCTCTATCAGTAATTCATATTTTGGAACGTTGTGAGGGATGTCCAGTAAGGATCCAATTGTTGCCATGGGGTTTGCTACTCTATTGTTGGTCCTAGGAATCTGCTCAAATGTAATTTCAATGAAGTTTTCTTTGAGGGTATCCACCAATTTCTTATATGGAGTGAGCTTATCATCCTTGGTCTGGTATTCATCATTTACTTGATTTATTATCAATTGAGAGTCTTTGTATACTTTGAGAACTATAATGTTCCACTGCACTACTATTCTAAGACCAATGGTTAAAGCCTCGTATTCTGCAATTTTATTGGTGAAGGGAAATGCTAGTTTGTAGGACCTTGGTATGTAGTCCCCTTGTGGGGTGATAAAGAAGATGCTAGCTCTTGATCCATGCTGCATGTATGAGCCATCAAAGTACAGTTTCCAGTGGTCAGCTATGTTGAGATTGAAAATAGATTCATCTGGAAACTTTGAGATGAGAAGATTCTCTGAATAGATTGGTGCTTCTGCAAGTTGATCTGTGATGACTTGGCCTTTGATTGCTTTCTGCTCCACATATTCGATGTCATATTCTGATAGTATCATTACCCACTTGGCCATTCTTCCAGTGAGCATTGCCTTTGACAGTAAGTACTTGAGAGGGTCAATTTTGGCGATGAGTATTATTTTATGTGCCAACATGTAATGTCTGAATTTTTGGGAAGAAAACACTACTGCTAGGCATGCTTTCTCTATGAATGAATAGTTTAGCTCATGCCCAACCATTGTTCTACTGATGTAATAGATAGCCCTTTCTGTTCCATTTTTGTCATGCTGAGCTAAGAGAGCTCCAAGGGCTGCTATTGTTTCTAACACATAGAGAATTAATGGTTTTCTTGGGATTGGTGGCATTAGGACCAGTGGTGTCAGTAGATATTCTTTAATTTTATTGAATGCCTCTTTACACTTGTTATCCCATTTGTACACTACTCCCTTGTGGAGTAGGTGAGAGTATGGGTTATGTTTGTCTACCAACTACGCTATGAATCTTTGAATGGATTGAAGCCTGCCTTAGAGACCTCTCAATTGCTTCAATGTTTTTGGTGCCTCCATTTCAAGGATTGCTTTTACCTTTTTTGGATTTGCCTCAATACCTCTCATTGACACTATATATCCTAGCAGCTTTCCTGATTGTATGCCGAAGACACACTTCTTTGGGTTTAATCTGACCTTGTACTCCTCCAACCTGTCAAAGATGGCACTTAAGGTTGCTATGTGATCTTTTCTCTTTCTTGATTTGGCTAGGATATCATCAACATAATCTTTGACTGTCTTATGGATCATGTCATGGAATATTAATGTCATATCCCTTTGGTATTGTCGGTGTAATTAAATGTGTTGTACCTTGTCCTAGGTCATAATTACACCTTAGTTAAGTTTACTTAGGGACCACATAAGAGGTTGTTGGATATTTTCCACTTTTGGTGGACTTGACATGTCATTACTTTATCACTTCCACCTTTTGTGGACACATCATGTGATTATCTCTCCACCTTAGGTGGAGTGATAGTTTTTCCTAGTTGTCTCATGTCATAAGATTGTGACACTTGTCATAATCTTATGCCCTTCTATGTACTCACCTTGGCTATATAACCAAGGGGTCTCTATCATTGTAAACAAGAACAATCATATCATATCATTGACATTGAATATAGTTTATTCTTGTCACATTCTCTCTCTTTTTGTGCTTTCCATTTGGTCCATAGATCTTGGCATCCATAGCCAATTCTAACATGGTATCAAAGTGGGTTGGGTGCCACTGGAGAGTCTTTTTCTGAAGAGAGATTTTGGATCTGAGGAGGTTCCATTTTGTAGCTCTTTATTGCAGGTTCATATCGGAGCTTGTTGGTGAAAATCTAAGCTCACCATTACATCCAGAAGGTTCGAGAAAGTCGATTTTTCCTTTTTTTTCGTCCAAATTGAACATACGAGGCCTAATCTATGAGGGTTTGAAGCTGAAGAGTGGTTGCCAGATCTAGAAGGTAGCTGCAATTTTGGAGCATTTTGGGTCAAATCCAACCCAGCCATCGCGTCCAGAAGGGCCAAAAACCCTAAGATCAATTGTCAATTCGTCCATTTTGGAGCAAGTCATCTGGTGAGGCAAAAAAAATTTCCCAAAGAGTCGTACGACCCCCAAGTCATCATTATTGTGTCGGTATGAATTTTCTGATTAAATAATTTATTTTATTCGCGGAAATTTTTTGAAAATTTTTTATGAAAATTTTCATTTTGTACCGACCAAATTTTTATTGTAAAGTTTTTATTTAAAAATCAAAAACAAAAAGAAAAAGGCCGAATTTATTTTTCTACGGACAAGGGTACCGCAGACGTACCCTGTAAAATCATACCCATCACAGGTACTAGCCGCTACGGGTCCGCCACGTGGAGGTCTCTCTACCCACATTTCGTTCACCGACGGGCCCTGATCACAAAACCCGGTCGGTAAAGTCTTCAACCGGTGGCCCTCAACAAAATTTGGTGCACTATTAAAGAAATCCGGCGACATCAATATATCATCGGAAAAATTCATCAAATTCGGCGGCACCTCAAAAATCCGGCAAAGGCGAATATTCCGTCAGCCGAAGATTCTTAGAATATTCCTGTGTGTCAAATTCAGGCACAATCGGGTGAGTTTTCCAGTGATGGGCATCCAAACATCAAATTTAATCACCTATCTAGATGACATCATCTCGCGTCAGCAGTGACGTCAGCATCCCATTGAAAATTTTCCCCCCTTCTCTGTTGGCAGTTTTGATTTTGCAGTCCACTTTCAAATGTTGATATCTCACTTATTTTGGCTCCTTTTTTCGAGCAATTTTTTTTATTTTGGATAATTTTTCATCCTCTACACGGTGGTGCAATAATTTTTTTGTTTTGGTGCTTTGTTTTTTCATAAATTGCATATTCTCATAGGTGTTGCTACTTCGTCCTCATTTTGGGAACTTTGGGAGCTCATAACTTGCTCCTACGGTAACATTTTTTAGTGCAATTTTTTTTGAAAGTGCATGATTTTTCATGTAATTCTCAGTGGTATGATCAGATTGATCTCATTTTATACCAAAAATTGTACTTGATACTATGGCCTATTTTGGCATCTGTAAGCACTAAGATCAAGTCTAGTTTAATGTGTTTGGCATCTAGCAACTATAAACGTACTAAATATAAAGTGCCAAATTAGATATTGTTGGGGGGGTTTCTTGATTGAGTGATTGGGGGGGGTCTCTTGGTGCATTGTCTTTGATCTGTTTGCTTTTGCTCTCTCATTCTCATGGATCATTCTAAGGTTCCTTTGCTCACATCATATAATTATTCAATATGGCATCAAAATGCATGGAATATTCTAATGATAGAAGGTCACTCTCTATATGTTGAAAATAAAGTACCTGAACCTACTGATGATGAGAAAAAGTTAAAATGGATGATCAAACATGCCAAACCTCTTGGGTTTCTTCGTAGACTAGTTTCTCAAGATTTGTTGTTCCAAATTGAATCATGTAAAAATTCTCATGAAGCTTGGGAAAAATTGAAAACATTGTATGGTACTACAGATGAAGTAAGAGGCTATCAAATTGATAATGATTTGATGAATCTTGATCCTAAGAACTTTGACAAAATCCAAGACTACATCACTAAGGTTAATGATCTAAGAGAGCAATGTAAAGCATGTGGAATTGATAAGAAGGACATCTAGTTGGTGTATAATACAATGAACAAACTTGGTCCTGATTATGCTTCTTTTGTTTCTAGCTTTCATACTCATAGATTGACTATGGGGTCTGCATACACTACACCTTCATTTGCATCATTTTCTGAGATGTTGATACATGAGCAACAAAACCTTATCTCAATGGGTCTCATCAAGAATTCTAAATCTCAGGTATTGTTGGTTAGTCAGGTGAAAGAATCAGAATTAGATAAGAAAAAAAAGAAAGGAAAGAATAATCAACATTCAGATCAAGTAAATCCACATTCAAATCAATCAAAGAAAAAATCTTCTTCAAAAGGAGAGACCTTTTTGTGCATATTGCAAGAAGGATGGACATGAAGAACACTATTGTTATCAGAAGGATATTGATGAGTTGAAAAATCTTCTCAAAATGAATCACATTGATTTGCCTTCTAGAATGTCTAAATCTTCTTCTCCTTCTACTTCAAAATAGTGTAAAAAGGACAAAGGTCAAGCATCTACATCAGGATATAAAGGACAAGCTCTTTGTGCTCTTTCAGGTCCAGGATCAGGGAGATGACTTCTAGATTCAGGAGCATCACATCATATGGCATCTTCACAGACTATATTCTCTTCATTTCAGCCTTGTGCTATGTCTCCTATCTTGATGGGAAACAATACATACATGAGTGTACTTGGGAAGGGATCTATTATCATTGGGGACAACACTTTTTAGGATGTCTTGTGTGTTCCTCATTTGATGAACAATCTTCTTTCTATTTATCAGATTACACATGGTGGAGATGGGAGAACTGTGGAGTTCACTCCTGATTCTGTCATCATTGGAGACTTGGAGACTCAAGAGATCATTGCTACTGGGGTGGTTGATCATTCATCTCGGTTGTATACCTTTGCACAATTTGCTTCTAATGATGACAATGTTCCTTCGACTGTTGATCACATATACCATGATTCAGAGGAGACATTTGGCTTTTTAAACTTGGGAGTTCTCACATCAGATCCAGTCCTTGAGCCATGCATTTCATCTCCTCCATCTACTGTTGTACTTGATGATGCGTGTGTTGCTACAATTTTGGCTCCTAGTGATTCAGTGCAGCAGGATATATAGTCTTCTAGATATGGCTACTTTGGATGGCTTCTTGAAAAGTATTTCAGACTTGTTTGTAGAGTCACATCTTGCAGATTTGGAGGACACCATTGATAGCATTCATCTTCTCTTTGATGAAGATGCACCTTCTTCAATTGTTGTGAGGGAACACCTTGACCCTCTTGTTCATTCTCTACATGATCATTCTTCACAGATTGGTGTGAGTGTGGATACTTTTGGACAGCATTTGGAGGAGGATTCTTTGTCTTTAGAGGGGATATCTTTGTCTTTGGATTGTGCTCTACATTCATCTCTACTTGATGTTGGATTTTCCTCTTCAGTAGTGTGGCCTAGAACACCTATTTGGAGTGTGGCAGCTTTCTGCATCGACATGGAGACACTTGAGCATGCTTCGTAGACATCATTCATCATCCATATTCCTAACATCCTGCATACATCCTTGGTTTTGTTTCTTCCCAAGGGGAGGAATGTTGTTCGGCGAGATTGGATCATCTTCAACATTCAATGTCGAGCTTCTACCATCATTACAAGAGACTCAACATTGAGGGGGGGCTGCATTGTCTCTCTTCTACTTCTCTCTTATGGGGGGGTCTTTTTCCTCACATGGGGTTTTTACCTTCTCATGCATCTTTGAGAGCATTTCATTTTTTGTATTTCATCTCTCTTTTGGGGAGGAGTTTTGCCCCACTGGGTTTTCTCCTTTTCTCTGTATGTGAGAGATTTCATTTGCATTTGCATTGTACATGGGTACCTAACAAGGCTTAGTAGCCAGGACCCATCTTGCATTGTTTACTTTTGTGTACATTCTCCCTAAGTTGCACTTAAGGTGGGATGTTGGTGTAATTAAATATGTTGTACCTTGCCCTAGGTCATAATTACACCTTAGTTAAGCTTACTTAGGGACCACATAGGAGGTTTTTGAAGATTTTCCACTTTTGGTGGACTTGACATGTCATTACTTTATCACTTCCACCTTTTGTGGACACATCATGTGATTATCTCTCCACTTTAGGTGGAGTGATAGTTTTTCCTAGTTGTCTCATGTCATAAGGTTGTGACACTTGTCATAATCTTATGCCCTTCTATGTACTCACCTTGGCTATATAACCAAGGGGTCTCTCTCATTGTAAACAAGAACAATCATATCATATCATTGAAATTGAATACAGTTTATTCTTATCACATTCTCTCTCTCTTTTTGTGCTTTCCATTTGGTCCATAGATCTTGGCGTCCATAGCCAATTCTAATAGGTATGTTGCTCCTGCATTCTTTAAGCTGAATGGCATCATATTCCAGCAGTAAGTCCCCCATGGACAAGTGAAAGTCATCTTATGTTGGCCCTCTTTAGCTATCATGATCTGATTGTACCCTAAAAATCCGTCCATTAGGGGAAGCATTTCATGTCCAACTGTCATATCTATGATCATGTCAATGTTTGGAAGTGGGAAGTCATCTTTTGGACATGATTTATTCAAGTCTCTGAAGTCTATGCAGATTTTGATGCCCCCATCAGGTTTTGAGACAGGTACCAAGTTGGACACCCATTTTGGATAATCTATCGGTCGAATGAATCCTACATCTAATAGCTTTTTTAGCTCCCTTTTGACTAATAAGGTGATCTAAGGGTGCATTTTTTGAAGCTTTTTCTTAATAGGATTTGCTTCTGGATATACTGCTAAGTGGTGAACCACGATTTCTAGATCAAGTCCTGGCATATCATAATAGCTCCATGCAAATTTTATGTCTTTCTCTTAGGAAGGTTGCTAGGAGCTCTTGTTCCTCTAATAGTAATGACTTCACGTAGAATGTGATATGCAGGGTTTCCTCTATTCCTTGGTTGACTAGATTGCACCTTTCTGCCAGGACTGTTGATTTTTTTCTAATGAAGAGCTCTAAGAGGAAGATCGAATCCCCCATCCTCGGGTGCCTCATAGAGGTTTTCACCATTGGATGTGTCCTTTATTTTTTATTTTTTCTGGTCAGAGAGTGCCACAGTGTGGTTTTCACTCAAGGACTTAGATATTATTCTTAATTTTTCACTTTTACGACTGAGGGATTCAATCGTTTCCCCATAATAGGCATGTGTATCTAGCTCGTTTAGGAACTCCACTTTGTGATTCCCTCATGGAATGTTATCTCATAGTCCCATGTATTCTGAGAGTGCCTCATCGTTTTCAAATGTATCAAGAACTGGTGCTCCTCATTGGTCATAGTTGATGAGTTGGGGATATACTAGGCGAATTTCATGATTTTGGTGGTCTGATTCAAAAGATAGGGTGCTAGTCATGAAAAGAGTGGTATCCTCAAATAGCCTAGGTAGATTGGATGTGGGATCCTCGTCATCACTAAAAATGTTGGTTATATCAAATGTGAAGTTATCTATGACGCGACCTATAGATACTGGTAAGCATAGTTCTGTTGCGGTTGGCTAAGGAGGATTATTAACCATTCTAACTGGAGGACTTCGGCCACGTATGGTTATACTCAGAGGGGTAAATCCAAGACCAAGATTTTTTATCACTCACGTCTTTGAAATGATAGGTATTATAATCCCATTGTCATTTTTTCCAAGTCTTTGATTTCTATCATAGCTCATTGCGAGCATCATTTGCAGACCCTTGCTTCTGTCATCCATTGGTAAATCATCTACTGGTCTTTCATCTTGATATAACATATGAGATGGATCTGCTTCAATAACTTCTTGGCCAAGATCTCCCCAACTTTTAAAGTTGGGATCTTCAGGAGACGTTTGAGATGTGGAGGCTTCATTTATTTATGGATGTCCCCATGATCTAGGAGATTGTGGTAACTCTCCTACCACAAAAGCATTTTTAGGGATCATGTAGTTTCCACAACCATTATCTTGGATGATGACCTTAATGTCAGAGATGGTGGGAATGGCGGGAGTGGCAATTGTCTTTGTTGCAAAAGTGGATGCGAGAGTGGCGGGATCAATGTATGGTGTAGATGGACCCTCATCATTTTTTAGTACTTGGGGGATTTTATAGTACTTTTCTTCAAGGCTTTTGCAATAGGAGAAGGGTTTGTGATCTCCATGGATAGTAACTTCTTGTCCCTCGTGTGAATTTCACACATTGATGGAAAGTTGATGCTACTGCCTTCATTACATGAATCCATGGACGTCCTAGGAGGATGTTATATGACAAGTCGAGGTCCAAGACCTGACAAGTGGTTTCCATGATAGTCGGTCCTACTTGAATAGGGAGTTTGATTGTGCCATGGGACACTCTTTCCTGATCATCATATGCTCTTATTGTGATACCCTTTCCTTTGTCAATAGAATCCTCTGATATTTTTAATTGTTTGACGAGCTTGAGAGAACATATATTCAAGCCTACACCTCCATCCACCAAGACCCTTTTGACTTTTATTTTCTATACTATGACTTCTAAGTGGAGCGCACGGTTGTGAGATGGTTGAGCAGGGAAATCCTGGTCGAAGAATGTGAGGAGATTTGGTATAATGATATTTCGAACCATAGCTTGGAATTGTTCCACATCAAGATCTATGGGGACATTGGATGAAGCCAACGCTTCCTCAAGGATTTTCTTATGGGCCGATGATTTTTTTAGTAACTCCATAATGGAGATTTGCACTGGTGTTCTTTTGAGCTGATCAAGGACGTTATATCCATTAGGGACAGATCTAGATGTAGGGACTCTGTTTGGTTGGGATGATCCTGCAATAGTAACTTTTTTGCCTCTTGTTGGTGTAATTAAAAGTGTTGTATGTCCTAGGTCATAATTACACCTTACTTAAGTTTACTTAGGGACCACATAGGAGGTTGTTGGAGAATTTCCACTTTTGGTGGACTTGACATGTCATTACTTTATCACTTCCACCTTTTGTGGACACATCATGTGATTGTCTCTCCACCTTAGGTGGAGTGATAGCTTTTCATAGTTGTCTCATGTCATAATATTACGACACTAGTCATAATCTTATGCCCTTCTATGTTCTCACCTTGGCTATATAACCAAGGGGTCTCCTATGTACTGTTTATTATATCATATTTTATTTGCATTATTGGTAGAATACAGTTTATTCTTGTCATATTGTTTCTATCTCTCCTATGCTTGTGCTTTCTATTAGGCCTCTAGATCTCGGGTGGCTACCTTCATATCCAATTCTTACATTGTATCAGAGCTATTGGAGTGCCTTTAGTTAGTCTTTTGGAGAGATTCTTGGAGGGTTCCATTTTTGGCCTTGTGTTGCAGGTGTATTTTGGGAGCTTGTTGCATCAGATCTAAGCTCACCATTGCATCTGGAGTGTCTGAGATAGTCAGATTTTCCTTTTGTTTCATCTTAGTTGGACATTGGAGGCCAAATCTGCAAAGGGTTGAAGATTGGAGGTGGTTGTAAGATCCAGGAGCTAGCCGCCACTTCAGAGCATTTTCAGCCAAAAAGGACATCACCATTGCTTTCAGAAGGGCCAAAAACCCCTAAATTGATTGTCAAATCATCGAATTTGGACAAGTTGCTCTCAGAGGCAAAAAAAATTTAGCAGGCGGGTTGTACGACCCTACCTGCGTAGGTACAATTTTATTAAATATATATATATTTATTTGCAGCATTGCAATTTTTTTTATATCTTTAAAAAAAATAATAAAATCGTATATATTTTTTTTTAAATCAAAGTTTATAACAATTTAAAAAAAAACTTTTAAACTTGCAAACGATTTTTAAATCTGCAATAATGCTAGGCTACCTTATTTTTTAAAAAAATTAATAAAACTTTTTTCATTATTTTAAGTTTAAAAAAATTATGTGTTTTTAATAAGTTTTTAAAATAAAAAAATATTATTATTAGTTTTTTAATAATGTTTTTTCATAAAACTTTTGTAAGTTTTTCTTTAATTTTTAATTAAAGTTTTTCAATAAATGAAAACTTTTTATTAAATTTTTTCTTTAATATTTTATTGAAAAAATAAATCAATTTTTTTAAATTCTTTATTAAGTTTTTAATAATTTTTTAAAATAAAATAAAACAATTTGTTTTTTTTTATTTCAATTAAGCTTTTTTCATAAAAATAAAAAATTCTTTATTATTTTAATAATAAAGTTTTTTAATAAATAATGTTTTTAAATTAAGCTTTTAATTAAGTTTTTGTAAAAACAAATCATGCATTAATAAGCAAATTTGGAGAAATTATTTTTCCTACTGATCGAGCCTTGTCTTGGACTGTTTGCTCCTTCAACCAGCAGTCAACAGGGGTCAGTTGCCTCTACCGACATCCACTTGGAGGGCTTTCTTCACAGTCTTCAACTTTGGGTTTCTTTTGGTTGGCTTCTTCATCAACAGTTCCAGAGCATCTCTCAATCGATTGCTGCATCATAGATTCCAGAGTTGTGCCAGTTTGTGAGTTTTCCAGTGTTCCTTGGCATCGGGTCTATTGTTGCTTTATCATTATTCTAACTTGAGTCAATCAGTGACTCTAATATGGTTTCAGTAGCAAACAAAAGTATCTTTCCTTGCTTGCCACATTCAAGATTCTAGTGTTACTCCATAGTGTACTTCCAATGCTTCTTCTTGTAGCAGGTTATCTCTTATGGGGGGTCATATGATCTCTCTTATGGATAGAGATTGATTGGATTTGTGATGGATATCATTATTGTATTTCATCTCTCTTTTGAGGAGGAGTTTTTCCCATGAGGTTTTCTCCCTTTCCTCGCTTGTGAGAGACTGCATTGTTTGTACATGGGTACCTAACATGGCCTAGTAGCCGGGACCCATCTTGCATTGTTTTATTTTGTGTACATTCTCCCTAAGTTGCACTTAAGGGGGGGTGTTGGTGTAATTAAATGTGTTGTACCTTGTCCTAGGTCATAATTACACCTTACTTAAGTTTACTTAGGGACCACATAGGAGGTTGTTGGAGAATTTCCACTTTTGGTGGACTTGACATGTCATTACTTTATCACTTCCACCTTTTGTGGACACATCATGTGATTATCTCTCCACCTTAGGTGGAGTGATAACTTTTCATAGTTCTCGCATGTCATAAGATTACGACACTTGTCATAATCTTATGCCCTTCTATGTTCTCACCTTGGCTATATAACTAAGGGGTCTCCTATGTACTGCTTATTCTATCATATTCTATTTGCATTATTGGCAGAATACAATTTATTCTTGTCATATTGTTTCTATCTCTCCTATGCTTGTGCTTTCTATTAGGCCTCTAGATTTTGGGTGGCTACCTTCATAGCCAATTCTTACACCTCTTATGATGACTCCACACTCGACATGGGTGCCTTTGATGGTGATGACTCTGCAGTATTCATCTAGGGAGGCGACGACAATTTCATACACATGATTCACGTTTGTGTGGGTGCCTTTCCCCTTATCAGTGTTATTATTCCCTTTATTTCCATGGTTAGGCATCGGATTCGTGTATATCTTAAGGTCTTGGTTTCCTATTGGTTGTTCCACGTTTATAATTCTTTGATCTATGAGATCTTGAATTATGTTTTTTAGCCTCATACAATTGTTCGTGGTATGCCCTTCGATTTTATGGAAGTCACAAAGTTGATTCTCATTATACCAAGAAGGTTTCACATCTGGTTCTTGGTAATTCTCATAGGTGGGCGCTTTGATGAGTTTTTCATTTATCAGCTTCTTCATGATGACTTTTAGTGGCTCCCCAAGAACGGTGTACTTTCGCTTGGGGTAATTATTGTTTTGTTGGGGTGGTCCCCTTTGATCATTCAAATTGTTAATTGTCGAATTGTTGTTTGGTTGTTGTATTGCTTGATGATTGTTTTGGTGTTGGATTTGGATTTGTGGTGCGGGTGTATTTTGGCGAGGGTCACTAATGACCACCTTGGCATCAACGAAACCATCATTAGTAATGTTTTTGTTCCTTTCCCATGTGCGAGGTTTATCATTGTAATTGGCGGGTGGGCGGTTGTTTTGTTGTTCAGGGTATGAAGTTGATCCCGCAGGTTGAGTCATAAGGGCTTGTTCGATGCTGAGCACCTTGGAGATCAACTAGTCATATGTGGTGATCCCTTGTACCTTGAGATGAAATGCCAAGAGGCTGTCAAGGTTCGATATGATGGTGCAAACTTGTTGTTACTCGAGCATGGTCCATTTGCTTTGATTGGCCTTGGATTTCCATCTTTGTAGGAATGAAGTGAATGATTCATTCTTTCCTTGTTTCAGAGTTGAGAGTTCTTCTATACTAACATCCATTGCAATGTTGCATGCATAATTTTTAATGAATGTGTCTATAATTTCTTGGAATGTTCTGATGCATGTAGGTAGGTGAGAGAACCATTCCATGGTGTGGCCAACCAAACTCCTAGGAAATAGCTGCATCAGATAAGTATCGTCGTATGTGACTTCCATGCAACGAACCTAGAATTCCCTAATGTGATCTTCAGGGTTTCATGTCCCTCAATATTTTTCAAACTTGGGGATCTCAAATCCCTTGGGGAATGGTTTCATCACAAGGCTCCTATCAAATGGATAGGGACACAAGTTGCTTGGTGTTTTTGTGGTTTTCCCTGATTGAAGATTGAGCACTTGTTGTGAGAGCAACCTAATTTGTGTTGTTACATCATTTTGTGGATTAGGGGGTGGGATGAAGGTGTTATGGGGTGTTTCAATTGTGGGTTGGATGGGTGGGTTGGTTGGTGTGTTATTTGATGGTATTTGCATATTCTGTCGAGCTAGATATTTTTGTACTTGTTTTATAAACAATGCTTCTTGTTGTTCTTGTTGTTAATGCTCTAAGATTGCTTGTTGTTGTGCTTGTTGTTGTTCCAACAATGCTTGTTGTTGGGCTACTAATTGGGCTGCTTCTTACTGCTCTTGATATTGTTTAATTGCTTGTTGATATGCTTGCATTTTTGTTGCTTGTTTTTGTGCAAGAAGTTGTGCTTGTGCCTGCGCTTGTTGTGCTTGGGCTTGTTCCGCTTGTTGTTGCAATATAATTTGGGCTTGGGAAGATTTTTGTGCTTGTAATGCGACTTGGGCTGCCTGAGCAGCTTGTGCAGCTTGAGCGGCTTGTTTTTGTTGTTGCAATAAGGCTTGGGATTGTGTAGCCTGTTGTGCCTGTTGTGCAATTTGGGCGGCTTGTTGGCAAGCTATTTGTGTGGATTTTTTCTTTTGCACTTGCAATAATTACATTTGATACGCAGCTTGGTGAGTGGCTTGCAATGCCATGCTGTATTGGCTTGATAAATTGAATTTTGGTGGCAGTTGGGGTGGTGGTGGATTCAGAATGGTGCTTGTGGTGGTGGTGAGTGGTGATGTTGTGTTGGTAGTTTGAGTGGTGAATGGTGTTTTTGATGTGGTTGGCCCTTGGGATACCATGCTTTGAGATTTTAGGGGTGTGGTTGATGATGTCGTGATTGCTTATGTAGTTGTCATCTGTTGTTGCAATATCGATGACAAGTTTTGAGAGTTTGTCGTGATGTTTTGATTGGTGTTTGGAATGTTGGTTTGATTGATATTGATATTTGGTAAAGGTGGGAGTCCCAAGCCAAGTAGAGGTGTGGATAATGGTGGTAATGGTGGGAGAGGTGAAAATCTGAGGGGTGTGAGTTCTTGAGAAAATGATGTGGTGTTGAAAATTCCCCCAGATCCGAACATGTCACCCTCTTCTTGTGAATTTGTGAGAGGGATTTGAGGTGTTGCATGGAAGGATGATGATGATGGATCATTAGGATCGTGGAAAGTGAGAGGGACATACTTATGTAATGGATTTTGGGGTATATTTTGTTCCAAAATGGTATTTTCATCCAATTTTTGATTGTTTACAAGAGGATGTGTTTGCAATGCATTGAGAAATGCACTTCCTTTGTTAACATTAGGTTGGGTTGGAGCAAAAGATGTTGTGATTTGCAGAATTTTTTGAGTGATTCTTTGGGATGTGGGTGTGGATGAGATGGGGATTGTGGATGAAATTAGAGGCATGACCTCTAAAGATGGTTCCACTATAGAGTTCGTGTCAAAATCAGAAGGTAATTTGGCCCCTTGTTTTGCTAGTTCGAGCATGTATAGTGAAGGGTTAAGCCTCATCATGGTGTTGAAAATCTTATAATTTTCTGGATTTTGGAGCATTTCACTTATTTCTTCGTGCGACATCCCAAAGGTAAGGTTTTCTTCTTGATTTTCCTCTTGTGGGTTTTCTGGTGATGAGGTAATCAAAGGATTGTTTGATTCAATGAGATTCATTTCGACGTTCGTTTGGCTTAGGTCACTTGAAGTGGGTGTTTCTTTATTAGCTTCCATGTTCTTCTTGTATTGAGATCTAGTTTGAACCATAAAACAAGGATCAATTTTCAAGAATAGGGGAGATGAATCTCTTAATTCCTTGGATTGATCTTTACTTTATGCACAAAAAAGAGAAAATTTTAGGATATCTTGAGGATAAAAAGGTGATATGATGATGATGCAAGAGATGGATGATGTGGATGTTTTATCTTTTGATAAATCTTGAGAGGAATGCTAGACTTTTGGGACTTTCAGATATGTTTCAGATTTTGATTTTTGATTTTCTCTTGGGATTGCCATTGATTGATTGATTTTGGTTTGCTTTGGTTGAAAAAATAGACCCTAAGATGTTGGATGATTATCTAAGGGGTAGATTTACTCAAAGGATGATAATTTTAATATGTGTAGGGAGAAGGATGCATCTACCCACACCTATTTAAACAAGATGATAATTTAACCTAGCATATGAAGAAGGGTGCATCTACATATACTTAGCCAAACAAGATGGTTTGATAACTTTGACTAAGCATATGCAAAAGGATGCATCTACACATACCTAGCCAAAGGTGATTTGATAAAGATTTCAAGGATTTTGTCTCAAGGATTTGATGATTTTGATTTTTTCCAAAAAGCCTAGCATGAAGGATAGTTTCAAGATTTCTCAAAAGGTGATGGTGAGATGATTTTTTTTTTTATGTTTGAAGGGTGGATGAGAAAAGATTTTGATTTCTTTTGATCCTAAGATGAACCTAAAAAAAGACACTTTGTTTACCTAAACCTCGGTATTGAAGAACATACAATGCTTCTATAGACCTTTATAACCAAGAAGTGGTTCAATTTGAGCATATGTTTCCGGATTTTGAATCAAGGAATTTTGTTTTGGAGATTTGACTTTGTTGGAGATTGTGAGGTTTCAACACATATGAGAGTTCATTTTGTTTATCTTTGCTTAGTGGCTTTATTTTATCACAAACACTTTCTTTGATTAGGTTTTCTAAACTAGATGTCCAATGTCTTAATTTCTTCGCATCCCACAAAGTATGTTATGTGGAAATTTGATGAATTCAAGGCAAGGGTTACCTATTGTTTAACTTTAGTAGAAAAATTGAGATGTAATCCAAATGTGTTTAGAAATCTCTAAGGATGAGATCCCAAGGGCAAGCAATAACACATGGATTGGGTCAATTGTATTTGTCTCCTAAAGGGTTTGAAATTTTGATGATGATGTTTAAGTGTTCGTTTCCAAGATGTTTTCGAACAAGCAAAGCATTTTGTAACCAAGAATAAGTACAACCCTATGGATATGGAAGACAATATTTGTTGAGTCCCCACTTGGAAAAGTCCAGCTACACTTATCTTTAGTGAATGGTTAGATGCTTGACCCCACTAGCTCCCCTCCATGGCTCATTAACATCATTCGGGGCAGCCAAGCATCAACACCCATGAAACTCCCATGACATGCTTTCCATTTCTACTAAAAGACTGTAAAAGTGTGGGGCGGCTTCAGAACAACCGTTCTTGCACCAACAAATAGATCAAGTATTTTGGCAATTCTAAAACATGGTTTTTAATTAGGACTTTCCATTTGTGGAGATTGACCCATACGGTGAGAGTCCCTTTTCAGATCCATCTCATCAGAGCCAACCGCGTGATATTGGTGTTTATTCCAATACCCACATTTATATCCCAGTTGGAAATACTCTTTGCTTTAGAGTGTTACTGGTTGAGTCGTTCCCTTGGGTGAGTACTTTTTCCCCAAGGAAGGCCCTCTAAGATAAAAAAAATCAAGTAAAGACAATATTTGTAACTCGATCAATCTTTGTTTGCAACACAAAGAAAGAGAATGTACACAACAATGCTCTACTCACACTCGCACAATGTTTTTTTCAATTTTAAACCCAAAATGAAGTGTGGAGGTGATTTCTTTATCTCAACCTAAAATCACAAAAAAGGCCTTTTGATCCTCAAGATCACTATAAAGCATGAGAGAAGCGCATACGTCCTTTTTCAATGAGGTTAGTTTAAGTAAGCCATCACGAAGACAAAGTTGCACTTGTTCATTTTATAGCCACAAGGTAATTGTGAGTTCTTTTTAAAGCAACAAAGGACAAATGAAAGTTGTTTTGTTCAATTGTTAACCAAAAAAAAACTCTAGTAAGTTGTAGTCCTAATGTTCATTTTAAGCCTTTGCAAAAATTGAAAAGATTCTTTTTAAAAGCCCAAACGAAATTAGTATCCTAAGCAAGAAGAGATAACAACTTCTTAAGAGTTTTAAACAAACACTAAAGTGTTTAAAAACACTTTGATCTTGTGAAGTACCATCATCATGCTTCCTTTTCTTTCGTTTTAATTGATCCAATCCTACAAGAAATAAAACCAGTCAGATTCTAAAAAACACAGAGGTTAAAAAGAAAAAAATAGAAGATAAACTTATCATTTCACAAAAAGCATGTGCTAAAATGAAATTTCAACTTTTTACTCCCTACCAGTGGCGCAACCTGTGATTGCATCGCAATTTTATTTCTCCAGCAGTGTTGTATAGCATTGCTTACCAGTCAACAGTGCTTTGTACCCGAACCAGTGAGCTCAAATGCGTCGCCCTTTTGTTCAGTGGTGTTATTCAAAATTTTTAGGCGGGATGGCTAAAGCATCGTAATTTGATTTTTTAGTGGTGCTATATGGCAATGTTGGAGAGCCAATGGTGCTAAAACAATGAAACCGAGCTTCCAACGTTGGAATTTTCCTGTGCACAAACAAAAACACGAAAATTTTAGAAAAACGTGATTAAAAATGAGATTATGCCCTCCGTCTAGTGCCAAAATGTCGAACCCCAATCCAAATACCTACAAAACAATAAGAACAAACACATTAGATTGTCAAATGCAAGAAATAACAAGGATTCCCCATGAAATCCATTCACAAAGTTCAAATTAGGAAAAAAAACAATGAAGAACACAATGAAATAACAATAAAAGAGATTGAATTCTAATTAAACTAGCAAACTCATGATCCCATAGGGGAATTGGTGCCAATTTGATATGAAAATTGGCCCTTTCCCAATTCCTATGATGCAAGATTGATGTATGTTGATGAATGATCCACTTTGATGAAGAATGGTGAGTGCTCCAAGCTAAAAACCTGCATAACTTAGTTAAGAACTCATTGGTATTGATGAAAATGGCTAAAGATTTGAGTTTAGTAACTTTGCATAAATTGTGGATGATGAAATGAGGAGATGAGCCTCTTATTTATAGAATGCTAAGATGGGTGAATGTCCAAAATTGAGCAATGTGGGACTAACATTCATCTAATGGAAAGATGCCATTTGTCAACTTGTGAGTGGATGGAGGATGTGCAAGTTTTGATGATTGTGCCAATAAATGCCTATTTTTGAATTTTGAATTTGTTGAAATGACATGCAAGAGGGAAGAAAGAATGCATTGAATTCCATTTGGCTAAAGGAAAAGGACATGTAAGATGGAGTAAATACCTTGTTGGATGTACATGTCAACTTAGATTTTGAATTCAAACTTGGAGAATATTCCTTAAAAGATGCCTTGTTGAGGAAAATAAAGATTTAATAAATCAATTAAATCTATTTTCATGTGCAAGTGGTAAAAGCTGGAGGATGGGACATGATATGAGATTAAATTTAATTAATTTAATGAAGGGGGTTAAATGATGTGACCTATTTGACTTAAATTTATGGATTTATTTAAATCAAATAATGAGAAGAATGTGATAAGAGATTAATTAAATAAATATTTTGATTTATTTAATTAACATGGATGATGTTAGATTAAACTAAATAAGGTTTTAATTTATTTAATTTAATAGATAGACTTAAGAGATTTAATCAAATAAAATTAATTATTTAATTAAATAGGATAATTAGATCAAGATGGCTAATTTAATTATCGAGAAGAGGTGACTTAATTAGATAACTGGTTTATTTAATTAAGAGAGGAATATTGATGAATTTAATCAGATAGGGGGATTTGATTAAATGGTTAGACCGAAGGATGATTCAGGACGAAACGATGTTAGTAGTCGGGATTAGATGCAAAATGTCAATCGGTACATTTTACATGTCTACAGTATCCATTGCGTGGACTTTGACTCAACCTACAAAGAATATTTTTTCTCATACCATACATATGAAAACCTTGTTAGGATATATGGTTGAGTTGTGTTAAAAAATTTCAGACCAGTTACATAGAGAGGTATGAAATACCTAACATGTTACTACTACACGAATTGTCTTAAAAAATTACATACACCAAACAAAGGAAGTATTCATTGTGGTAGTATCACAAAAACATCTTAAAAATAGAATTAAAAAAAATTAACTGTAAATACCACAATTCCTTCTTCTCTAAATCCTTATGGACATCCTGGGAAAGTGGTATTACGATAAATCAAAAAAGATAAGACTATAAAAAATAAACCATGTTGCAGTATCACTTTCCATATCTGTTTTGAGGTTTTAGGCTATTATCCATTGTTGATAATGTCTATTGCAGGAATGGATCCATTAAGGCATATTTCAGAATGTTGTTGGTGAATTGTCAATAGATAGGTATTTAACACTTTGGCATTGTTTTCACTTGATAGTCATCTAACCATTTTGATCTTCTCTTTGGAATTTTTGATTTTGATGCTTGTTTTGTTTGGTGTTTGTGTTTGTCAAAGGATGGGTGTGACGATTTGTTTATTATGGATGACAAGTTTATTGTGGCTGGTGCTGATGGAGGTAGGACCTTTTTTATTTTTTGAGTTTATATGATGTTTTTGTTAAATACACTGAATACTGAGAGGGGGTGAATTAGTATTCTGCTAACACAATTAATTACTAACCATCCAATTATCAATCCACATCTAGCTGCAAAAGTAAACCAACACATAAAAGGAATCATAACAGATTGACACCAAGAATTTTATGTGGAAAACCAAAAATGGGAAAAACCATGGTGAGGATTAGCTCACAATATATTATAACCAGTTACAAGATATTAAAGGGCTCACTGCCAAGAAACACTGTCCTTGAAAAGTTCACATTCTGAAGTAAATACAAAATGGCTTAATGCCAAGATACAAAGAGTATGACTCACTACCAAATGATGAAATGAGTAAGTACACCTTCAAAGTGTAGAGATCAATTCCAATTAAGCTCTTGAATACCAAAATTTTTGTTGTGATCACATGCATACAACTATCAAAATCTTTGCACTACAACACTTGTTGCATCATTGTATACCACATAATTCCTTCATCTATATTCCTCTTCATCCTCGTCACACACACATATATATCTTCATATTTATACATCAATTAGGTCAGCCTAATTGCATGCATAATTCAAAAATATTTTTTGGCTTAAATCAAAAGTCCTTTTAGCGCACAAGACAAATCATAACAAACAAAAATTAGGTCATCCCAGACCTAATCAGGAACACTTTAAACATTTATAAGATAAGCAGTTCACAACCATGTCGGCCAAAAGAATTTCCAACTTTTGTCACTTAAATAATAGCCGGATCAATCAAAAGTTTTGAAAGATCATTTATAGTTGTAACTGACACTCCTGAGCAACATATCAAAAACTCATAGAATTTCCTTTTACTCAGAGAATTTCTGGATCAAATTATCAGATCAATATAGACACACAGTTTACTTATCCACTTACCAAATTTTTTTGGCATCAATGACAACAGACCCGGAGGTCACCTTCTTCATTCTTCCAACAATCTCCCCCTTTGTCACTGATGGCAACATGTGCCAAAAATGAGGCTTGCTTCAAAACAAAATATTGTGCAACACTAACGTAATCAACTCCCTCTAATATATATAAAGGAACACTAAAACATAACATTCTTTATACAAACTCTTCTCCTCTTCTCCCCTTTGACAACAAGGACAAAGGACTGGGAAAAGAAATTAACTTCAAATTAGGAACTAGGGGCACCCTGTAACTCCTTGAGAATCACTTCAGCCAGATTTCCATCATCCCAGACTCCTTTTTTCGTGGAAAGAGTTTTGTGTAGAGATTCTAGTTATGCTAGGAATTCTTCTCCTTTTAGAGTGGATGAAACAATGTTCATCTTCTCAAGCTTTTTTGCTTCCATCAATGTGTTTGATATAGAGACATGTTTGGACATAAAAAGGTCTCCAAGTTGGGCATACCGTCTCATAGCATCTTCATTCTACCTCTACAGGATGTAATTTTTTCTCTAAATATCTACAATAGAAACCCATCCAACATAGTTTCTATCATCTACAACCTTAGAATCTTTGGAGGCATCTGCAAGTTGAGACTCAATCGAGTCCATTAAGTTCTTGATACCTCGAGTGGCTTTAGGCCACTTCATGTAATAGAAAAATAGCAGTTGGGATTCCTCATCACATTATCTTACTTCTTTCAAAGTTTGCAAAGCCCTATCACATGCAATTGTACACATCTCTTGCAGAAACAATAGTCTTTTTTCTCTAGCAGACTCAACTCCACTTCTTTTGCAGTCTGAACCCTGAGGTTAGATGTGTACTCTTTGACTAAATCAACTATAAGCTTTAAATTTTCAATTGGAGCTAAAGAGTTATCAATTGTAACACTGGGGGATGTCTCCTATAAAGCTTTAATGGCTTCATGTATCAATTCATTTCCCTTTTGATATGACTCTGTAGCTTCCTATGTGACAAAGTTGAGAAAAGTGCCACTTAGTTTTATTTTGTCACTTGGTGTAATCTTGGTCAAGTTCACATAACCTAGATGTGACGATAGCTTAACTAGTTGGGGTGGAAGCACAAATTGAGAATATTTTTCCTTGAAAGAAGACCTTTAAGGGTACTTCTAGATGATTCTCTATATGGCTTTAACAACTCAGAACCTTTGGGAATTTCTCCTTTTCTATTCTCAACCAGAATGGCTTTCTTGTCTTCCTCTTTCTTCTTTTCTTCTTCCTTTTCTTCTTCGTCTTCTTCTCCAGATGACTTTCCAAAGGATTTTTTCTCTGTTTTCTTTCTCCATTTTATCCTCATCATCCTTGTCATTATTATTCTTTTTGTCCTTACTCCCTTCACTTTCATCTTTGTTTTTCTCATCCCTATTTTTGGTAGATTCTTGATGTTCTTCTTGCTTATCACCAAAATGATCTTTATGTTGATCATCAAACCTTTTGTTGGTTGTCTCTTCTATGCCAGTTGAAGGGGAAAGAGTCCTTGAATAACCATGTATCTCACCAACAGTCTCCAATACTAGATTATCCATCACTTCTATAGCATCAGTATGCATTTGTGCTTGAGTTGTGTGGGATGAAGAGTTGGTTCTTGTCCCATAACTCCTTTCCAATTTTCTAATTACTTCCTGGGTTTCTTGTCTCACTTTTTCCATATTCTCTTGATCCTTAGTAATTAACATATTAACTCTCTGCTTGACTCTAAATAGAGTAGAGCATTCTTTTAATAGATTGGCAACTTCTAGTTTAGAAAGAGATGAACCACAAGAATTTATAGCATCATTTCTCATCTTATCTTCATCACTCACAACCTCTTTCCTTCTATGTACTAATGCTTTCCAAAAAGATTAGTTACTTTGGACTATATGGTCTCTATGGTCTCCATACTTACATTACAAATAACTATACACTGAATAGATGCATTTATGATGATTTCCTTCCCTTCATCATTAACATTATCAAAAATCTCAACAATTGACATGAGATCATTGCCAATCAAATTATTTACTAGGGATCCTAGATCTAGAGATGGTTGATCACTTACCAAAGGAGATCCAAGCCTATCCTCCATAAGATCATATGAGCCTTCTTCATTCTTCTTTTTATGTACATGGATTTAGTAACTATCCTCCTCTTCCTCTATCTCCTCATTTGTGGAGATATCAACTCTGGTTTTAGCTTCTTCATAGGATATGCTACTCCTTTTGTTTCTTTTCAACTAATGCTCTTCTTCTACGCCAAGTTCTATTTCTTCCTGAACAACATCACTCAAATTTCCTTTCCTATTGGCCTTTTGTTTAACTCTTCTTTTTTCCTGAAGTAGCAGATGGTGTGACAAGAGGTATATCCTTTCTCTTAGATGTTCGAGCAATGGGACCAGTGGGGGAAACAACATCAATTGATGCATGGGTACTTTGTTCTTTCCTCTTTCCCTTTTCAATATTAGTAGTATTGGAAGTGGAAGCACTAGAGATAGGTGTTGGTGCAACATCGGAAGATAGTCTTCTTGATTTCCTGGGTCCGGAGGGTAGTTCAACAAATTTGGCTTTTCTTTCATCAAGGGCCTCCTTTAACTATTCTATATCATACTTAAAGAAAGTTTATCCTTGGAAGAAAACTTAAAATTTCTTTCTTCTTTTAGATGTGGTAGCCTCTAAATTTACTTCAATAGCTTTCTCCTCATATGTTCCATGCCTGGGTAGAGAGGGGTCCTTAAGACTGCACAACAAAATTTCAATGTACCTCTATGCTTTTTGTCCATCAATCTCATATCCTAGTGGTTTAATCCATTGAATTCTAGGCTCAACAACCTCTATAATGTATTCATCTATAGTTACAAGAAATGTTATCTCCTTCTCATACTTCTTTACAACTAGAATCCTTGGAATTCGATCTCTTTCATGCATCTCCTTCTGAAATATTGCAAAGAAAGCAGTCATGGCATTGTTTTGTGTCCTAAAATCTCCTAGATTGCACAAATGATAAAAAAATATGATGAGAAACTATCATTTTTCCATCCCATATTATGCCTTTTCTTCCCAATAACTCCCTCAGGAAATAAAATAGCAAACAAACAACTAAAGTACCAAATTTAAAAGGATGCTTCTTTTCCTTAGTCATACTTAGGTTCTCTATAAGTTGTAGCCTAAGAAACTCACAGAGATCAAAATATTTTCCATTCACCACCATTTCATATGCAGTGTGAATTGTCATAGGAGATACAAAATTTACTCAATTGGTGAAATAGATTTTATGTCTAATCATGATGGCAACATACTTGATGATAGAGTTTGCAATAGACTTCGTAGTTAAAGCTCTTTCATCAAATGTAGCACCACTTAGCCTTGTAATTGCATCATTTTTCACCACTTTTAGAACCAAGATGGATCCAATATCGCAAAGACTAGTTACGGATCGAATTTCCTCCTTGTTGATAACCCTTGATTCATTTGTCCACACAAATTTGCTATGAACTCTACTAAGGGCCATTCTAACAAACTTCTCCTCACTCTCACTGGAAAAGTTTTGAAACCAGTTCCAAACATTAAGCTTCATCCAAACTAGGTTTTCATATTCTAGATTAAGCAGTAAATCATCTCCCATCAACTCATTGTCCCATAAATCCTTAAGCTCTTGGTGATTGAATTCTTCTAGCTTCCCATGAATATATGTTCTTGTATCTTCAATGGGTAGCACATGGCTCAGAATGTGCGAGAACACACCCACATGATCATTTTCATACACTTTCCATGAATATATTCTAAATCTGGGTTGAGGTCTCTCAAAGATTTCCACAATAGTAGGAGTGGTTGTTCTCCTTAAACAACTTGAATATGGTTAACAGAAAGTTCCTTCAAATAAGAATCCACAAAATTCAAATAATAGAGAATACCTTTTCTGCTTGTCGAGAACTATGGTTTTGATGTACAATTCTCTAAATCACCTTCAACTCACTTTAGCTTGCACCGCTTCTTCCCAAATGTACAAATGTACTTTTCCTTAACTTAGTTTATTTCTTTATTACTTATGAATTTTTCCCTAATTTACATTTATTAAATATACTGTAAACCAAAGAAGGTCCCACAATTCTCTGGATCTGCCTATTTTCTATTAGATATTTCTCTAAATCCTTTAGAATGATGACCCACATCACATATCCTTGTGTCATTGCTTGACACCTCATATATCAAGGGCTTTTTAGATTTCTCTATAACTGCTCCCCCTGAAACCATATTAGTAGGTTCAATTTTTGGAAAAGGTATCTAAACTAAATGCAGATACAGATGTATTTGACTTATCCTTTTTCTCAGGTTCTTCCTTTTTCCTTCAAATCTCTTCCATTTCTTTCCTAACTTTGGTAGGATCCACTTTTTTCACTGACTTGTTCTTTTGTTCTGGATTAGGTTTCTTCCCAATTTTTCTCCTACAAAAAAAAAAGATGTGTCCTGGTTTGTTGCAAGTGTAGCACACAACATAACTTTGATCAAACTAATTTGCATTCATCCATGATTTGCACTGATTAGCCTTATGTCTGAAGATATTTCATGTGTAACAATAGCCTTGAAAAAATTGAATCCTTCTACTAGCATTAAATCTATTCAACATTATCTAGCTTCTACATTCGGTAGCTCTATGTCCAACCTTATTGCAAGCAAAGCATGATCTAGCAAAGAATCCAACATTTTGACTCATTCTACTTCTACATTCTTTTTCTCTATGATAGAATATATTGCATGAAAAAAAAAACCATTAAAAGATGGGTACCTTTGAGCATTAGGTTGTCAAATAGGAATTCTTCTAGTATTGCTCCTTTGGTTCTTGATTTGATGAATATTTCCTTGAAACTTCCTTTGATTGTCCACTTTGTTGGAAATCAGTTTTTCCTTTGAGATTGTTCCTTCTTCAAGTCCTAAACCACTTTTTTTTGGATAGGACAATTGAGAGGGGGGTGAATCAATTATCACAGATTATAACCTTAAATTTAATTGCCAAAACTAACACATAAACTGATTAAGTGATCAACCATCAAATGCAAATGCACAAACACAATAACACCAGAATTATGTGGAAAACCCAATGAGGGAAAAACCACGGTGAGGATAACTCAAATTATAGAGAATATCAAAACCAATTACAAAAAGGCTCACTGCCTGAAATAAGGACTCACTATCCACAGGGCTATAACCTAGAGGTCTCACTACCACAGAGATACAAATAAGATAAAGAAGACTTGCTACAAAGAGACAACAATCCCAATGTAATGAAGATTCCACCACAATCACTGATCAACTTGCATGAATGATAGAGTTAGCCTTCTATTCACTGCATCTAGAAACTCAACATTAAGCTTCATACTAAACAACCACACACTTAACTCACACACATTAAGAATAGCATCAAAGTCACATTTTCTATTTCACTTATCTTACTTCTTTTCTTATGTACAATTTTCATTGCTAGCACATTCTATATTTATACTATCTTCAACTTTGAAAAGATACAAAGTCGACCATCCAACTTCAAATTCAAATTAGGTCAGCTCCAAACATCCTAGGGTGGAATTAGAATGAGGGCGACCCAAAAACATGTTTCACTAGGATCCATAATAGATCCAACAAACTTCATCAACTTTGAAAGTAGTGCTTGACACATGGTCAGCCACACCAATGTAAAACACATAGATTAATTAAGCTCGATACTTCCAAATTCCAAAACCAACTTCAACAGAACTAGGGCAACATAACTTTTGAACCATACATGATAAAACTTCAACAAAGAGGAATCTAGACTTACAACAATTATCCTAGACCTCAATCAACACACAACGAAACATATTTTACCAGCAACCTTCTTTTAATATAAATTTCTCAATATCCTCGACATGTACAATCAACAACAACTAGTAGATAACTAGCTGACCAGTTGACATCAATGACAACACTTCATTCCTCTTCCATTCTTGCAACAATCTCCCCCTTTGTCATTGATGGAAACACATGATGTGAAAAACCATCAAATACACCATAGCTATTCTAAAAATACTTAAGATTTTTCTTTCTGCTTCTCCCCTTTTAGAAGATCATCATCCTCATATTCACTTTCTTTTTCACATGCTCTCTACCCTTTTTTTTCTTTTTTTCACATGCTCTCTCTCCCCCTTTGACATCAATGGAAAAGGAAAAAGATATGTCCATTGAAACTTCCTTTGACATGGAAATAGAATACTCATAATGACACCACTTAGAAAATATGCCTGCTCCCCTTGAAGATAGCCAACAACAAGCATCGGTCCAAAAGATAGAATCATGAATTCACTAGACTGATGCATCTCCTAATGCATCTTAGTTTGTAAAAGGAGGGGAAATAACCCCTACCTTATCTTGGAGATACTCAAAAGTGTCTTTAGGAAGATCCTTTGTATATATCTACAATATAATCTTTTTTCAAAACATACTCAAGCTTGAATTCATTCTCCATGACCTTCTCTCTTAAGAAATGATACCTGATAGATATATGCTTCGTTCTCGAGTGCATCATAGGATTCTCCAAAATTTTAATTGCACTTGTGTTATCACAAAAGATAGGAATAGGATCATCATGTAGCACTGTGATATCTTTCAATGTTTGTTTCATCCATAAAACTTGTGTACAAGATGATACGACAACAATATACTTAGCTTCAATAGTAGACAAAGAGACTAAATCTTTCTTTTTACTCAACCATTCCACCAATCTACATCCAAGAAAGAATGCACCACCACTTGTACTCTTTCTGTCATCTATACTTCTAGCCCAATCTACATTTGTATAAGCACTGAGTGTAAAATTATTATCTTTAGGATACCATAATCCATAATCCAGAGTGCCTTTCAAATATTTGAATATTCTTTTAATAACTGCAATAACATGTGTTTCATGTTGATCTTCTTGAAATATAGCTACAAGACAAACTGCATGTATAATATTCGGTCTAATAGCAGTAAAATATAGTAGTCCACCAATCATAGATCTATACTTTCTCTGATGATTCTTAGGTGAATCATCATCTTTTCCCAACTTGCATCCAATTACCATAGGAGTACTTACCAGTTTGGAACCATCCATCCGAAATTTTCTCAACATTTCTCTCACATAATTACATTGTGAAATGAAAATTCCTTTCATTGTTTGATTAATCTGTAGACCAAGAAATAAATTCATCTCGCCAAACATAGACACTTCAAAAAAAAATTCATTTCTTCCACAAACATCTTGCACATCTTTTCATTTCCTACATAGATAATGTCATCAACATATACAACTACAATCAAGATTTTGTCATTTTTAGTCTTGAAATATAAATCACTATCTGTCGTACCTTTGTTAAATCCTTGTTGATTCAAATACTTATCTAACCTTGCATACCAGGCTCTAGGAGCTTTCTTTAGTCCATATAAAGCTTTCCTCAATATACACACCATATCTGGTTGATCTGTTAATTGAAATCCTTCTGGTTGTTTCATGTAGACCTCTTCATCTAGTTCACCATTCAAAAATGCTGACTTGACATCCATTTGGTAGACTTTAAAATATTTATAATAAAATAATGCTAAGAACATCCTTATAGCTTCCATTCTTGCTATCGGGGAAAAAGTCTCTTGAAAATCTATACATTCCACTTGTGAGTAGCCTTTACACACAAGCCTTGCTTTGCTTCTAACAAATTTCCCATTCTCATTCAACTTGTTTCTGAATACCCATTTTGATCCAATGATATTTATGTCTGCCAGTCTTGGGACCAATTCCTAAGTTTGATTCTTTTCAATCTACAAAGGTTCTTCTTTCATTTCTTTCTTCCAATTTTCATCCTCACGGGCTTCACTTATTGATTTCAGCTCAATTTTATATAATAAGCACAAATTTACTTCAATAGCAACTTTTCTTCTAGTCAACACACCTTTGGTCTTGTCTCCAATAATCTGACTTTCTGAATGATTTCTCTATACATATTTTGGTGTTCTAGGGGACATTACTGGAGCATCTTCTTCTCTTTCTTCTCATTTCTATCCTACCCTTTCATAATTTCTTCTATTCTTGCACAGTCATGCTCATCAGACACATATCCATCAATATGAATAGAATTCTTCACTATTTCATCAACCTTCACATTCAAGCTCTCCACAATCTTCCTCAATATTTTGTTGAAACATTTGCATGCCTTGCTTTTAGTAGAATAACCAAGAAATATTCCTTCATCACTTCTTGCATCAAACTTTCCTAATGTTTCCTCATCTCTTCTGATATAGCATTTTCTTTCGAATACCTTGAAGTATTTAACTATCAAAATTCTTTCGTGCCATAGCTTATAGGGAATCTTTGTACTATTTTCTCTTGCTTGAACATGATTGAATACATACACAATAGTGTGAATAGCCTCTTTCCACTAAACTTATGGTAATCCGACTTCAGTGATCATTGACCTAGCAGCTTCTTGAACTGTTATGTTTTTCCTTTTAATAACTCCATTATGTTGAGGAGTTCTCAGAGCAGATAATTGTCTCTTTATTCCATGCACTTCATAAAACATATTGAACTCATGGGAGGTGAATTCACTACCTCTGTTAGATCTCAAGCATTTTATCTTCAAATTCACTTCATTTTCAACCATAGCCTTGAATGCTTTGAATCTATCTAATGCTTTTGATTTTTCTCTCAAAAATATAACCCAACTATAACTAGAATAATCATAAAGCACCTTTCACCAAGTAGACTTTTCACTCTCATGGGACCACAAATATCTGTATGAACCAAATCCGGCAATCCAGTAGTCGATTATTCTCTTAATTTGTAATGATTTCTTGTTCACTTCCCAAACTAGCAATTCTTGCAGATAGCATTGATAGGCTTTGTAATTCTCGATAAATCTCTCATGGCTTGAACAATACTAATCCTTTCCAATTTATCAAAATTTATGTGACACATTCTCTTGTTCCATAATCATTTGTCATTTATCTGAGTCATAAAACATCGTCCATCAGCACCTTTAAGCTAATAAATATTCCCTTCATATTTATTTCCTGTAGTAATCAATTTTTTGGATCCTTTTTGGATCTCACACCTCTCATCCTTAAACAAAAGATCATATCCCTTTCTGCACATTTGAACAACACTAAATAGATTATTCCTTAAACCCTTAACATACTAGACATCATCAGTATGATGCTTGCCATCAAAACTTATTAAACCTATCCCATAGATTTTAGCACCAATATCATCTCCAAACATAATCAGACCTCCATCATATTTTTCAAGTTTCACAAACTTACTCTTGTCACCAGTCATGTGATGTGAACAAGCACTATTAACTACACAAAAATTATTTTCATGTTTAGCATGTAGGGTAGAGATAACTATACCTTCATTTTTCTCCTTCTCCTTCTCCTTCTCCAGAGGACTTTCCTTTGACTGCCTTTCTGGATTAGTAGAAGTAGGTTTATCTTTAATCACCAAGAACAAGCATTCATTGTCATTTGGATCTTCATATTTTGAATCTTCATCTAAAATAATAGAATTCTTATTAACATAGTGATCTCTATTAATCTTCTTTTTTTATTCTTTTTAGCTCATTCCAGACACTTTGTAGCATAGTGACCAATTTCTCCACAACTAAAGAATTTGAAGGGAAATTTTCCTTCATACTTACCAGAGCCTTTTCTCATTCTTACAAAGTTAGCCTCAATTTCTTCAAATTTTTCTTCATCTGAATCTTAAGTTTTTGTAGCTTTAAAATTAGTTTTTGTTTTTCCTCCAGTTCTTAGATTTGGCTTCCTCATTTCATCAGATGTCAAAAATCCTAACAACAGATCCTTCGTACAAGTCTTGTAATCTATAGTCTACTCAATAACACTCACCTTTTCACTGTAAGCATTAGGAAGAGTTCTGAGAATCTTCTTTACAATTCTAGTTTCATCTACAGTGGCACCAAGGGATCATTCCAGCCACTATCTCATCCAATCTCTATACATAGGCTTTAACATTATCATCTTCGGACATATGTAGAAGATCAAACCGTGTTTCCAAATTCTATAATTTTTCCTCTTTTACCCTTTCATCATCATCGTGTTCTCTTTCTAAAGTATCCCAAACTTCCTTAGCTATCTTTAAATTCTCAACCTTAATCAAATCAGAATGTACCAAACTATTCTTCAAGATGAACTTTGCCTTGTTATTCGCTTCATGTGCTTTAACTTTTTTAGGTGTACTTGGACCATTTTCAGGAGGAGTGTAGGGATTCTTTCTCTACATTAAATCCACAATACTCCATATATTCTTCCATCAATACTTTCCAGATACCATAATTAGTTCCATCAAACCTTGAATAATCAAAGACCATTTTTTTAGCCATCTCGAAACTTCCTCAAGTGTTTAAGATATTCACCAAGGAACCAAGCTCTGATAAAAATTGTTGGATAGGACAACTAAGAGGGGGGTGAATTAGTTGTCACAAATTATAACCTTAAATTCAATTACTGGAACTAAAACATAAACTGATTAAGTGATCAACCATCAAATGCAAATGCACAAACACAATAACAATATATTTATGTGGAAAATCCAGTGAGGGAAAAACCATGGTGAGGATTAACTCACACTATAGAGAATATCAAAATTGATTATAAAAAGGCTCACTGTCCACAAGGCTACAACTCAGAGGGCTCACTGCCATAGAGATACAAAGAAGACAAAGAATACTTGTTATAGAGAGAAAATAATCCCAATGCAATGAAGATTCCACCACAATCACTGATCAACTCACATGCATGATAGAGTTAGCCTTTTGATCACTTCAACTAAAAACTCAATCCTAAGCTTCACATTGAACAACCACACATTAAGAATAGCATCAAAGTTGCATCTTCTCTTTCACTTATCTTCCTTCTTTTTCTTATGTACAATTTTTATCGCTAACACATTTTGTATTTATACTATCTCCAACTTTGAAAAGATACAAAGTTGGCCATCCAACTTTAAATTCAAATTAGGTCGGTGCCAAACATCCTAGGGTGGAATTAGAATGAGGGTGACCCAAACACACGCTTCATCAGGACCCATAATAGATCCAACATGCTTCATCAACTTCAAAACTAGTGCTTGACATGGTCGACCACACCAGTGTAAAACACATAGATCAATTAAGCTCGATGCTTCCAAATACCAAAACCAACTTCAATAGAACCAGAGAAACACAAACCTTGAACCATACACCACAAAACTTCAACAAAGAGAAATCCATACCAATAAAAATTCTCCCAAACCTCAATCATCACACAAAAAAACATAGTTTACCAACAACCTTATTTTAATACAATTTTCTCAATATCCTCGACATGTACAATCAACAACAACTAATAGATAACCATCTGAATGATTGACATCAATGACAACACTTCATTCCTCTTCCATTCTTGCAACACTTTTATCCTTAGGAGGTTTCTGAAATGCAATCAACTCATCAAGCCTTATAGAGCTTGTTTTGATTTTTTCTTCAATATCTTTCGCTTTTTCCAGATCAAATCGTAGGGTTACTACTTCTTGTTCAAGCTTTGTAAATTCATCAATTTTATTCTGAATCTCATCTTTCTACATTCCTAAATTCATTTATTTTCTTCTACTTCCACCTTCAATCCAAAAATGTCTTCATTATCCTTTTTCAATTGATCATTGACTTCTCTATGCCTTTCCTTGAACTTTTTGATCTGCTCTCTTAACTTTCTGATGCATTCATTTGCTTCCTTTAAGTTTCCTTTTAGATTTTCCTTCTCATCTTCATTTTGTTTAATTCTTCAAGGGAAACATTGCTTTCATTAGATGCATATTTTTCTTCTGGAGGAACATAATAGCTTTTGTTATCCATGTATTCAAATTTCGAGACCTTCCTCAAGCTGTAAAACTTCTTTAGAGGAACCAAGCTCTGATACCAATTGTTGAATACTCTGAATACTGAGAGGGGGGGTGAATCAATATTTTTCTAACATAATTAATTACTAACCATACAATTATCAATCCACATCTAGCTACAAAAGTAAACCAACACATAAAAGGAATCATAACACATTGACACAAAGATTTTTATGTGGAAAACCCAAAATGGGAAAAACCATGGTGAGGATTAGCTCACAATATATTATAACCAGTTATAAGATATTATACAGCTCACTACTAGGACAGAATGTCCTTGAAAGGCTCACAACCTGAAGTAAATACAAAATGGATTATCCCCAAGATACAAAGAGTATGGGTCACTACCAAATGATGAACTAAGTAAGTACACATTCAAAGTGTAGAGATTAGCTCTGGTTAAGCTTTGGAATACCAAAAATTCTTCTCCAATCGCAAGCATACAAAAACTATCAAAAACTTTACACTACAACACTTGTCACATCACTATATACCACATCATTCCTTCATCTATATTCCTCTCCATCCTCATCACACACAAACACACATATCTTCATCTTAATTTATGCATCAATTAGGTCATCCTAATTGAATGAATAATTCAAAAATATTTGTTGACTTAAATCAAAAGTCCTTTTGGTGCACAATACAAATCATAACAAACATAAATTAGGTCAGCCTGGACTTAATAAGGAACACTTTAAACATTTATAAGACAAGCAGTTCATAACCCTGTTGGCCAAAAGAATGCAGAACTTTTGTCACTTAGATAACTCAGCCAAAATAACCAAAATTGTTCAAAGATCGTTTATAGTTGTACCCGACACTCTTGAGTAACATATCAAAAAATTATAGAATTTCCTTTTACAGAGAGGATTTCCAGATCAATATAGAAACATAGTTTACTTAGCTAGTTACCAAATAGTGTTGGTATCAATGATAACAAGCCCAGAGGCCACCTTCTTCATTCTTCCAATAGTTTTTGTTGTTTTTAGGGGAATAACCTAGGGCCTTGAGGGCTCATTAAAGATAATCCTTGCCTACATTGCACATGTAGAGGCTCGTAGTTTGCTTGGTTTGATAAGAACATGTTTTTAATCTTTTCTATTTTTTGAATGTTTTTGAATTTTTAATTTTTTCACTAAGTTAAAAGAAAGCATGATAGATACCTAATGCGGCTGACCTAAGGCCTCAGGGGTTGATAATCCTTTCCTATGTTATACACAAAGAGACCATGTAGTTTGACTATTATGACTCAAGGCATAACATGTTTTTGGGATTTTGATGTTTTTGAATTTGTTTTGATTTTAAATTTTTGACTAATTTTGAAATAAAGCATGATAGACACCTAAGAGGACTAGCCTAAGGCCTCAAGGTTGATAATCCTTTCCTATGTTGTACACACAGAGACGATGTAGTTCGACTGTTGTAACTCAAAGTATAACATGTTTTTGGGATTTTGATGTTTTTGAATTTGTTTTGATATTGAATTTTTTGGATGTTTTTTATTTTGATAGTTTTTGACCATGATGGAATGCACAAGGATCTAATCCATGACCAATTTCAAGAAGTTTCCCCAAGTTTGAGACAATACTACCTTCCTTAATCAATTATCGAGCCATGGTTGGACACATGCTTTGTTATGGGACGAATGGGTGGATTCCTCATATATCATTGATAGATAACGATGCATGCAAGTCTTATTCAAACATAGTGCATTTTTTCCAGGTTTCAACTATAGTACCTATTCTAGAAGCACCTCAAAGTGGTTTTCACTTAAAGAATGTTTTATTTCTCTTTACTGTTTTCTTATTTTTAATTTTTTATTTTTTTTTAATTTTTTTTTGTAGTTTTACCCTTTAGCCTGAGGTATTCTGATGTGTTTAAGTATATAACTTCTAAAGGTGGTTGTTTTCTAGTGGTTTGGCTAAAGTTTCTCCTTCAAGAGTAGCCAATTGAAAAGATCCAGAGTCATAGCTTGTTGTGATAATGAATGGACCTAACTAGTTGGGTTCAAACTTACCTTTTCCATCTTGATTCAGCTATACCTTCTAATTCTCTTTGAGTACCAAGTCACCAATCTAAAATTTTCTATTTTTGATCCTTTTATTGTATTTTTGTTTGAGCCAATTCTGATAAACCTGTATATGGTTTAACACACTCAAACACCTTTCATCTAGGAGTTCCAACTCATTTAATCTGGACACCTGATACTCTTCATTGTTGACCATTCCTTTTAGTGATATTCATGGTGAGGGGATTTCAACTTCAATAGGTAAGAAAAATTCAGATCCGTAGACCAAGGAAAATGGTGTAGCACATGTAGGTGTATAGTTACTAGTTCAATAAGCCCATAGGTTTGGGTTCAGTTGTAGATGCCAGTCATGACCAATGTCATTAATAGTCCTTTTTAGTATCTTCATGATGGTTTTGTTAGATGCTTCAACTTGATAGTTTCCTTAGGGGTAGTAGGGTGTGGAGAATTTGTGCAGGATAGAGAACTTGGAACAAAGCTCTTTGAAATTTTATTTTTTGAATGGGGTCCCAATGTCCGTTATGATGGTTTGGGGAATTCCATATCGACATATCAAGTGATTCAAGATGAACTTGGATATCTATTTACTGGTGATGTAGGTTAATGGAATCACTTCTATCCACTTCATGAAGTATTCAGTTGCAGTAATAATGAAATTATGTCCATTTGAGGAAGCGAGAGAGATCTTACCTACCAAGTCTAAACCCCACTACAAAAAGGGCCATGGTGTTGTAATAGGTCTTAGCTCCTATGTTGGTGTGTGAATAAGGTCACTGTGTTGCTAACATTGATGACATTTTCTTGTGTAGGCAATAGCTTCTTGTTCCATAGAGGGACAATAGAATCCTATTCTTAGTGAATTTTGTGCTAGGTTAGGTCCACTATAGTGGGACCCAAAAAACCCTTTGTGTACCTCTTGTAGGGAAGTTTTTGCTTCTTCTACATGAATAAATCAAAGTAAAGTACCCTCTAAAATTTGATGATATAAGGTGTTTCCTAGGAATGTGAATCAAGAAGTCTTATAGGAAAAGTTTTTTTTGGGTATTTGTAAAATGAGGGGTTATGATACCATGTTGGATATAGTCAAATGTATCATTGTGCCATAGTGAGTTAAGACCAACAAAAACACACACTAGTTCTAATTTTGGGATATTAAACACCAATACGAGCAATCACTCCACAAGGAATTCATATTTAGATTTTTTTTGTGGAATATCAAGAAGCGAACCTATCATTTCCATTTTGTCGGCTATTCTATTGTTCATTTGAGGAGCTTGTTCAAAGGTTATAGTGAAAACATATTTCTTGAAAATATCCACCATCCTTTTATATGGCATCAACTTGTCATCTTTTGTTTGATACTCATTGTTTACTTTCCTGATTACTAGTTGAGAGTCTCCATTAACCTAGAGTTCTTTAATCCTCCATTTGATGGCCATTTTTAGTTCTATGATTAATGCTTCATACTATGAGATGTTATTTGTGCATGGGAAAGAAATTATGTAGGACTTAGGTATACTATCTCCCTATCATGTGAGAAATAATATACCCACTCTTGAGTTGTGTTGAGTGTGGGACCCATCAAACTATAAGGTCCACCAGCTTATTTGTTCTATTAGCAATATGCTTTCATCTAGGAAGTCTATTAAGAGAGGTTGGTGATCTTCCATTGGTGCTTCAGCTAGTTGGTCTATTATGATTTGTCCTTTGATGGCTCTCCAATCTACATACTCTATGTCAAAATTACTTAGTATCTCACCCATTTAGCAAGCCTGCCTATTAGAGTTGCTTTTTCCAATAGGTATTTTAGTGGATCTACTTTTGAGATTATCTTTACTTGTCTATTCAATATATAGTGTCTCAATATGTGTCGCAAAGCTAACAGAGAGACACACTCTTTCTATGGGTGAATAGTTCAATTCACAGCCCACTAGTGTTTGGCTGATATAGTAGACCACTCTTTCTTTGTTATTATCATCTAGCTCTGCTAGGAGAGCTCCTAATGTTGCTTATGTTGTAGATATAGAGTATCATTTCTTTATCTCAATAGGTAGCAATAGTATTGGAGGAGTGATTAGATACTCCTTGAGTTGCTGGAATGCTTGATCTCATCTACTATCCCACTTAAATGTGATGTCTTTTTGTAGGAGATGGGTAAAGGGGTGACACTTTTCTGCCAATTGTATGATGAATCATCTGATGTATTGTAGTTTCCCTTGTAGACTTCTTAGCTACTTTAATTTCTTTGGAGGAGGCATCTCTTGTATAGCTTTTATTTTTGTAGGATCTACTTTGATTCCTCTTCTTGATACTATGTACCCTAGCAGTTTTCCAAATGTTACCTCAAATACACACTTTTTCAAATTGAGTCTTAAGTTATACTACTTGATCTTGTCAAACACTTTTGCAACCTTGGTCAGATGGTCTTCTCTTTTGATGGACTTTTCTAGTATGCCATCCACATAATCTTCCATAGTTCTATGTAGCATATCATGAAATATTGTATTCATAGCTTGTTGATAGGTTGGCCCCACATTCTTTAGACCAAATGACATGACGTTCTAGTAGAAGGTACCCCATGCATAAGTGAATGCTTTTTTATGTTGATCATCAAGAGATATTTTTATTTGATTATATCCTGAAAATTCATCCATCAATGACAAAATTTCATGCCCTATTGTTAGATCTACAATCATATCAATGCTTGGAAGAGGGAAGTCATCTTTTAGACAAGCTTTGTTTAGATCTCTAAAATCTGTATAGATTATTATGCCCCTAGTGGGATTTGATACAAGTACTAGATTCGATATCCATTTAGGATAATCAATTGGTTTGATGAAATCCACATCTAGCAATTTCTTTAGTTCTAATTTTACCAAAAGTGCTATATGAGGATGCATCTTTTGTAGTTTCTACTTAATGGTTTTAGCTCCAAGAAATATGGCTAGGTGGTGTACGACCAATGTTGGATCTAGCCCCGACATCTCTGCATATGTCCATGCAAACTTTATCTTTCTTTCATTGATGAATGTTGATAATTTCACTTTCTCTTAGGATAGGGTGATGTTGCATGGTGTGTGATCTTGGGTGCTTCTACTATGCCAACATTTATAGATTTTGCTTCTTCAACTAGGAGTGTCAACTTCTCTAAATATTCAAAATTAGCAAGATTGAATCCTCCATCTTCAAGTGCCTCGAGGAGGTTTTCACCCTTAGATTCATCCTTTATTTTTCTCTTTTTAGTATCTGATAGAGCCACAACGTGGTTTTCCCTAGGGGATCTCATTTTGATTTTTACAATGTCTTTGTCAATTTTATGACTAGAGGACACAATCTCCCCTCTGAAATATGCTTGTTGTTCAAGTTCCATGACAGACCATACTTTATGATCTCTTGATGGTATATCAGTTAGAAGCCCCATAAACTCTACAATAGCTTCATCATTTTAGAATTGATCCAAAATAGGGGTATGGTGTTGTTGGTCCCAATCTATTAGCTATGGGTAGCAAAGGAGTAGGATGTCAATGTTATCTCTTATGAAAGTTGGGATAATGGTCAACATGGATTTGGAATCATTCTCCCATTGGCTATCTAGGTCATCTTTGCTAGAGATGACAAAGTAAGGAGAATCCCATTCATACTCATTAGATTTTGTTTCATAAGTATAGTTTTTGAATATATGTTTGCTAAGTCAGATATGGAATATACTTATGCTAAATATTTCAAATAATTCCTCAATGGGTAAATTTTTTTCCATAAGATGGTATATCTGATGTCTTAATATCAGTAGAAGGAGCTCCTTTCTTACAATAGGTATGTCTAGTGTTTGGAGTCACCTCACCTATCAAATCATAGCCTAGTCCCATGTTCTTATTTCTTTGTTCCACTATAATAGGTTCACATCTGTCTTGTTTTTGTCACCCAAGGTCACCCGTTCCATTGTATCTCATTTGTTTAGCTAGCTGATACCCTTTACTGCTAGGATCAATGAGAAGGGCTTGTATCTATTCTAGTTCTTTTTTTTTTTCCTTATAGATCATCGACAAAAGATCCTCTTTGAATATTTCCTCATCATTCATATCTCCCCACTTGGTAAAGATCATGGGTTTTTCTACCATTGTTACTGCTTGAGTATGTTTGATCTCCTTAGGCCCTCCATAAACCATTGGTGTTGGGGGAAGCATTCTAATACAAAAGGCTTGATTGAAATGATAGTTTTCATTACCTTTGTCAAGTACTTGAATCTTGGACTCATATTTTGGTTTCTCACTTGATGAGGGTTTAGCTGAGGTTGATGGTAGTGTTGATGGGTCAACATATGAGGAGTGAAATGATATATCATTAAAAGGTATACGCTACATTTTTTTTTACTTCTCCAATTTTGCATAGTAGTGGAAGGATTCAGGATCAACATATAATGTAAAACTCCTTTCCTGCATGAGGAAATTTTAGACACTCGTGGAATGTCGATGGAACTGCTTGTAGTGCATGAATCCATGGGCATCCTAGAAGAAGGTTATATGTTGACTCAAGGTCCAGTACGCGACATGTTGTTTCCATTTTGTATAGTCCTATATGTACAAGTAACTTGATTGCCCCTTTTGAATTTCTTTCTAGGTCATCATAAGCCCTTATAGTGATGCTTTTTCCTTTGTCAATTACATCATCAGAATACCCCAGTTGTTTAACAAATTTCAAGGTACAAATGTTTAAACCTGCATTGTTATCTATCAATACTCTTTTGACCATATGCTTGTGGACACCAACCTCTATATAGAGGGCTTGGTTGTGGAACGACTTCTGCAGAAGGCCTTTCTCAAAAAAGACTAAATGATGATTGGTTGTGTTCTTTCCAACCATGGCTTGAAACTGATCAAGATTGAGGTCATTAGGGACCGTTGTTTCCAAAGCTTTCTCTAGTATTTGCTTATGTGTGGGTGATAATTTCAATAGCTCTAGGATGGATATCAAAGTGGGAGTCTTCTTTAGTTGTTCCACAATACTATAGTCATTGGATGACTTAGCTATGAGTTTAGGTGGGGCTCCTTGTATTGTGACTTTCCCTTGATGGGTAGTTACATTACATTTTAGGTCCCTCCCTCATATAGTTAGCACATTGAACCTAGTGTCATCTGCTTGGGAGAGGGTACCTAGGATGGTATCACCATAGGTGTAGTTGGCATTGTGATAGTCTTGTTCTTTCCCTTTGTCATTTTTCTTAGCATGGTTAGGAATTGGATTCGTGTAGATTTGGAGGTCTTTGTTTCTAGGATGGTGTTTGATATCCACTTCTCCCTTGCCAATCAATTCTTGTATTATATATTTAAGTCTCATGTAGTAATTCATTGTATGTCCCTTGATCTTTTGGAACTCACATAAGTCCTTCTCATTGTACCATGGTGTTTTAAAACTTGGCTCTTCATATTTTGGATGCTCGTTGACTTTGATGAGGTTTTGTTGGACTAATTTGTGCATGATTGTCTCAAGTGTTTCTCCTAATTGAGTAAATTTCCTCCTTGGTTGGTCATATTGTCTTTGTTGTCCTCCTTAATTTGTTTGTTAGTTATCTGATTGATTATTTTGGAGATAGGTGAGTTCATTGTTTTGTACATTGTTGGGAGCATAGCTCCTTTGTACAGCTTGAGGTTTGTTTTGTGGTACATTGGGGTTTTGCACATTCCATACAACTCTAGCATCAACTACTCTATCATTGGTAGTATTTTTTTCTTGGCCCAATTCTTAGGTTTCTCGTTCGAACTAGAAGAGTTGTCTTTTGAGTTTTATTTTTTAATAACTCCCCTTGTTATGAGAGCTCTTTCAATGTGTAGCCCCTTTTCAATAGTTTCTTTGAAGTTCGTGTTGTACAACATGGTGAGTTGATAATTGATTTCTGCTTGGACATTGGAAACAAAGATATCCACCAGTTCTTTGTCGAGAATAGGCCACTTAGACCTACTAACTTTATGTCTCCATCTTTGTAGGTAGGATGTAAAGGATTCCCCTTGGCTTTATTTAATCTTATAGAGGTTAGTGATGGTGACATCCTATTCTATGTTGAATGAGAAGTGGTTCACAAATGTGTTAGTAAACTCATCAAAACTCCTAATGTCTAGTGGTAGATGGGAGAACCATTCCATAGCATGAATAGTAAGGTTGTGTGGAAAAAGTCTCATTGGGTAGGAATTATTGTTTTACTCTTACATGCAAGCTATTGAGAAATCTCACATATGTTCGATTGGATCTCCTTTTCCCTTGTACTTGTAAAACTTTGGTATTTCAAATTTTTTTAGGGAAAGGAATTATCATAATAGAGCGATCAAAAGGGAATGGAAATCTACCCTATAGAGTGTAGTTCTTCTTGGGTTTTCTAATCTGGGTATCTAATATCTTTTGATTTAGGGCTTGTAGTTGCATGTCTACCTATGTGTTTGGTACATTTGTTTGTGGACCTTCTGCGTAGTAGCCTTGTTGTCCCAATTTTTTTGTTTGGTCATAAGTTGGGTATTGTTGAGGTATATGACCTTGGTAACCATTGTGGGTGAAAGGAGAGTTAAGTACTTGTTGTACGAAAGGAGGGTTAGGTCCTTGTTGATTATGAGGATGGTTAAGTCCTTGTTGTATGGAAGGAGGGTTAGCTCCTTGTTGAATATAAGGAGGATTAAGTCCTTGTTGATTTTGTTGAAGAGGGATATTGTGATAGTGCGTCGGTGGTACAACTTGATATTAGGATGATTTTTTTTTAAGGTTACCTTGGTAGTGTGTTGGTGGTACACCTTATTGTTCAGATGAATTGTATTGAAGATTACCTTGATAGTACATTGGCGGTACACCTTGTTGTTGGGATGAACTATATTGAAGGTTAACTTGATAGTGCATTAGTGGTAAACCTTGTTGTTGGTATTGTTGATTGGAAAGGGTACCATGTGGCACACCTTGTTGATTGAAAAGGGTACCCTATTGAACACCTTGTTGATGTTGATTAGGAAGGGTACCATGTGGCACACCTTGTTGATGTTAATTGGGAAGGGTATCATTTGGCACACCTTGTTGATTGAAAAGGGTACCCTATGGAATATCTTGTTGATGTTTATTGGGAAGGGTACCATGTGGCACACCTTGTTGATGTTGATTAGGAAGGGTATCATATGGAACACCTCATTGATTAAAAAGGGTACCTTGTGGCATACCTTGTTGATGTTGATTAGGAAGGGTACCATGTGGTACACCTTGTTGATGTTGATTCAGAAGGGTACCATGTGGAAAACCTTGCTGATATTGATTGGGAAGGGTACCATGTGGCACACCTTGTTGATTTTTTTGAAGGTTTCCTAAGTAGTTCATTTGTGGCACACCTTGTTGTGTATTTTGTTATGGAAATTTCCCTTGTTGGTTTTGTACATTTTGGGAAGGTTCAATATATGAAGTGTTTTGGGGTATGTATTGATATGGAACTCCTTGGTATTGTTGGGTCATTTCTACTTGTTTGATTTGAGATGGTTTCCTAAACAAAGGGTTGTCTATTGATTGATCATTACCTTGTGAGAAGATTGGTGGCATGTTTGGAATCTCCAATGGTTTGGGTATTTCCCTCAAAACTTATTTATCCCCTAAGGGAATGAGGTTAGGATCCTTAAGACCTTCCACGTTAAATTCTATAGGTAACTTACTTTGTACTAATTTGAAGAAGTAGGTGTTTGGATCCTTTCTTAGGAGTTTGTCAATTGGTTTAAGTACCTTGGGATTATTGGAGTGTTGAAAGAATTCTTCATCATCTAATTCTTCCTCACTATCCACTTCTTCTATGACTACATCCTTAGGATTTTTATTTGACCTATCCATCATTTCTTGTTGTCTTCAGATCACCTCCTCCTCACTTGGTGGTCAGTTTGATGTTGCTTTAAATGTTGGTTCCTTTCGAGGAGTTATTAGGTCACTTGGTCTATCACCCAATGGGCCAGTTCCATCATTTGTGGTGTTTGTTGGGGGCATACTAATGCTACTTCTATTTGCTTCCATATTTTTTCTATGTTGTGATCATGTGGTTGTCATAAACAAGTGTCAAGATTTCTTGTGGAAGTTTTGTGATTTCTAACTATGGAATAAAAGAATGCTTTGTTTTTAGATTTTTTGCTTTTTGAGTGTTTTTGGGATTTTCTATTTTAAAGGATGGTGTCTATTACCACATAAAATATGTATCTAATGGAAAAAATTTATCCTTTAGGAGTAGCCAATTGATAAGATATAAAGCCATATCTTGTTGCGATAATGAATGGACCTAACCAGTTGGGTTCAAAATTACCTTTTCCATCTTGATTCAGCTATACATTCTGATTCTCTTTAAGTACCAAGTCACCAATCTAAAATTTTCTATTTTTGATCCTTTTATTTTAGCTTTGTTTGAGTTGATTCTAATAAACTTGTAGATTGTTTAACATGCTCAAACACCATTCATCTAGGAGTTCCAACTCATTTAATCTAAAAACTTGATACTCTTCACTGTTGACCATGCATTTTAGTGATATTCACAGTGAGGGGATTTTGACTTCAATAGGTAAGGCAACTTCAGATCTGTAGACCAAGGAAAATGGTGTGGAACCTATAGGTGTACAAATACTAGTTTGATAAGCCCATAGTGTTGGGTTTAGTTGTAGATGCCAATCATAACAAGCATCATTAACAACATTTTTTAATATTTTCAGGATGGTTATGTTAGATGCTTCATCTTGACCTTTTCCTTGGGGGTAGTAGGGCATGGAGAATCTTTGTTGGATAGAGAACTTGGAACAAAGCTCTTTGACATCTTGGTTTTTAAATGGGGTCCCATTGTCCATTATGATGGTTTGGGGAATTCCATTTCAACATATCAGATAATTCAAGATGAACATGGATATCTATTTACCAGTTATGTAGGTTAATGGAATCACTTATATGCACTTCGTGAAGTATTCAGTTGAGGTAATAATGAACTTATGTCCATTTGAGGAAGCGAGAGAGATCTTACCTGCCAAGTCTAATCCCCACTATGAAAAAGGACATGGTGTTATAATAAGTCTTAGCTCTTGTGTTGGTGTGTGGATGAGGTCACTGTGCTGCTGACATTAACAACATTTTCTTGTGTAGGAAATAGCTTCTTGTTCCAAAGAGGACCAATGGTATCTTGTTCTTAGTAACTTTTGTTCTAGGTTAGGTCCAATAGAGTGGGACCCACAAACAACTTCATGTACCTCTTGTAGGGTGGTTTGTGCTTCTTTTGCATCAATACATCAGAGTAAATTACCCTCTAAACTTTGACGATATAAGATGTCTCCTAGGACTGTGAAAAGGTTTTATTTTGGGTATTTGTCAAATGAGGGTGTATGATACCATGTTGGATATGAAGACATGTAAAATTGACCTAACACCTATCACACACCCTAAACAACATCAAACAACATCAAACAACATCCAAAACCCTAATTTCCTCTATTAATTGAATAAAACGACATTATTTAATTAATCCACTTTTTCATCATTTTTGATGAATTAAATAAATTTCATTTATTTAATAAATTCCTAAAAACCAAATTTATGTTATTAATTGAATAAAACAACATTATTTTATTAATTCACATTTCATCATTTTGACCAATTAAATAGATTACATTTATTTAATAAAGTCCTAATCTAACTTTTTTTCATCTTGATTAGTTAAATAACACCAAATATTTAATTATGTCGCTAAATCACCATATTCCCCTAAGTTAATTGAATTATTAAATCATAATAATTTAATTACAAAAAATTCCCTCTCAAATTTGAAGAAATTAAATCAAACTATTCAAATCATTCATCAAAAATCAAATCAAACTAATGCAACTTTGTTTGCAAAAGTCAAACTTGATTTGTACATTCAACTCCAAAATGAATGAATGAATTAAATCAATTAATTAATCTTTTCCAACCACTTTCTTGATTAAGTAAATTACAATCCCCTGATTTCTCAATCTAATCCTAACAGATCAATCTATTTCTAATTGAGAAAATTATGATTACATGACTGAGCAATCTAATTCATGACTGAGCAATCTAATTCCTAACTAACCAATCTATTTCTCAATCACACTAATTATTCAATCTATTTCTCAATCACACTAATTATTCAATATATTTCTCAATCACACATTTACATTTATCTTGTTTGCATTTATGATTTTCCCCCTCACACATTCTAGCACGCCTGATGGGACCATGGTCCCCTACAGCAATGTTTGTATGAGCCATTTTTGAAGTTACAGGTTTTGAAATCTAATTTGGAGAAGTTTTCATGGACTATCCTAGAAAATTTTGTAATTTCCTGTCAAGAAAACCGCACTCTTGACTCTGAAACCTGCACATATGACACTAAGAACCACACACTTGCAAAATTTCTAAGCATTTGACAGTTGACAAGGACACACTTGCTCTAAACCTATGCATTTTGATTTTTGTGCATTTTCTTTAATAGACCTATGCATGAGATCTACAAATTTATAACTAATTTCTTGCTAATGTATGCCTTTTTTTAATGTGTGATAGGTGCTAACATGTTTGTATGCAATATTTAATAAATACTAACTTTTTTTTGTAGGGAAGACGAATAGTCAAAGCACTCTAGATTTACCAATGTTTTTTGTTAAGTTAGGAATATTTGTTTTGGTGCATAAAAAGAACAAACAAAATTTGGTTTTAGTGCTCTTAAAATGAACTATTTCAAGCTTTCTTAAAGTAGGAATCATTATTTAGTGCTTTAAAAAGAACAAGACAAATGTACACTTCATTTTGGTGTTATTAAAAATTGAACCATTTCAAGCTTTCTTAAAATAGGAACTTTTATTTGGTGCTTTAAAAAGAACAACACAAATGAATCTTTCATTTTGGTACTCTTAAAAATGAACCATTTCAAAGTTTTTCTAAGAGGAACTGTCATTTGGTGCATAAAAAGAACAAAAAATTTCAAAGGTGCTCTAAAAATGAATTCTTTCCAAGTTTTCATAATTAGGAACTTTGATTTTGGTGCATAAAAAGAACAAACACAAAACGATTTCCTTTTGTTGATGTGCACTCATTTTTACTTTTGTTGACCAAGTTAAGACCAGGATTGATTTCTTAGAAACACTCATATTTGAGCTTAAAAATGAAAAAAAAATTATTTTTATATTGCACCATTGCTATCTTAAGTGATCGATATCCATAATACTTCATATTGGTGCAATTAAAAAGAACAAGTTGTTTTATTTTATTTACATTTTGGGGATAGCACCACTCAAGGTGCTTAAAAAGAATCAAACTGCTATGAAGTGTTTTTGTGCATTCAGTTTTTGGAAAGCTAGATGGTTGTCTTCTCCCCTCACATCTTTTGGTGATCTTGGGTGAGCAAAAACATCTTGAGCTTTGCACCTTTCTTTTCAAGCATACCTTTTAGAGTGAGAAACATCCCACACTAGAGAACTCATAGGCGACCCAAGCGATACTTTTGTTCTAGACCACTATATAAATAAGTTGTGGGTGTGAGGAAAGTTCATCATCCCGTTGGGTGCTATTGGCCTATGCCGACGTATTCTCCCTCAGTATCCTTGTGATGCATAAAAACCCACAAGGGCTAGGAGGTCTCTTAATTGAGAAAAATGTTGCATGTATAGGGGCCCAAAAATAATATCCCCAAAACATTACTAAGAGACAAATTGTTTTAGAAGCTACCCCTTTATCCAAAAACATTCTTTGAAAGTGGTGCATCAAAATTTACTTGCCAAGTATGACTACAAGCTTGCGCCATAAGTTGCATGTAAAATCATCTCTTCAAGGCATGAGGTAGGCCTACCTAAAAGAATGGTTTCTATCCACTAGGGTTGTAAATGCTTGTTTATGTTAAACTTTCCAAATACATTCAAAACAATTTGACATCAAATTCTATGCTTGATCTAAAAAATAACACATCCAAACAAACACTGAACATGATGGTTAAAATTGCAAACCCTTTGACTTAGTGTATTCTTTTAAAAGAATCCCTATATTTTCATTCCTTGAAAGTATTTTCCTTAAAGGTTTTTGAATATTCAGTCTTTTATTTTAGGCTGCATTGATTAAAGTAAACATTTGGGAACTATGGATTGGGTGTCATGATTTCACAACATAAGCTATAGACATGAAGGTCACACAAATCCATACCTTTTTTGAGTCAATCCAAGTATTGTTGTATCACTTGCCATAATCCAACCATAGAGAAATTGAGAGAAAAACCAACTTTAACTTGCAAAAATATGGAGAAAGATTGCTCAAACTAGAAACAAAACACATAGAGACTACCTTTACACAAAATTTCAATGCAATTGTCACATTTTTTGGAGTAATTACTAAAAATTCATTATATTTTCTCTATGTCCTAGAAACTTTATTGATGAAAATTAGTTGCATTTGACAAAAAATGAGCAATTACTACAGAACCCACACACTTTCTTCTAAGAAACTGGCACACTTGCCTCCAATATGGTTGCATTTTCTTAAAGAAAATCACTTTTTCCTGAGTAAGCATCGCACTTGATAGAAACACACAACAATTGCACTTGCCATTCCAGCTCACACTTGCTTCTCCAAAACCCATGCACTTAACACATTTTTGGCTGCATTTGATAAATATGGCTGCTCTTGCTCATAGTTCTTTGTATTTTCTCAAAAAAAAGTGTTATCTCTCTATCTTGATGACAATTGGGAAAAACAAAACTAAAGTTGCTTACAAGACCATTGTTTTAATGAAATAATTAGAAAACTAGATAAGTCATATAGTCCCTCATCCATTATTTCCATCCTACTTGTTAGAAATCAAAATAAAATAAAACATTGGTATCATTCCTCCACTTAGATGTCTAAGATATCAATAGTTACTTGGGACTCACAAATAGTTCAAGTAAGCTTTTCTGCATTATATCCTCTAGACAAGAAAGTGAAATATCGACCCTGGTCCTTCAACATTTTGATTTCTAAAAAGTAGCACCATTCTAAAACAACACTCAAACCTTAGGGTCTTGAGCTTCATAGAAACCATCTCAAACACCATTACACTTTATGACCATTTGGAGATCGACTGCTCCAGTTCAACAATCAAACCTTGTAGCACTAATCCTCCAACCTAGTCTCATACACATTGAAGGTGAACAAACTGGTATCATTAGCAGTTTTAGAACCTTCATATTTGAGAAGAACGAAACACCCAACCAGTGGAGAAACACAATACAAATATTAGAAGAAGAGGAAGATAAAGAAGACATGGTAGCTGAAAGACCCATGTTACCACCACTTGTGTGGCAATAGACACACACCCCTCATGAGATTTAGCAAGAGAAAAATCCTTAGATCCAGAAAAAGAAAATACTTAAGCAGAAATCCATACTCCATCTTTCCAAGAATCACCCTACATTCTTTTTTTCCAAAGGATACATCTCGAGAAGATATGAAATCTGTCAAAAAACATTATACCATTTCTATGCATGCTTTGCACCAATAGGAAAAATCTTTTCTAGAGACTAGTAGTTATGAAAAATGTTCACAAAAGCTTGGAAGTTGTTTATGACAACTACAAGATCACAACATAGGAATAAAATGGAAGCAAACAAGAACAATGCCAACATCCCACCAACAAAAACCACAAATGATTGAAGTAGCCCATGGGGATATAAACCAAGTGACCTTATGATAGGGTATTAAGGATCAAAACATCCCCAAAACATGTCGATCTATTACCCAAATCACTCTTATCAAGGGTGACAACATCAAGTAGGGAAACAACATCAGGGGTTTCAAAATCACCATCAAGGAATAAGTCCAAAACATAAAATTTACCTAAATAAAATTTATGAAAAGATTGAGGAAATTAAACAAGATCAAAATACACTGTATCATCAATGACTTACCCAAGGTCGAAACATTACATATCCATAACCAACGGACATTATTCCAAAAACACCTCAATATTCACAACAACAACACTTCCAATATCCATAGTATCAATAAGTTCCACAACACCAAGGTGTACCTCAAGTGCAATATCAAAATATACCTCAAACATAATATCAAGGAGTTCCACAAAATCAAGAGAAAGAAAATCAAGGAAATCCATAGAGGAAAAATTACCAACCAAGAAGGAAATTCAACCCTTTGGGAGATACTTTAGAGGTAATCATGCACAAACTAGTACAATAGGACCTTATCAAAATCAATGAAATTCCAACTTATGGTGAACCAAACTTTAAACTCCCTTGGTATAACAAGTACCAATGATGTGAGTTTCACAAAATCAAAGGTCAAAGAATGAATAAATGCACAACACTCAAACATCTCATCCAAGACCTTATTGATTAAAGAGAAATAACTATTAAATATGACATTCAAAGTCCATCTACCAATGACAACGTGGACAATATCTCAAAAGTTGAAAACAATGATCAAGATCTATCCATCACTGATCACATTGACGATATCTCTACATCATCCAACAAGAAAGAGGACATAAATCAAGAAGTTATTCCCAAGCATGATCAAACTCAATCACCCATGTCTAGCAATGATCTAGTCCAACAAATATTGACATTATCCAACCTCATTGTACTACATATTGGTAATCAAGAGATTCTTAATCCCACACTTATACCCAATGCAGAAAATCTAAGCCAATAGCTATCACCCATATGTCCACATTTTGAGGAAATCCAAAGATCCCTTACAAGCAACCCCTTCTTTGAAATTGATCCATGTCAAGAGAGTGAACCAAATCACATTGAATATGATACCACACAAAGTCAAGATCAAGAATCCCTATCATCAAAATACTACAATGACTTGGCAAATATCTTCCAAGACATCCAAGGCTTTCCAAAAGAAGAAAAGATTCGTATGCCAAGAAAACATACATTTACCCATGAGATGATTACTCCTAATAGACATGTAGATGATCTTCATCCAAAACAAGAGTCCCATACTCTTGATATCATTACCAAGGAACAAGAGTCACCTACTCTTCACATCTATACACATGATCAAGATATAGAAAAATCTAGAGACATCAAAAATTGATCAAGAAGAAGCATTGAAATCACAAAAATCCTCTAAGAAGATTGAAGACATCAAGTATGAAAATATGGAGCATAGTATCTTAAAATCAAAAAAGATAATTCATAATCCTAAGCAGTAGAGCATTAGGTATACGACAATCAAAGAAGCACCAATATATTTTGTAGGGCCATCAAAATATGATATTTTACATGATCAAGTTGACAATATCAATTAGGAAGTTATCCCACCTATGAAGGATCATATAAGTAAATAAACTATCACATTTGAAGATCCACAATAGAGTAGAGAAGGATTAGCACCTTGTTTCCAAGGTAAGACATATCCTATTGCAAATAAAAATTTTCAATGGATGCATTATCAAGGCAGAGGATCAGGCCTACATGAACAAGTTATCCTAGCACCAATGTAGATTATTGGCAATCCTAAGAATCAAGGTTTTGGTTATTCAACAATTAAGGGATCTAAATATATCAATAATACCTCTAAAATACTGGGGGAAACTTTATCTAATGCAAGCATCAACATAGAGAGCACGAAGAGTCCTTATGATGAAATTGCTACCAATGCTACAAATAGCCATGTCATGAATCATCATCCACATATTTTTCCACCCTCTCATTGGGCCCAACAACAAGAGGAAAATCTATACCAAAGAACGAAACTAGTCATTAAATAAAAATAATCAACAAAACAAAATGGGCAAGAAAGATTCAAATGGATACAAAAGAAAAGCCAAGAAAATCATCCCTATCAAACTCCATTAGTCAAAGAAACTATGGAGAAAAATCAAAAAGGGAAGTTCATCCATCAAAAAAGTCTAGCAATGCAAAAGAAAGCTTCAAGAGTGACCTGCAAAGTATATCAAGATGTTGGTCCCAATCAAATCTCCATATCCACCCATCATTGCTCATCATCCCAAGTTTGGAAAATAAAAGGTTCCAAAATGTCAACCAATCCATCTGAATATCATATCCCTCAACAAATTTCACCATCCATGATATCCAAATCTCGTATGAACCATATGTTAGCAGAAATCTTCATCATAAGGATTCTAAGGGCACTCTATCATGATGTGTGCATCATGGTAAAGTTAACTATGATATCAACAAGGAAGATAAGAATTATCAAGGGTTACATTGAAGCGCCTATATCCTAGAAAAATGACTCCTCCAAGAAAGATATTGTTGGCACATCATGATAACAACAACCATATCAACACCAACAACATCTGCATCATCACCAGGTGGTTCAACATGAGAAAAAAATTGTCACCATGCTAAAAACTTGGTAAACATGCATCTTGTGTGACATCAAAAATTAATTAAAAAATAGAAAAATCAAGAAAATAGTCAAGAGAAAAGTCATCCTCCAATAAAAACCACTATGGTGGCACTTTGGACAAGTACCATGGTGAAAACCTGGAAAATAGGAATCATGTGTAGAATTGAGCATCTACGTGCATCATTTTAGGGGGAAGCATCTTAGTTGATCCATAATAAATCCAATCCATTTTTATCCCAATCCAATGTATCTTGATCTTGACAAATGTTTGGTGTACACTTTACATTTTCTTATGAAAAAAACATTGACACGGGTCACTATCATTGATCCTATCCTATCCAACATTATTTGAGCCATGAGGCATTGTCTAAAGGTGCATACTCTATCCAAACATGTTATCCTATCACAAGATAACCCATTACCTATATTACTAGACATTGGGGGCAAAGTACTTACATCTTGCTTCAAAATAAATCTTGATCTATGTCTTCTAGCTCACATTGTGATCTAGGCATTGTCCCAATAACAAGGTGTACCACCAATGCACTACCAAGGGAACCTTAAAAATAGTTCATCCCAACAACAAGGTGTACCACCAATGCACTACCAAGGTAACCTTCAAAGATACCAATGTGGATTATTCCTTCATTCAAAAATTCTAAGATATCAACAATTGCTTGAACCTCATAGCTAGTTCAAGTAATATTTTTTGCAACATATCCTTTAGAAAAACACAGTGAAATATCAATCCAAGTTTTTAATATATTATACCCTAGGAAAAAGGGTAAAAATCCAAAAAAATGGAAAAAGATTAAAAAATTTAAAAAAAGCAAGAAAAACAGTAAAGAGAAATAAAACATTCTTTGAGTGAAAACCACTTTGTGGTGCTCCTAGAATAGGTACTGTAGTGAAAACTTGACAAATAGGCACTATGTTTGAATAAAACTTGCATCATTATCTATCAGTACTGTCCACAACAACCACCCATCCATTTCATAATAAAACAATGTATCCAACCATGGCTTGTCCCTGATTGAGGAAAGTATTCTTGTCTCCAACTAGGGGAAACTTCTCAAAGCTAGTTGTGGTTTAGATCTTGGAACGCCCTATCATGGTCATAAAATAGTAAAAAGAAAAAAAAAATTGAAAAATAGCAAAAAAATAAAGAAACATTTGAAAAACATAAAAAAAAAAACAACATCATTGGGTTATTTCTTCTCTCAAACAATCTAAGATATCAACATTTTCTTGAACCTCACAACTAGTTCAAGTGAATTTTCTGCAACATGTCCTCTAGACATAGAAGTGGAATACCAATCTATATTATCAATGTTGTTTATCCAAAAACATTTTATGCTTTGAGTCAAACAGTCGAATTATGTGGTCTATGTGTGTACAACATAGGCAAGGCTTAACAACCCCCAAGACCCTAGATCAATCCCATTAGGTTTCTATCCTGCTTTATTTCAACTTAGTCAAAAATTCAAAATCCAAAAATAGTCAAAAAATTAAAAATCCAAAAATAGTCAAAAAATTCAAAATCCAAAAAATAGTCAAAAAATTCAAAATCCAAAAATATTCATAAAATAGAAAAGGTCAAAAACGTTCAAACCAAGTGAACTATGAGCCTCTGCGCGTACAATGTAGGCAAGACTTATCTTTGATGAGCCCCCAAGGCCCTAGGTTAGTCCCCTAAAAACAACAAAAATAACATCATAAAACTCAAAAAATCAAAAAGACCTATCCTGTCATCAAAATCCGCAATAAACTATTCACCCATAATTAAAAAAATCATCACACTCACCCCTTTGATGAAAAAAACAAACAAGCAAAGCAAATATCAACAAGTTAGAACCTTCAAGTAAACAATCACAAAGATTTGATCACAAAACATACAAAAACAATGCCAAGTATCAACTACCTATCTTTTGAAAATTCCAACAACATCTTGAGATATGCCTTAACAGATCCATTCCTATGATAGACATGATCAACAATGGATAATAGTCCCAAAACCTCAAATAGATATGGCAAGTGATACTGCAACTTTGTTTTTATCTTTTTGTAGTACTATTTTTATGATTTATTTTATTGACTCATTCTTAGGATCTCTCGAGGATGTCCATAAGAATTTAGAGAAGAAATGGGGGAAATTGAGCATCAATTCAATTTTTTGTTTGTTAGATATTTTTGTAATACTACCATGGTGAATACTTTCTTTACTGAGTGTATGAAAATTGTGTTGAAACAATTCGTGAAGCAGTTGAATGTTAGGTGTTATATACCTCTCTATGTGACTGGTCCAAAAATTTTTAAACACAACCCCAAACATATACTTTAAACAAAGTTTGTGTATGTATGGTTTGAGAAAAGATACTCTTTGTTTGTAGAGTCAAAGTCTATGCAATAGATACAAAGTCACCTTGGTCATTAATACCCTAGTGCATTTGTTTGCTACATCAAACAAGATTGTTCAAAAATGTGAAGCCTCCAAGAAAAGTGAAAGCAACTCATCAACTACTAATAAGATCAAATTTCTATCCATCATCAAGTATTTCTTCTAACTAACATCCATCCTACATAGCAATATCATTAGTACCATAGCCATCTTGCATCCACAATATCATCAATACATACCATGATGATAATAAACCAATAAAAACATCATGTATCATGTATGGGGCATACATCCATCATATATCAACACCACATAAACATCATACATCTATCGTATTTCATCCATATCATATGCATACATCAAAAACATATATAAGCATACATCATCATACATAGTCATCCATGATCATCACATAAGCATAAAATGAGCTAAATTGAAGAAGGTATATCTAAGATATATCATCGTCAATAAAAGGGTAAATATCATAAGTACATCATCATTAGTGAAAAAAGTGTGATAGGATAATACAAAATCATATATACGAGGCCTTGACTAGGCCGATGAATATATATATATATATGAAAATCATGTCTGCAAGATGTCTCTGAGCAATAAACAACATGAAGATCAAGTAGAAAAAGAAAAACTACCCGATAGGAAGGACAAAACCCTATAGACCAGGCTACGGACCACCATATAAATCTAGTTGTCTAATAGAGTGATCACCTACCTCACCACCACCACCATTCCCTATAGCACTAGGCTCTCCAAACTATGGACATCAAGCAACCTTATGAATAGTAGCATCATATAAGGTATGATAGTACATGGACATTTGTAATAGTCGATCCCACTCTGCTCTCAAACTATCACACTTTTCCTTGAGAGTATCTCTCTCCACCATAAGCAACTACATTTGAGCCTCTGTAGCATGCCATCCACTTCTCTCACTATCTCACTCAACCCTCAAACTATCCCTCTCTACGGTTAGGGTAGCAACCTAAACCTTTGTGGCCTATCATCACACTATCTTTGCATCTCTAGCAGTAGTCATCTGAGCTAATAGTATACCTCCATCCCCAAGTGGTGGAGGGGTACCCGAAACCTATCCATGATCCTACGCCTAAGGCATATGCTCATCCTAACCACCCTATGCCCTACCATGTTGGGCCCTATCTCACTACTCTATAAGAACCTCAATGTATTGTTGCTCCCCACGCTGACTTGTAATACCTGCTCTACCTAAAGCAAGGTCGCCCCCAAGATCTATGAATCTCACTGGCCTACGTCATGCTCACCACTGATCATAATCAGGAGTAGTACCTATATCTGCTAAACCCATTGGCCAACCCCATCCAACTAGGGCAAGTCCTCTAAACTCAACAACAACAACATCTTTGTCTGCCTAGTGACCCCATACACATACCTCCCTAGTAGTTCGATCAAAACAAGCCCCATAAGCATCAAGAAACTGACCCCGTCTCTCTCTACACTAATGAAAAACTATGTCTGGTAAGTAACACTCAAGTAGAGAGGGAGAACAACCAATCAACCACCTGTTCTATTGATAGTAAATGAGATGCTTTGGATCCTCTGGCCATGCCTCATAGTCCATATAAGGTCTCCAAACAAAACCTGGCATATCATCAAAAATGTGGCACCAGTATGGAATATCTCTAGGTAGGGTGTAATGTAAGAAATCTCTATAAAGGTATGAGTATGGATCATCAGGAGTACGATCCTGTATCCCATTAGGTCAAGCAACTGCAATATTCCCCCAAGCCCAAATATGCAATAGAGAAACACCTGCAGAAATAGATTTCCCACCTTGATATGCAACCTTGTGCATATCTCTATAGAGGTGATTGAGAAGACATGAACCCCATGCATATATGATCCCATGCTCAAACATATCCTCAATGTAGATACCCCATCCAATAGGGAATTGATGACCTCTCCTATTAGGAACAACTAGTCTCAAAATCAAACTAGAAAGGACAAGAGAAATAGGATATGCATTGCCAATGAACTCAGACAAATCAATCTATGACTGTTGCACATCTAAATGTCTGACACCCAAAATTATGCCAGATAGCATGAGTACCTCGTTGAACATGGTATGTCATGAGCTTTCCATAGATGGGAATGCAGAGAATCCTCCACATGTCCTCGAGCATAATGTTCGCCTCTCCCGTAGGTAAATGAAATGAGGACATCTCTGAACGCCACCACTCCACAAGTGCGGACATCATCATTGTATGACTTAAGATGGGAGGCATTTAATAGATATGACATAGCCCAACTGTACCTAGAAATTCTTGCTCCAAAACATCGAAACCAATAATCAGATGAAACATATCCCACAGTTGCCTCTCTCTCAGTTGTAGTGGTTTAAGGACTACCTACAATCATTTTAACCCACAATGTTAGGGTATTTCTCTGAAAGCACAAAACAACACCAAAACAATGAGAAATGACACTTGTGGTTCCAAAACAAGAAAACACTAGCAAGATTTAGAAAAAGCAAAGAAATAAGAGAAAAAGCAAACAAACAAGAACAAATGCAAAGAAACAAGAGCAAATGCAAGGAAACAAGAGAAAAGGTGAGGTTTTAAAGCAAGGGTGAGAATATCAAATGCAAGGATTTGAAGCAAGGGAAAGGGTCTTTAGCAAATGCAAGGAAATAGTCTAAACAACATTCAAAAGTGAAGATTTACATCAAAAGCATGAAATAAAGACAAAGTTTTAGGTCAAAGGCGAGGATCTAGAGCAAGGGAGAGGTTTTATGTCAAGTGTGAGCTTCTTGAACAAGAAAGTGTGAGGAAAATGATGCAGATGCTCTGAAATCATGAAAAAATTTCTATTGACCTAGGAAACTTTGTACATGGAATACAAGAATAGGACAAGATGAAAGCGAGAAGCGAGAGGGTACATACTAGACCACTGACACCTGCGAGCCGTCCAAACTCCTAAACTAGGTCCAAACGATGTGGGGCTCCCTAAATCCTCGACATTATTCCTTGACAACTAACATAATGGGAAATACAAAGACAAGAATTAGCTATAGGATCAAAGCACAAATGAGGTAATTAGAACACTAATTACCTATATTAACCCTCAAAAAACCCTAATTTCTACTTATGGAACCTTCCTACATTTAAATTAGGACTTTTAGGGAACATTGAAACAAGCAACAAGGAACCTATAGACCTATTTTCTTTGTCCTAAACACATATGAATGGAATTGAAAAATGTCGTGAGCCTAACCTCCAAATTAAAATTTTCAGCCAACCTCTCAAGGGGGCAGTACAAAGTCCTACCATCATTCCATTAAATGTTGAGGCACAATGGCGCATAATTTTTTTTCAAAAAATTGATCTTAAAAAAATAATCTTTGAAACAAAGCAACCAATACTTTATCTTAAAGAGGGGGAAAATGTAGACGTAAGATTGACCTAACACCTATCAAACACCCTAAACAACATCAAACAACAACAAACAACATCAAACAACATCGAACAACATTAAACAACATCCAAAACCCTAATTTCCTCTATTAATTTAATAAAATGACATTATTTAATTAATCCATTTTTCATCGTTTTTGACTAATTAAATAAATTTCATTTATTTAATTAAGTCCCAAACACCCTATTTCTACTATTAATTAAATAACATGACATTATTTGATTAATTCACATTTCATCATTTTGACCAATTAAATAAATTACATTTATTTAATAAAGTCCTAATCTAACTTTATTTCATCCTAATTAGTTAAATAACACCAAATATTTAATTATGTTGCTAAATCACCTTATTCCCCTAGGTTAATTGAATTATTAGATCATAATAATTTAATTACGACACTTTCCCTCTAAAATTTGAATAAATTAAATCAACTATTCAAATCATTCATCAAAAATCAAATCAAACTAATGCAACTTTGTTTGCAAAAGTCAAACTTGATTTGCACATTCAACTCCAAAATGAATTAATTAATTAAATCAATTAATTGATATTTTCCAACAACTTTCCTAATTGAGTAAATTATGATCCCCTAATTTCTCAATCTAATCCTGAAAAATCAATCTATTTCTGATTAGCAAATTACGATTGTCTGACTGAGCAATCTAATTCCTGACTAACCAATCTATTTCTCAATCACACTAATTATTCAATCTATTTCTCAATCACACAAATTGTGCAATCTACTTTGCACAATATACTCATGTCTAAATCCTCTAAACACCTTTCAACCATCGATCTTGATTCAACATTGTTTAATCTTGATCATCTGTTTCGAATCTCATTTTCTATATAACAAACCTCTTTCCTCACAAAAAAAGTGAAGATTCAACATCATTTGCACAACGAAGTACTGTCGACATTCACAACCACCATTAGAGCTTCAACATTTCTTTGATCAACCAACATCAATATTTTTCTTCAAACTTTTGCACATGAACAATGGAGGCTTTGTAGTGATACAAGCAATCCAACATCAGGTGAATACACTCTGATACAAGATGGGTAACAATTTTGTTGTTGAATTCATTTGTTTATGTATTGAATTCACATGTTCTTGAATTTATTAATCTTAATTGTTCATGTCGTAAGTGTAGGATTAAATCTAGATTAGTGTTCTTGATCTTAGATTAGATTCTGAATTCATTTACATTTATCTTGTTTGCATCTATGATTTTCCCCCTCACATAGGATATAGTCAAATGTATCATGGTACCACGGTGAGTTAGGACCAACAAAAATGCATATTAGTTCTGATTATGGGATATTGAACCTCAGTACGAGCAATTGCTCCACAAGGAATTCATATTTAGAAATATTTTGTGGAATATCAAGAAGCGAACCTATCATTGCCATTATGTCAGTTGTTATGTTGTTGATCTAGGGAGCCTATTCAAAGGTGATGGTGACAAAATATTTCTTGAAACTATCCATGTTCTTTTTATATGGAATCATCTTATTATCTTTTGTTTGATACTCATCCTTTACTTGCTTGATTACTAGTTGAGAGTCTCCATAAACCTATAGCTCTTTAATCCTCCATTCGATGGCCATTTTTAGTCCTGTGATTAATGCTTCATGCTCCGAGATGTTATTTTTGCATGGGAAATTAATTTTTTAGGACTTAAGCATATTATCTCCCTGTGGTGTGAGAAATAATATACCTGCTCTTGAGTCGTGTTGAGTGTGGGACACGTCAAACTATAAGGTCCATTGGCTCATTTGTTCTATTAGTAGTATTCCTACATCTAGGAAGTATGTTATGAGAGGTTGGTAATATTCCATTAATGCTTCATCTAGTTGATCTACTATGATTTTTCCTTTGATGGCTCTCCTCTCTACATACTCTATGTCAAACTCACTCAGTATCATCACCCATTTAGTAATCCTATTTATTAGAGCTACTTTTTCCAATAGGTATTTTAGTGGATCCACTTTTGAGATTAGCTTTACTTGTCTATTCAGGATATAGTGTCTCAATTTGTGCCACAAAGATAATAGACATACACTCTTTTTGTGGGTGAATAGTTCAATTTCTATCCCACCTGTGTTTGGTTGATGTAGTATACCACTCTTTCTTTGTTATTATCATCTAGTTGTCCTAGGATCGCCAAATGTTGCTTATGTTTTAGATACATAGAGTATCATTTATTTATTTGGAATAGGTAGCATTAGTATTGGAGGAGAGAAGCAACTACTCCTTGACTTGTTGGAACCCTTGATCACATCTACCATCCCACTTGAATGTGATGTGCTTGTGTAGGAGATGGGTAAAGGGGTGACACTTATCTTCCAATTGCATTATGGATCGCCTGATGGATTGTAGTTTCCCCTGTAGACTTCTTAGTTGATTTGTCTTTGGAGGGGGAATCTCTTGTATAGATTTTATGTTTGCAAGATCTACTTCGATGCCTCTTCTTGATACTTTGTACCCTAGCAATTTTCCATATGTTACCTTAAAAACACACTTTTTTGGATTGAGTCTTAAGTTATATTGCTCAAGCCTGTCAAACACTTTTGCAAGGTTGGTCAGATGGTATTCTCTTTTGATGGACTTTGCTAGTATGTCATCCATATAATATTCCATAGTTCTATGTAGCATATCATCAAAGATTGTAGTCATTGCTCACTGATAGGTTGCCCCCACATTCTTTAGACTGAATGACATGAAGTTCCAGTAGAAGGTACCCCATACACAAGTGAATGTCATTTTATGTTGATCGTCAAGAGATATTTTTATTTGATTATATCCTAAAAATTCATCCATCAGTGACAACATTTCATGCCATGTTGTTCAATCTACAATCGTATCAATCCTTGGAAGAGGGAAGTCATCTTTTAGACAAGCTTTGTTTAGATCTCTAAAATATGTGCAGATTCTTATGCCCCTAGTGGGTTTTGATACAAGTACTAGATTTGATATCCATTCAAGATAATCAATTGGTCTGATGAAACCCACATCTAGCAGTTTCTTTAGTTCTACTTTTACCAAAAGTGTTATCTGAGGATGTGTCTTTTGTAGTTTCTACTTGATGGGTTTAGCTCCAGTAAATACAGCTAGGTGGTGTATGACCAATGTTGGATCTAGCCCTAGCATTTCTACATATCTCCATGTGAAGTTTATTTTCCTTTCATTGATGAATGCTAAGAAGTTCACTTTCTCTTTAGGATCAAGTGACACTACATGGTATGTGATCTTGGATGCTTCTACTATGCCAACATTTATAGATTTTGCTTCTTCAACTAGGAGTTTTGACTTCTCTTGATATTCAGAAATAGGGAGATTGAATCCTCCATCTTTAGGTGCCTCGGGAAGGTTTTAACCCTTAGATTCGACAGAGCCACATCGTGGTTTTTTCCTAAGGGATCTCATTTTTATTTATACATTTTATTTTTCAATTTTATGACTAGACAACACAATCTCCCCTCTGAAATATGCTTGTTGTTCAAGTTCCATGACAAACCATGCTTTATGATCTCCTGATGCTATATCGGTTTGAAGCCCCATAAACTCTGTAATAGCTTCATCATGGAATTGATCTAAAATAGGCATATGGTGTTGTTGGTCCCAATCTATTATCTATTGGTAGAAAAGGGGTAGAATGTCATCATTATTTGTAAAGCTTACGAAATTTTTGGAAATGGTCAATATGGCTCTGGAATCATTTTCCCATTGGGTATCTAGGTCATCAACACTAGAGGTGACAAAGTAAGGAGAATCCCATTCATACTCATTAGAGTCTATTTCATAAGTATAGTATTTAAATATAGATTTGCTAAGTTAGATAGGGAATATACTCATGCTAAAGCTTTCAAATAAGTCCTCAATGGGTAAATTTTTGTCCATAAGATGGTAGATATCCAATGTCTTAATGTTAGTAGAAGGATCTCCTTTCTAACAAGAGGTACATCTAGTGTTTGGAGTCACCTTGTCTATCGAATCATAGCCTATTCCCATGTTCTTCTTTCTTTGTTCCACTATAATAGGTTCCCATCTGCCTTCTTTGTGTCACCCAAGCCCACCTTTTCTAGTGTATCTCATTTTTTTAGCTAGTTGATACCCTTTACTGCTAGGATCAATGAGAAGGGGTTGTGTCTATTCTAGTTCTTTTGTTCTTCCTTATAGATCATTGAAAAAATACCCTCTTTGAATATTTCCTCATCATTGATATCTCCCCACTTGGTAAAGATCATGGGTTTTGCTACCATTGTTACTGCTTGAGTATGTTTGATCTCCTTAGGCCCTCCATAAACCTTTGGTGTTGGGAGAACCATTCCAATGCAAAAGGCTTGATTGAAATGATAGTTCACGTTACCTTTGTCAAGTAATTGAATTTTGGTTTCTCACTTGATGAAGGTTTAGCTGAGGTTGATGGTAGTGTTGATGGATCAACATATGAGAAGAAGTGAAATGATATATCACTATTAGGTATACACTATATTTTTTTGTACTTCTCCTCCAATTTTGCACAGTAGTGGAAGGGTTCAGGATCAACATATAATGTAACCTCCTTTCCTGCGTGAGGAAATTTTAGACACTGGTGGAATGTCAATGGAACTGCTTGTAGTGCATGAATCCATGGGCATCCTAGAAGAAGGTTATATTTTAACTTAGGGTCCAGTACCTGACATGTTGTTTTTGTTGCTGTTGGTCCTATATGTACACAAGTAGCTTGATTGTCCCTTCTAAATTTATTTCTAGGTTGTCATATGCCCTTATAGTGGTGCTTTTTCCTTTGTCAATTACATCATCAGAATACCCCAACTATTTAACAAATTTCAAGGTACAGATGTTTAAACCTGCATTGTTATCTATCAATACTCTTTTGACCATATATTTGTTGACACCAACCTCTATATAGAGGGCTTCATTGTGGAACGACTTCTATGGAAGGTCTTTCTCAAAAAAGACTAAACGATGATTGGTTGTGATATTTCCAACCATGGCTTGAAATTGATCATGAATGAGGTCATTAGGGACCACTATTTCCAAATCATTCTCTAGTATTTCCCTATGCATAGGTGATAATTTCAAAAAATCTAGGATGGAGATCAAAGCGAGAATCTTCTTCAGTTGTTCCACAATACTATAGTCATTGGATGACTTAACTATGGGTTTAGGTGGGGGTCCTTGTATTGTGACTTTCCCTTGAGTAGTTACATTACATTTGGGGTCCCTAACTCGTATAGTTAACACATTGACCCTAGTGTCATATGCTTGGTAGAGGGTACCTAGGATGGTGTCACCATAGGTGTAGTTGGAATTGTGAGTCTTGTTCTTTCCCTTTTTCATTTTTCTTAGCATGGTTAGGAATTGGATTCATGTAGATTTGGAGGTCTTTTTTTCTAGGATAGTGTTCTATATCCACTTCTCCCTTGTCAATCAAGTCTTGTATTATATTTTTAAGTCTCATGCACTTAGTCGTTGTATGTCCCTTGATCTTGTGGAACTCACATAAGTCCTTCTCATTGTACCATAGTGTTTTAAAACTTGGCTCTTCATAGTTTGGATGCTCATTGACTTTGATGAGGTTTTTTTGGACTAATTTTTGCATGATTGTCTCAAGTGTTTCTCCTAATTGAGTAAATTTCCTCCTTGGTTGGTCATATTGTCTTTGTTGTCCTCCTTGATTTTTCTGTTGGTTATTTGATTGATTATTTTGGGGATAGGTGAGTTGATTATTTTTCATTGTTGGGAGCATAGCTCATTTATGCAACTTGAGGTTTTTTTTTTGGTACATTGGGATTTTGCGCATTCCATACAACTCTAGCATCGACTACTCCATCATTGGTAACATTTTTGTTCTTGTCCCAATTCTTAGTTTTCTTATTTGAACTAGAAGATTTGTCCTTTAATTTGTTCAATTTAATAACTCCCCTTGTTATGAGAGATCTTTCAATGTGTAGCCTCTTTTCAATATTTTCTTTGAAGTTAGTGGGGTACAACATGGTGAGTTGATAATTAATTTATACTTGGACATTGGAAACAAAGATATCCACTTGTTCTTTGTCGGGAATAGGCCACTTAAAGCTACTAGCTCTATGTCTCCATATTTGTAGGTGTTAGAAACCAAGATCTGAAATGCAAACCAGAAAATAACCTTCCACAAAGAGAAAAACAAAAGAGCAGAGAGATTGCATAAAGATGTGCAAATTGATATATTTGAAGTACAAATAATTACAAGATATGATTTTCTTTATAAAAGCAAAGATGCATAACCCTAATCTTATCTTGAGCAAAAATATAGCTCAACAAGATAAGGATGACAATGATTAACCTAGGAATTAAATATTGCCTAAGTAAACTTATGTAAAGTGTAATTAAATAATTAATTACACCAACACCCCCCATAAGTGCAACTTAGGGAGAAGCAAATTATTATGAAAATGATGCGAGATGGGTCCCAACAACAAAGGCCTAATCAGGTACCCATGTACAAATGAAAAGAGAGAAAAAACCCAGTGGGAAAAACCCCCCCTCATTGAGATGAACTGCTACAAAGAATCACTGGAAGAACTCTGATGAAGCAACACTGGAACCCCAAATCCGACAAGCAAGGAAAGATACTTTTGTTTTCAAGAAACCAAAAAAAAAAATCACAAATGCAATAGCAAACCTGATGCCAAGGAACACTAGAAACTCACATACTGGATCAACCCTAGAATCTGTAAGCAACAGTAGATGAAAGAATGAAGCCCCCCATAATGATGACAAAATCTGGAAGTTGTGTCTCGAAGCCAATGCCAAACTGAAGCTAAAACTACCCCATAAGATGAGTACCATCAAGCAACTGGAATATTAACCATAAAAAAATGGTCCTCAAACTGAGAAGGATTTGAACCAATGCGGATCAATAACCATAAAATCCCAATGTGAAGTGTGAACCGATGCAAACCAACGATGTGTCTAGCTAAGCAAGAAAGAAGCTAAAAGTAACAACAGGAAACCAAACAAACTCATGCGAGTTCTCACCAATATGAAAGTGTGATGCAAGAACCCCCCCTTAATGGAACTTTATATCAGTTCATTTTTACAATACCCAACAATTGTAAAAGGAGAGCATGCAAAACATGGAGAAACTACAGAAACAGAAGCGAAAATGAAAACCTAGAGCACGAAACAAAAAAATAATGCATGCACAAAATAAGGTACACATCTTCTGAAAAGGACCTCAAATATGCATAGAGGCTGAAACCATCTTTTCGATGCCGCTTGAATCACGAAAAATGGATAAGCGAGTCAAAAGATATGTCTCCTAGAGTGAAAATAGCAACATATGACTTTTGAGGCTGAAAAAGGAATAAAAAAAGAAAAAACAAAAAATCACACCTATAGTATTGTATACAGCATCGAAACATCTTTCCGAAAATATCTCGTTTGCAAAAAAACGATGTCGTATGCCCAAATTACGCCCATTTCCGTGAAAGTGCTCCAAAAAAGTCCAATTTGGTCCTCTGTAGCCCTCAAGGGCTAAAAAATAAAGCCCTTGGTCACCTGGGCGGACCAAGGGGTTGGTAGTCAGGGGCTGCTGGTGGAGCCCTCAGTCATCTGTATGACCAAGGTGGGGGCTGGAAGGCTGGCCGGGGGCTGGGCGCATAGCGCCCGGTCCCCCATATGGTCAACAGCTCTGTGCAGAGGCTCACGGGGGCTATCTGAAGACTAAGTGGTGGGCTAGCAGAGGTGGCCGCTAGGTGGCGAGCTGGCGGAGCTTCGTGGCCACTCAGTAGTGCAACAGCGACACTGCAAAAATGAACTGGCTGCACTAAAAAACTTTAGATTTTATATTTTTTAATATATTTTTTTCAAAAAATGTGCCTCAAATTGCGTGCTGGGGAGGCCGTACAACCTCCCTAGAAAAAAAAATTCTTCTCCAGACGACTGTGTCCAAACTAGACAAAATTTATATGAAAATAGGGGTTTTTGGGTGCTACAAATCCAACGGCGAGGTACATTTGGGCCTAAAGTGCCCAGAAAAATAGGCGACCCCTAGATCTATTAGAAAAATCACCGAGCTTGAGACCTTCACAGATCTAGCAAACGGTGACCAAAATGAGTGAAATAAAAGTCATTTCTAACCATTTCCAACAATCTGAATCCAATGGAAAAACCTGATCTAATCCAAGATGCTTCATGAATATACTCAAGGAATGAAACCCTTGAGGGACACCGAACAAGTTCTGCAATGTATTCCTCCAAAAAAGCTGAGAAGGGGCTGCAAATCGAGGCTCTAATACCATGTTAGAAACCAAGATTTGAAATGCAAACCAAAAAATAGCCTTCCACAAAGAGAAAAACAAAAAAGCAGAGAGATTGCATAAAGATGTGCAAATTGATATATTCGAAGTACAAATAATTACAAGATATGATTTTCTTTATAAAAGCAAAGATGCATAACCCTAATCTTATCTTGAGCAACAAGATAGCTCAACAAGATAAGGATGACAATAATTAACCTAGGAATTAAATATTGCCTAAGTAAACTTATGTAAATTGTAATTAAATAATTAATTACACCAACAATAGGTAGGATGTAAAAGATTCTCCTTGACTTTGTTTAATTTTGTAGAGGTTAGTGATGGTGACATCCTATTCTATGTTGAACAAGAAGTGGTTCACAAACTTGTTAGTCAACTCGTCAAAACTCTTAATGTCTGGTGGTAGATGGGAGAACCATTCCATAGCATGACCAATTAGGCTGCGTGAAAAATTTATTATTAGGTAGGAATCATTATTTTGCACTTCCATCCAAGCTATCGGTAAATCTCACACATGTTTGACTGGATCTCCTTTTCCCTTATACTTTTCAAACTTTGGTATTTCAAAATTTTTAGGGAAAGGAAGCATCATAATAGGGTGATCAAAAGGGAATGGACATCTATCTTATAGATTGTAGGCCTTCTTGGGGTTTCCAATATGGATATCCAATATCTTTTGATTTAGGGCTTGTAGTTGCATGTCTACCTCTATTTTTGGTGCATTTTTTTGTGGATCTTGTGCGTAGTAGCCTTGTTGTCTCAAAAAAAAAATTCATATGTTTGGTATTGTTGATACAAGACCTTGGTAACCATGGTGAGTGGGAGGAGAGTTAATTCCTTGTTGTACGAAAGGAGGGTTAGGTCCTTGTTGATTGTAAGGATGGTTAAGTCCTTGTTGTATGGAACGAGGGTTAGCTCCTTGTTGAATGTAAGGAGGATTAAGTCATTGTTGATTTTATTGAAGATGGGTATCGTAATAATGCATTGGTGGTACACCTTGCTATTGGGATGAATTGTTTTAAATGTTACCCTAGTAGTGCATTGGTGGTACACTTTGTTGTTGGGATGAATTGTATTGAAGGTTACCTTGATAGTGCATTGGCAGTACACCTTGTTGTTGGGATGAATTATATTGAAGGTTACCTTGATAGTGCATTAGTGGTAAACCTTGTTGTTGGTATTGTTGATTGGAAAGGGTACCATGTGGCACACCTTGTTGATGTTGATTGGGAAGGGTACCATGTGGCACACCTTGTTCATTGAAAAGGGTACCCTATGACACACCTTGTTGATGTTGATTGGGAAGGGTACCATGTGGCACACCTTGTTGATGTTGATTAGGAAGGGTACCATGTGGCACACCTTGTTGATTGAAAAGGGTACCCTATGGCATATCGTGTTGATGTTTATTGGGAAAGGTACCATGTGGCACACGTTTTTTACGTTGATTGGGAAGGATACCATGTGGCACACCTTTTTGATTAAAAAATGTACCTTATGGCATAACTTGTTGATTTTAATTGGAAGGGTACCATGTGACACACCATATTGATGTTGATTGGGGAAGGTACCATGTGGCACACATTGTTGATGTTGATTGGGAAGGGTACCATGTGGCACACCTTGTTGATGTTTATTGGGAAGGGTACCATGTGGCACAACTTGTTGATGTTGATTAGTAAGGGTACCATGTGGCACACCTTGTTTATTTGTTTGAAGGCTTCCTAAGTAGTTCGTTTGTGGTACACCTTGATGTGTATTTTGTTGTGAAAATTATCCTTGTTGATTTTGTACATTTTGGGAAGGGTCCATATATGAAGTGTTTTGGGGTATGTATTGAGATGGACCTCCTTGATATTGTTGGTCCACTACTGCTTGTTCAATTTGGGACAGTTTCCTAAACAAAGGGTTGTCCATTGATTGATCATTTCCTTGTGAGAAGATTGGTGGCATGTTTGGAATCTCCAATGGTTTGGGTACTTCCCTCAAAACTGATTTTTCCCCTAAGGGAATGAAGTAAGAATCCTTAAGACCTTCCACGTTAAATTCTATAGGTAACCTAGCACCACTTTGTGCTAATTTGAAGAAGCAGAAGTTTGGATCCTTTCTTAGGAGTTTTTCCATAAGTTTAAGTACCTTAGGATTATTGGAGTGTTGAAATAATTCATCATCATCTAATTCTTCCTCACTATTCACTTCTTCTATGACCACATCCTTGGGATTTTTATTTGACCTATCCATCATTTCTTGTTGTCTACGGATTACCTCCTCCTCACTTGGTGGTTGGTTTGATGTTGCTTTGAATGTTGGTTCCTTTCGAGGAGTTATAAGGTCACTTGATCTATATCCCCATGGGTCACTTCCATCATTTGTGGTGTTTGTTGGGGCCATACTAGTGCTACTTTTGTTTGCTTCCATCTTTTTTCTATGTTGTGATCGCATGGTTGTCATAAACAAGCATCAAGATATTTTTGTGGAAGTTTTATGATTTCTAACTATGGAATAAAAGAATGCTTTGTTTCTGGGATTTTTCTACTTTTTGAGTGTTTTTGAGATTTTCTATTTTAAAGGATGGTGTCTATAGCTAGTTTTTAGTCAATTGCAGCCAAGAAAATATGTTAACTGCGACAATATTATGGTCAACAACGACTAGTTTATGTCAATTGTGTTTAGATTTGAAAAAGTGGCAGGGTTTTACAAGTGACTGTCATAAGGTAGAGAGAAAAAGAGGCCTAATTTAGGTCAACTACGGCTAGTTTTTGGTCAAGTGTGGCATAAAACAACAATAGTGATATTTTGTGCATAATTGTTTCCCAATTTATGTGTTGACAAGAGTTTGGATAAATTTATAGTTTTGAATGACTTTGTTTGATCTGTTTTGAGATTTGGAAAGTGATATCATGCAACACAACAATCAAAACTATTTGACCCTAAATTTCTATAACTTTAAGCATGTTTCTTTCCACAAAAGCTCAAAGTTCATGGAAGTCAAAATGCTAAAGTCATAATTTCTAATGTTTACTTTGTCCTTAGTGTGACTTGAAATCTATGCCTAAATATTCACAAACCTTAAAGATATTTTTTTAAGAGATCTTTTAAGGATTGCAAACATAGGGCACTTTTCAAAGTATTCTCACTAAGTCAAAAGGGTTTGATGTTTGATAACCATGTTAAATTCTTTTTTTGATGTTTCAAAGTAACCGAGGGATTTGGAAATTTCGTGAAGACAATTTACACCCTAGGGATAACCATGTTCTTTTAGGTGGGCTTACCTCATGCCCTAAAGGGATGATTTTACATGCAATGAATGGAGAGTGTTTTAAGCTCAACCATAAGTCATACTTTGTAAGTAACTTCTCAAAATCAAAGTTTTGATGCACCACTTCAAAGAATGTTTTTGGCTAAAAAAATGGCTTCTACAACACTGGTATTTAGTAATGCTTAGGGGATCCAACACTTGGCTAGCGTCCAACAAGCCACTTAAGGCTTTAACCAACTTAATTGGGGCCTAATTTACATAAGGTACCTCCCCTTTTGTGAATGGAACTGATGGCCAAATAATCACCAATGCAAGTCATTTTGCATTTAGCCTTGACCATTGATACAACGACCTAAGTGAAATACCACTTTGAGTTTCCTTTGAGTTCTCCAATGTGGGATGTGTCAAAAGGCAGGCCCTCTAAAGGTAGTGATTTGAAATGAAAACAATGTGTGAAACTCAGGATTCTTTTCATCACACAAGGTCACCAAAAGGTGCAAGGGGATAGGATAGACACCTAGTTTTCCAAATAAAAAAGACACAGTATACACTTCATTGTAATGTTCTTTTAAGCCCCTCGAGTAGCGCTATCCAAAAAAATGAAATAAAATGTGTACAAGATAGCAATTTTTTTAGGTGCACCAAACAAAGTATTCTAGATTTCAAGCAATTTAGATATCAATGTGCAAAATCAGAAAGTATTTGTCCAATTTAAAGCCTAAAACTGAGTGTTTCTAACAATCCTTGTCTTAATTGGAAAAACAAAAGTAAATCATTTGTTTTGTCAACATATTGAAAACATTTGGTAAAAAACAAGCATTTTTTTTTAGAGAACCAATAGTGAAGTGTTGTTCTATTCTACGAATGATTTCAAAAATTCTTTTTAGAACACCAAAACAAAAACATGTAAGTTTTTGGGGTTCATTTTTTTAACACCAATTGAAAAAAAATTCTAAGCTAGAAAGCTTTTGAAATATTCTTTTGAAGCACCAATTGAAAGATTTTCCTAAGCTAAAAAGCTTTTGAAAAGATTCTTTTTAAGCACCAATTGAAAGATTTTCCTAAGCTAAAAATCTTTTGAAAAGATTATTTTTAAGAACCAATTGAAACATTTTCCTAAGCTAGAAAGCTTTTGAAAGATTTTTTTTAAGCACTAATTGAAAGTGTGTGATTTGTGGGGTTCAGTTTATAGCACCAATTTTAAAGTTTTCTAATCTAGAAAGCTTCTAAATTTTTTGACTTGGATTGTTTGTCTTCTCTGCAATAAAATTGTTAGTTTATTCTTGGATAAACACATGCCATGCTTCTACAAATATTGCATAAACAATGTTAGAACCTTTCAAAAATTCAAACCAACAATTGTTAGTGTTAGAAATTGAAAAATGACTTGCAACTTTCAGATAAAATTTTAAAAGAGAAAAATATTTTTTTTTAAGCAAAAGCGACCTTGTCAGAAGCAATTGCAGCTGAAAAAATCAAAAGTGGCCTTTGTTTGTCAAGCAGAAGTGGTTGGAAAAAGAAATTTTGCCCCTGTCATTTTAGAAAATGCAATTGAAATGACAAAAGCAGCCAGGAAAAAGTTGATTGTGACATAAATGACAGAACGATCATGTGAATTTTATGTAGCTTCTGTGTGAATATTTTTCAAGTGTGTTTTTGGAACCTAAAACTGTTCAAAAACTCATGCAAATGTTAGTTAAGGACCATGGTCCCACCGGGCATGCCAGAATGTGTAAGGGGGAAATTGGTAAGCATGATATCAAATATGTATGAATTGAATTAATCTAATTCAAGAAAAAATATTAAGATTCATACCCATTACTCACGAAATAAAACTATGGAGAAATGAATTCAAACAATGCAACAAAAAGAGATAACATCAAATGAAATAAAAAACTATAGCGTCACCATCCCATGTTGAAGTGTATTCGTAGAGATTTTAGATCATTGTTGTATAAATGTGAAACCTTCATTTGTGAATTGCAAAAGATTCAAAGTGTGATGTTGTTGATTGAAGATGTGTGTTGAAGATCTCAAGAAATTAATTTTAATCTCAACATTACTTCATTGTGTAAAATATTTCAATTCTCTAATTGTTTTTGAGGAAGAAGATGATTGTTATATAGATTTTTTGTTTCAAAATGAATGCTCAAGATCACATAGTAGAATATCCTGATCAATGGTTCAAAATTGTTGAGAGGAATTAGATAAAGAACTAGTGTATTTTGATTATGTAATTGGTGTAATTGAAGAAATCAATTTGAGTGTTCAATGGAATTGAGGAACAAATGAATTAGTCAGGAAATAGATGGATCAATCAACTAATCAGAGTGAGCAATCGGGGGATCATAATTTTCTCAACCATAGAAGTGGGTGAGGAAAATTAATTAGTTGATTTAATTAATTAATCTTTTTGAGTTGAATGTGCAAATCATGTTTGAATTTTGAAAACAAAATTGTATTTTTTTGTTTGACCTTTTTGAATGATGTTTTTGAATAATTTATTTAATTATTCATGTTTAGGGGAAAGTGATTTAATTAAACTATTATGTTTTAATAATTTAATTAATTTAGGGGATAGGGTAAATTAGCGAAATAATTAAATAATTGATGTTATTTAATTAATTAGGAAGAATAAAGTTAGATTATGACTTTATTAAATAAATAAAATTTATTTAATTAGTCAAAAATGATGAAAAAAGTGAATTAATTAAATAATGTACTATTGTTAAATTAATAGAGGAAATTAGGGTTTTGGATGCAATTGATGTGAAATGCAATGATATTAGGTGATAACGACGTCGAAGATGAGAAAATGTCATTTAGGATGTGTGATAAGTGTTAGTTTATTTTTACATGTCTACACTTCTTTAAAAATAAGAAATTTTTTGACAACTTTTATTTCATGAGAGATTTTGAGTAGGAAAAAGAGTAAGATTCCTTAGGGTGGTGAAGGGAGGCCATCAAAACACACATAATGTAGAGTTACCATAATACCATACTTTTGCAATGTTTTTGGTCCATCAAAACAAGATGAAACCACATCATCAACACTTGCACCAATTATTAACGACAAAGGAAATACCTTAGAGGAAGATCAAAATGAGTTAATTAAGTTAGATGAGGATGAAAATAACGTAGAAGATGTTCCAAGGGGTACCTAGGGTAGTCGAAATGAGTTAATTGACCTGGATGCCAATACCAACACCGTAGATGATGCTACTGCAAGAAAGGGGAAAAGGAATATCCATACATTCATTGAACTAGTGGAGAATACAAACAAAGATGAACCTCCAACAAAATGAAAGTGCAATATTTGTAGTTAGAAATATAAAATGGAAAAGAATTTGTAGCTAAAACTTGACAATATAGAAAAGCATAACGATAAATTTTATGAAAAATAAATCATAGACAGAAAGGAAAAATCAATAGTAAGATGGAAATTATGTTGAAAACTTGGAATACTAAGAGGGCAGGTGAATCAATATTTATTAAACCATTCAAACATTAGCCATCCAATTACCAAAACATATTCAAATTTTATAAGGAAATAAATCATGAAAAAATCCATAACATCACATAACATATGAACACAAGGATTTTTATGTGGAAAACCAAAATGGGAAAAACCACAGTGAGGGTTAGCTCACAATATATTAGAACTAGTTATAGTATATTATAAAAGTGTTTATTGTAGGTGGACTCACTAACCATAGAGAAAAATATAGAATAAATAAGGTGGCTCACAACCTATTTTGAATTATTACACTAGTAGAATTTGGAAAATAAATGACTAGGTGACTAAAACTTTTAATCACAACAACTAAAAATGACTAAATTCTACTCATTTTTTGCAACTCAATTATAAATGAGTAAATAAATGATTAATTTGGTCATTGACTAAAAATTATTTAGCCACACAAATAAAAATGACTAAATAGTTAGTCATTTATTTATAACAATCCATTTGAGTAAATCATTTAAGGAATCAAGAATATAGCCCACCAAAATACTCTAAAACTTTAATAAACATACCCTAAAAATTTCGTCAAAATCTTATTTTAAGGCGTAGCCCACCAAAATGGAGTTTTCATTTTAATAAACATACTCTAAAACCTTTGTCAAAACATTATTTTTAGGCGTAGCCCGCCAAAATGGAGAAGTGTTTCAGTAAAGAATGACAAAGAATGATAAGGAGATGTGCATGATAGGAGGCATAGGATTCATTGTTGCTTATCCCATTCCTACTCTACTCAACAAAGGTTACATTGTTCCCGCTACTGTTTGTAATCCAAGTATTTAATTGACATATATTTGCATAATCTCAAATTCCTTCAGATGCTTTTGAAGTATCAATGTATCTTATATCTAGGGTTTAGAATGATTTCTTTTAATTTTTTTAAAATAAATCAGATGCTTCTGAAGAATCAATGTATCCTATATAGGGTTTAGAATGATTTCTTTTAATTTAAAAAATAAATAAATGATGTATTTTCCTGTAATTAGATAATGTGGAGATCTCCTAAATCTGCCCCAACACACTATCCTCTTTAGCACTATATTCATTACTCCAGCTGCTAGGGTTTTGTATGTGACATCTTTAATATATTCATGACTGTGGCTTTTAAATAGATCTTAGTCTTTGATTTAATCCTTATCATGGTAACCCTTGAGTTCCATAACCCCCCTTCAATCTCTTCTAAGAGCATTGTCTTAAGCTAGACTGCATAGTATGCATATAAAGCAAGTCCTTCATACCTACCATTGTTCCAAACCACCACTCACTTCCTTGCTTAAAATGTTGCCTCCATAAGCACAATAGCATGTTTTAAAATCATGGTTACTAGTTATTTACTATTGAGGTCACTACTTTCATCAAGATACAATGAGATTTTTGTCTTCAAACTCAAGGAATTATGCAAGATAACATTGTGAATTGTTTGTTGTATACAATTTGATTTTTCTGCACATTTACTACTTTTCTAACTTCCTTTAAGACTAGATATTGAACCCTCAGCTGAAATCTTGAACAAATCACTATCACTTGAAGATTCCTTTCATGAGCATCATTCTATAAAATCAAACTATGCCTTATAGATTGTCTACTTACTTACTACAGGGGACTTATTGTTTCATGGTATTGTGGGTCTTAAGATCCTTCAACCTTATTGTCACTACTTCACAGTCCACAAGGTATTATTCACTATTCTCCCATCTTTGATGAGTCTCAAAATACTACTCAAACATGCAATCCACTACCTCCATTATACAATGGCTAAGAAGAAACATTGAACTTGTGATTACCACTGCTACTTCATAATCTGTGATTACCACTGCTACTTCATAACCTGTGATTACCACTACTACTTCAATTAGACAGTCATTCCATGATTGCATTTTCCTTGTCTAACACCACCAAAAGCATTTGAAAAACTCTTAAGGTCAGTAAGGGGGTAAGGAAACTCACTGTTAAAATTTCCACTTTACTATGCAAGGTTTGAGCTTTATTATCTTGTCACTGCTCAGCCTTTTTTTGAATATCACACCTCAAGTGACTATCATTCTTCTTACCATAGATTGCATTTACAAATTTCATTGAGCTACATAGTGTGCTTATTATTGGCTACAATCTTTAGATTGCAAAATTTTGTTATTGGTTACAATGTCTCAATCTTTCTGGTATTGCAACCTCACTAATCCGCTAGAGTTATTGTTTATGTTTCTATGGATGTTACCAATGATTTTGTTGGTATTAAAAAATAGCCTTAAATCTTGGGTCAGAAAATTAGTTGTCTTGATAGGGTTGTGGTATGATCTTGGATTGTATCCCAGAGTGTGTGGGAAGCTTGTTTTTGATCATTAAGGTATGTAACCCTGATCAGGGAAATTTATCCTATATAGCATGGGTCTTGCTTTAATACTTTCCATGATGGTTATTAGCAGATCACATTATTATAGTTTGTGGTAACCCAAGATTGCATTCAAGTATGTAACAAACTTGGTTTGTAGTTTAAGTTGTACACTTTTAAGTAATATTCATAAGGTTTAGAAAATCTTGATCCCTCTCTAAAATAGCCCATTAAACATGGGTTGTGTTTGAATGCACTACATAATTGATATAACACAACCACTCTGCATATCAACTAGAGTTATAGGCTCTTTATTGCAACAAGAGGTAGTCGCTCTTGGATCATGCTATCATTACATCATGACCTGCTAAACTTGAGACAACCTAAATGCACCCAACGATGATTGAAACCTAATTGTGATGATAGTGATTTGTACATGAATTGAGCTCATATGAGTGCCTCCATTTCTATCACAACATAGCCACATTAAACTTGAGTCACACATGAATGCATCCTATATTTGTTATAGCACAACTATGCCACATGACCAATAGAGTTATGGATTAGATAATTATAATCACAAGAGTTCGTTGCTTGATTGTGCTCTTATGGTGATTCTATTTCCATTATAGAACAACCCTTTGGACTTATATTTCTCAAATCCTTACATTTCTTATTTTCTCTTTGGATGGATTGCTTCATGGATTTTTTGTAATTTATACAACTTTTGTTTTGATAGTAAATGGCATCGGATTCTTTCTAAAGCTAAAATGATTTATTAATTATGGTTTTATGATAATTTTGAGTTTTATTTAGAAGGGCTTAATATGTGGCCTTTTTATGTGTAGGAAGAATAGATTGTGATGCAACATTTGGGTATGGATGGTTAAAGAAAAATTGGATTGCTATCTGTGTCATAACTAGGTTGGAGAGTACCTTGAGCCAGTGTGAAACACTTCAAGGTGTTTCAGTTGGAAGCAGAACCTAACTATAGGAATTTTTGAATATTCGATAGAGGATGTTCCTTTATTCTAAAGATAAAATCATAAATCTGCTAGTCCAATTGGAGATCCAATCTGAGATCTTTAATATCTGATAGAGAAAGTTTGTATATTGTAAAGATAAAATCATAAATCTACTAGATCAATTTCAGATTCGATTTGAGGTAGTGAAGCTTTGACAGAGGAAGTTCCTGTTTAAAGATAAAATCATAAATTTTATCAGTCTAATTTGAGATCCAATTTGAGGTTGTGAAGCTTTGATAGAGAAAGTTCCTACATTCTAAAGATAAAATCATAAATATGCTTAGTCCAATTTGAGGTCCAATTGTAAGGATTTGTCTTTTTAATTATACTTTTTGGCATTTGGCTCGATACAAATTGTTACTTTAGAATTATGGTATTGCTTTTCTTCTAATGTTTTCAACCCTCATTTCAGGGAAGAGCTCTGAAGATGGTTCCTTTAGATAGAGACTACACTTTTTCGCTAAAGGCTCCATCTAGAAACACCAAAATCTCAGGTATTGTCATACTCAGGTACACCAAAGTTTGAGGTGAATTGCACTTAGTATTTTATGTTGAAATAGATATGTTCTAGCCTATAGTTAATTTTTGTAGCATAATAGATAGGCTAAATAGTTGTTCATATAACATAGTTTCAAATTCTAAATTGCTATACCTTATTCCAGGAGAAAATCATAGGGGGAGTCTATACATAAGACACCATTGTTTGAAATTCAAAATTGTCGGCTCTTTCACAATTGTTTTCTTCATTTATTTGATCTAAGACAACTGTTGTATAGAAGATGCTCTCAAAATCATAGTAAAATCCTTTATTCTGGGATGACTATTTAGAATATTAATTCCCATCATAACAATGAACAAAAGCATTAGTCATTAACCTGAACTTTGCAAGAGTTTCTTCAAATTCTATTTTTCCACTCTCTTTTCCATTCTCAATTTTATTCCCAATTTCATCCATGAAGAACTTCCTTGGCCTGTAGATCTTGTTGTTAGCCATAAATTTACCAGGTGTCGAGGATAGCTTCAAGTTTTTACCCAAGCAACAATTGACAAAATTTGGCCTTAGTAGATTAAAAAATTGGTAAGGCCGAATTTTGTCAATTATTGCTTGGGTAAAAACTTGAAGCTATCCTCAACACATAGTAAATTTATGGCTAATAGCAGGATCTACAGGCCGAGGAAGTTCTTCATGGATGAAATTGGGAATAAAATTCATAATGGAAAAGAGAGTGGAAAAGTAGAATTTGATAAAACTCTTGCAAATTTTATGTTAATGACTGATGCTTTTGTTCATTGTTATGATAGCAAAGATTATGAACAGTCATCCTTTAATAAAGGATTTTACTATGATTTTGAGAGCATCTTCTATAAAACAAGTTGTCTTAGATCAAATAAATGAAGCAAACAATTGTGAAAGAGCCAAAAATTTTGAATTTGAAACAATGGTGTCTTATGTATAGAATCCCCCCATGATTTTCTCCTAGAATAAGGTACAACAATTTAGAATTTGAAACTATGGTATATGAACAACTATTTAGCCTATCTATTATGCTACAACAATTAACTACAGGTTAGGACATATCCATATCAACATAAAATAACAAGTTCAATTCACTTCAAACTCTATTGTGGTAATTGTTTTTTAAGGAAGTTTGCACTCCATGAACATTCTCTGTGCACATCAGTATGTCGGTTATTATCTCGATCTCCTTTGTGATCAAAAGAATAGTGAAGTTCATTGAATAACTCATGACCATTTTCTAGTACTATAATCTTGTGCTCTTTTACTTCTTACTCACTATGTTTTGTGATCAAAAGAATAGTTAAGTTCATTGCATAACTCATGACCATTTTGTAGTGCTATGATCCAGTGCTCTTTTACTTCTTGCTCGCTGTTTTCTCAATCACCATGTGCAAATGACTTAGAGGAAAAATCTTCGTCACCATTTGACAATAACTTTCATTTTTTTGGATTGTTTGTTATGATTCAATCATTGTTTGACAGTGTTCTTCCTTTCTCAGTCCTATAGGATAGAAGACAATTCATAGTTTGCAACTCTCTAACAACAGTAAATAGATACAATAAAGATATTTAAAATTTTAGAAGTGGATTTTTTTTTCAATTGCTAAAGCCTATTTATCAATTTTATAACTTAAAATTATTTAAGTTATTTGAATAGTTAAACTTCATATTATAAATCTTTAAAGTACAATAGAATCAAGTACTTAAAATGATTACAGAGAGGTTGAATGAAAATTAGTAAATTACTACTGATTTAGCTTTTCCTTTTGTGTGTTTACAAGGTTATTTCTTACAGCATTTGCTAGGCCTATTTTGGATTCTATGGAAACATCAAAGGCAATTCCACATCCAGGTCTAAATGAGGTGATGACCTATCCTTCTATGATGAAGTTTACAGGATACACCCAAGAATAGATCTAAAAATATCATATTTTTAAACCTTCAAATCTTTGAGATCGTTGCAGATTTGATTTGATTTTTGTACAACTCGACAGATTTAAAAAAATATTTCTTGAAAATGATGTAAATGAAATGTTATTTGTTCAAAATAATCTAAGAGTAGTATTTTTCACTTGCACAAAATTTTTTTGTCTACCTTAAAATAATCATTAAAATTATCATTTTGTTAATCATAATATTTCATTGTATATTTGTATTTAGTTAGATTGTATTGGATAGTTAATGGTTAATTTATTTTCTTTTTTTTAAATTTAATCACTTGTAAATCTAAATTTTTGTTACTTTCTGTTACTTTTTGTGATCATAAAAGATAGAGATGATTTTAGTCTCTATGAAATATTTTCATGCATTTTTGAGATCTATACAAGGTGATGAAAAAGGCCTTAGGGTTTGGTATGGTTTTGAGTATCCTTACTGTTTTGATGGTAATGTTGTCACTAAGTTCTCTCCTTGCCCAAATATAGTCACCTGAGAAATTTCCATGATGCTCTTGACTATAAATTACTTTGCTCTCCCTACCTTCTCACTACAGGTCTGATTCTTCAACTCTACCAATTTCCCTTCCATCTCAGTGTCTTTTCATGCTCTTGCATATACTCTCTTATGAATTTATTCTTATGACTTTGAAAGCTATCACTAGGTCTATTATGATTGTTAGGTCTTTGAGGGTATAATATTTTCTCCTACGAACTCTTAGATTGTCATACTTTTGATGAAAATTCTCCAAGGATGTTTTCTCACTGACTTAACTCTTTGTATATTCTCCATTATGTATTGAAAAATTATGGTTTCTAGTTAACTATTTATTGGTGGAACCATTTCCCTATTTCTTGGGACTGTCATCCCTATAGGATAGTTTCCTTATAGATTTAAATGTAATTTAAAAGGTGCCCATAAATATTGACAAGTTTCATAAGACTATTGTTTCAAGGTAGTAGATGGTCGTGACAAGTTTCATAATACCGCAATACCGCAAGAGCCAAGAAGGCATGGTGTGGTGTAGCAGTAACACCCTGCATTACTATGCAAGCCAAGTAATAAATGTGTGATATGGTGGTAACTCAAAATACTTATCCCGCATCCCATCAAGAGCCAAGAAGGCATTGTGTGGTGTAGTGGTAACATCCCACATTACTGTGAAGGCCAAGCAATAATAGTGCGGTGTAGTGGTAACATCCTACATTACCACGAAGGGCAAGCAATAATGGTGTGGTGTATTGGTAACATCCTGCATCACCGCAAGGATCATGTCAAAGCAATGCAGTATTGCAGTTAAACTATAAAAATAAATATCACATTTCTTTTAGGCATTTTTTTGAAACAATTTTCTTTCCTTGTGTATATTGCTTCCACATTTTCATGTATGTCTAGCAAGGCACTTGTAACTACAACATATGACAAAAAAATCCCTACTGTTATGCTTTGATGGATGTCCCTTTGTTATTAATGGAAATCTGATGTAGTGCACATTATTATAGTGTAAGCCTATTTTCTAGATTGTTTCATTTAGCATCACCAATATTCTCCACAAGAACATTGTCCCTATTTAAAATGATGGAAATGGTTCAAATCTCTTAGAAAAATTTCTCTTCCAACAACCTTGGAGATGAATTTAGATACAGTGTGAAAATCAAAACATACTCGAAGGTTATTAACAAATCTAATAGTTGTACCAGGGGACATGTTTAACAAACCAAATGCAATTGCTAACTTTCCACTATAGTGGTAGATAAATAATTCTTTTTTCTTCTATTCCACAACTGGTGTAGGAGCACCTAGGAAACACTAGGCATTTAGGAAGTCTAGAATGAATTTTTGTTTTGGAGTGTTATTTTGAAAGGTCATGTTGACCATTTAGATGGAATTATAGGTTTATGAATATGTCTTACTCTGTAGTGATCAGTAGGTTAAGGAGTGGAAAGGGTGGATGAGTTATGAAACTCAATTTTCTTAGTTTACTAGTAACTGGAAAAAGTTGCAAAATGGGGCATTTTGCAGCTTTGCCACTTTGGAACTAACATGCCGACCAAGGGAAGGATAACTACCTTGTGTTGAACTATTTAGGGTGTGCCTCGACCTAAGAGTGGGGTTGGAAAAACATTTTGGTATTTGCTTTGAAGTTTGGAAATTGAGGAAAATAGTGTTTTTAAGTGCATTTACTGATTTTTGCTTCAAAGTAGAGCTTTAATGGATTGCATCTGTTACTGTGTTTAGTGTAAGATGTAGTGTGGTAATCTTCCAAGAATTGCATGTCAATTATTTTCTTTCTTTATTTGTTTTCAATCATTGTTTGTAATTAGTTGGCTTTAACCCTGTTGCTGGTCTGAACCAGACAGTCTATAAAGAATGGAGTGCTAGACCACTTTCCCACCATACAAATTATACGGCCCTTTGGGAATAGTGACTAGACTCCATGTGTGTAAATATGGTAGGTTTTAGGGTTTGTGTTAGCACAGGAGCTGTTGGAAAAATCTTGCCCTAGGCGAGCTAGGAAGAGTCCGGCTAGGGAAGACAAGGAGTGCAGAGCACATAACTTGCAGGGGTGATGAAATTTTGTTGAAATTCCTTTTTGAGAAGTTATATGTGAGTCTTACCAAGGTCTGGTGGATAGGAGGAACCTCCACCTATTCATTTGGTAGATGAAACACTTAGCAGATTGAAAGCAGCAAGAAAGGGCTTAAAAAACCCTAGTTTTGGTCCATTTTCAAGTGGAGGCATTGTACGGCTGATGAAGACTCAAGACCTTGAAAATCCTTGAGAGGTGTCCATTTGAAGCAAGAAACTCAAAGAAGGATTGGGGTTTCTTTGGAGAAATAGAGAGAGCCAATCAGTTTTCTCGGAGAAGGAGACCTAATTGGGGCTCGTAGGCTAGTAGTCTTTTTAACCCTAAGTGAGGGTTTGATGAAAGCGACCAAGAAATGGAGATAGGAGGATACTCAAGAACCAAAATTTGATGGATTTTAATGAATTAAAACACCTCCACACCCCTACAAATCAAAGTTTAAACATTGGAGGTATAGTTAGTCTTTAGGGAAGATTAAAGGCTAAGGAAGAGTTAGGGTTATTGCACCAAGATGGACTTGGTTGGTTATTTTGTGATAGTAGTGGGGTTGACCATGAGAACCAGGGGTACCTAAACATGAGAAGGGCCCTATAGGTTAAGGTGGTGAAGCAAAACACCAAGGAGGTCTTGCAAGCAATACCTAGAGCAGGAATCTGTGATTGATTCCTCCAACCCCCTCCCTATCAGATTGGTATCAGAGCAAGAAAAATATTTGGGATAGAATAATATATGTCAGAGGTTGAGTCTAGTGATTCTACCATCATGGTGACAAATGAAGAATTGGACAAGATGGTTGAAGGACAGGAGGAAGACAATAGGCTATTGAGGGAAAGAATAGACCAACTTGAGCAAGCATTGAATGATGTGCAGTTCGAAGGAAGGGTGCCAAAGAAAGAAGAGGTTGCAAAGGAAGACAAGATCCCTGAACCTAACCCTATTTTGAAAGAAGAGCCTTTCTTGAAGGCATTGAAGGATTTGAGTGGAAAAGAACTTGAAGGCATACCACTGTTTAGTGGAAAAATGGAAGCTGAACTAGTCATGGATTGGATAGAGGGAATGGAAAACCATTTTGAATGTGATGGAGTCACTGAAGCACAGAAGGTAAAGGTGGCCAAATCAAGGTTAAGAGGTTCTGCCTTGACATGGTGGAAGTTCATTCAGACAGAGAGGGAAAAAGAAGGCAAGTAGCCTATCTCTACTTGGAAGGGAATGGTTGCCAAGGTAAGAGAAGCATACATGCCAGATGATTATGAGATTCAGTTGCATAAGAAAAGACAAAGCTTGAGGCAAAGATACCAAGATGTGAACTCTTATACTGAGGAGTTTCAAAAACTTTGCATGAGGTCTAATGTGACAGAGGATGAAAGTCTCAAGGTGGCTAGATATCTTAACGGCTTGAAGTGGAACATTCAAGAGGAGATGACTCTTCTAAGTCCCAAGACAGTACACCAATGCTATCAATTGGCTATAAATATTGAAGAGAGGAGTAAGAGGAAACAAGATAAAGCTTCTAAAAGTAGAGGCAAAGGTAGAGATCAAAGAGGACATAGAGGTGGATATCAAGGTAGAGGGACTGAACAAAGAAACCAAGGAGAGTCTAAACTCACAGAGCATGGAGGCGAAACAACTTCTAGAGGAGGATATAACAGAGGTAGAGGACCTCAAGGAGGTTCAAATAGAGGAAGAGAAGCAGGTAGAAGTAACTCATATTTTGCCACTATGAAGTGTTATAACTGTGGTCAAGTAGGTCATCCATCTTATAGGTGCCCGAAGAAAGCATCTTCATCTAATACTGAGAAGAGAGTGGCATATGCTCAAGAAGACACTATGAGTTTCAAATCACCAGAGGTTAGTCATATTGAATCAGAAGTGGGGGAGAATCTGATGTTTAGGAGAGTTTTGATCAGACAACCGGTCAAGGAAGAGCCAAAACAAAGAAGAGCTTTATTTAGAGTGAGATGCAAAATACTTGGTAAGGTGTGTAAGGTTATTGTGGATTCAAGTTCAACAGATAACATCATCTCACAAGAGGTAGTAAGGAAGTTGAAATTAGAGAAAATACCCCATACTAATCCCTACAAGGTGACATGGTTGAAAAAAGGACAGAGTATTCTTGTCAGTGAGAAAACAACGGTGGAGTTCTCCATTGGAGGGTACAAAGATAAATTGATTTGTGATGTATTACCCATGGATGCATGCCATCTTCTATTGGGCAGACCATGGCAATATGACAGAGGTGCCATCTATTATGGAAAATCCAATACTATCTCATTCAAGAAGGATGGAAAGACATTCAAGTTGCAGTCACTGTCATATGAGGAAGAAGGACAGTCAAAGACCCCTAGTGTCTTATTAAGTAGTGGAAAAGAGTTCATTAACAACCTACATCAAGGAGGTGAAGGATATGTGATCATGGTGCAACCCAAGGGAGAGGACAAGACTGAGAAAACAGTCATACCCGGAGCAGTCCAGAAGTTGCTTGAGAAGTATAAGGACATAGTGAGTGATGGAACACCAGCAACCTTACCTCCAAAGAGAGCCATTAGCCATCAGATTGACTTCATACCAGGGGCTTCATTGCCAAAAAAAGTAGCTTACAATCTTACACTAGATCAGAACCTAGAGGTAGCTAGACAAGTGCAGGAGTTGTTAGATCAAGGCTTGATTAGGAAGAGCATCAACCCATGTGCAGTACCAGTGGTCTTAGCAACCAAGAAAGGAGGCAAATGGAGATTATACATTGATTCTAGAGCTATAAATAGAATCACAATTAGGTATAGGTTTCCTATTCCTAGGATTGAGGATTTGATGGATTGTCTTGGAGGAGCTCAGCATTTTACCAAGTTGGATCTCAAAAGTGGATACCACCAGATCAGAATCAAGGATGGAGATGAGTGGAAGAAAACTTTTAAGACAAATGATGGGTTGTATGAGTGGAGAGTTATGCCATTTGGCCTCTCTAATTCCCCTAGCACATTCATGAGGCTCATGAATGAAGTGCTCAAAGACTTTACAGGGAAATTTGTGGTAGTATACCTTGATGATATACTCATCTTTAGTAAGATAGCAGAAGAACACCTAAAGCATGTGGATTTGGTTCTTAGAAGATTGCAAGAAGAGAAGTTAGCCATCAATCTAGAGAAATGTGAGTTCATCAAATAGGAGCTTATGTATTTGGGGTTTGTAGTATCCCAAGGATCATTGAAGATGGACCCAAGCAAGGTGGAAGCCATCCTAAACTGGCCAAAACCAACCACAAGGACAAAGGTAAGAAGTTTTCATGGATTGGCTCAATTTTATAGAAAATTCATAAGGAAATTTAGTGGCATATGTGCACCAGTCCTAGATACAATCAAAAGTGGCTTAAAGACTAAGTTTAAGTGGACTCAAGAAGCTGAGAAAGGTTTTGAGAAACTGAAACAAGAAGTGGCAACTCAACCTATACTTTTGTTACCTAGTTTTGACAAGTTGTTTACCGTGGAATGTGATGCCAGTGGAGTTGTAGTAGGAGGAGTGCTAAGTCAAGAAGACAGGCCTATAGCTTTCTTTAGTGAAAATATCAATGAAGCTAAGATAAAGTATTCTACCTATGACCTAGAACTGTATGCTTTAGTTCAGTCACTTAGGAAGTGGAGGCATTACCTTCTACCCAAAGAGTTTTTAGTCTTTACTAATAATCAGGCACTTAGCTATATCAACACTCAAGAGAAGTTGAGTAATAGGCATTTGAAATGGATGGAATACATCAAAGCTTTTACCTTCACCATCAAGCACAAGAAGGGACAGTTGAACAAGGTGGCAGATGCACTAAGCAAGAGATTGATGCCAGTGCAAGAGATACAGATCAAGAGCATTGGGATAGAGAGTTTCAAGGATCTCTATGGGGAAGATGAAGACTTCTCGGAGGGCTACAAGGTATGTTCTAACCTTTAGAATCATTTTCATAGTCAATACTCAGAGTATACATTGCAAAGTGGATTGTTATTCAAGGGAAATTAGTTATGTGTTCCAAAAGGTTCAATGAGAGAGAATCTTATCCAAGAAAAGCACAATGGTAGTCTTAGTGGTCATTTTGGTATCAACAAGATAATGGAACTAGTGCAAAGGTTCTACTATTGGCCCAAATTGCCAAGGGATGTCAGGAGGTATGTGGAGTAGTGTGTATTCTGTATGAAGGAAAAAGGGGGAGTAGTAATGCAGGTTTGTATCAACCCCTACCTATTCCCAACAGACCATGGGAGTGTGTTAGCATGGATTTTGTTGTATGTGGTGGTAGATAGGTTTAGCAAAATGAGTCATTTTATTCCTTGCAAGACCACACATGATGCTAGCTACATTGCTCACCTTTTCTTCAAGGAAATTGTAAAGATCCATGGATTTCCTTTGAGCATTGTATCGGACAGGGATGTGAAGTTCATGAGTCATTTTTGGAAGACTCTATGGAGCATATTAGGTACCAACCTATCTTTTGGATCAGCTTACCATCCTCAGACTGATGGGAAAACAAAGGTGGTTAATAGGGTGTTAGGTAACTTTCTCAGATGCCTAACCAAAGAGTATGGATAGACATGGGACTTGGTTATATCACAGGTTGAGTATGCATACAATGACAGTGTGAACAGGACTACAGGGAAGAGTCCTTTTGAAATAGTGTATGGAATGCACCTAAGAGGTGTGTGTGAGCTCAGAGATCTAGGAGCTATGGAGCATAGGAGTGGACATGCAGAGGACTTCACTCAGACCATGAAAGAGATTCAGGAGTAGGTAAAGAAGACAGTCACCGAGGCTACACAAAAATTGAAGGATAAGGTAGATTTGTCAAGAAAAGGTCTACAATTTGCAGTAGGAGACTATGTTATGGTTCACCTCAACAAGTCTAGGTTGCAGAAGGGGATATCAACCAAATTGCAGATGAAAAGAGTGGGACCATGTAAGGTATTAGCCAAATATGGGAAAAATGCATACAAGGTGGAGTTATCTACAGATTTAGGGATTTCACCAGTGTTCAATGTAGCTGATTTGATCAGGTATAAGGGATCATTCAAAGACATGGATCAGAATAGTAGGGAGATCTTCAAGGATGTAAGCAACATAGCCTTACCTACTCTAGACAAGCTACAAGCAGAGAGGATCTTGGAGTCAAGAGTGAAGAAATCTACAAGGCATAAGGTGTACATGGAGCATCTTATCAAATGGAAGAATAAAAATGAATCTGAGGCTACTTGGGTAGATGAAGCTGAGTTTAAGAAGCAGGGCATTGATGCGTCTCTGATCTCTCCTCACATTCCTTAGTGTTTGTGTAGGGAGGGGAGAATGGTGCAGGAGCACCTAGGAAACACTAGGCATTTAGGAAGTCTAGAATGAATTTTTGTTTTGGAGTGTTATTTTGAAAGGTCATGTTGACCATTTAGATGGAATTAGAGGTTTATGAATATTTCTTACTCTGTAGGGATCGTTAGATTAAGGAGTGGAAAGGTTGGATGAGTTATGAAACTCATTTTTCTTAGTTTACTAGTAATTGGAAAAAGTTGCAAAATGGGGCATTTTGCAACTTTGCCACTTTGGAACTAACATTCTGACCAAGGGAAGGATAACTACCTTGTGTTGAACTATTTAGGGTGTCCCTCGACTTGAGAGTGGGGTTGGAAAAACATTTTGGTATTTGCTTTGAAGTTTGGAAATTGAGGAAAACAGTGTTTTTAAGTGCATTTACTAATTTTTGCTTCAAAGTAGAGCTTTAATGGATTGCATCTGTTACTGTGTTTAGTGTAATATGTAGTGTGGTAATCTTCCAAGAATTGTGTGTCAATTATTTGCTTTCTTTATTCGTTTTCAATCATTGTTTGTAATTAGTTGGCTTTAACCCTGTTGCTGGTCTGAATGAGACAGTCTGTAAAGAATGGAGTGCTAGACCACTTTCCCACCTTACAAATTGTACATCCCTTTAGGAATAGTGACTAGACTCCATGTGTGTAAATATGGTAGACTAGACTCCATGTGTGTAAATATGGTAGGTTTTAGGGTTTGTGTTAGCACAGGAGCTATTGGAAAAATCTTGCCCTAGGCGAGCTAGGAAGAGTCCGACTAGGGAAGACAAGGAGTGCAAAGCACATAACTTGCAGGGGTGATGAAATTTTGTTGAAATTCCTTTTTGAGAAGTTATATTTGAGTCTTACCAAGGTTTGGTGGATAGGAGGAACCTCCACCTATTCATTTGGTAGATGAAACACTTAGTAGATTGAAAGCAGCAAGAAAGGGCTTAAAAAAACCCTAATTTTGGTCCATTTTCAAGTGGAGGCGTTGTACGGCTGATGAAGACTCAAGACCTCAAAAATCCTTGAGAGGTGTCCATTTGAAGCAAGAAACTCAAAGAAATATTGGTGTTTCTTTGGAGAAATAGAGAGAGTCAATCAGTTTTCTCAGAGAAGGAGACCTAATTGGGGCTCTTAGGCTAGTAGTCTTTTTAACCCTAAGTGAGGGTTTGATGAAAGCGACCAAGAAATGGAGATAGGAGGATACTCAAGAACCAAAATTTGATGGATTGTAATGAATTAAAACACCTCCACACCCCTACAAATCAAATTTTAAACATTGGAGGTATAGTTAGTCTTTAGGGCGGATTAAAGGCTAAGGAAGAGTTAGGGTTATTGCACCAAGATGGACTTGGTTGGTTAATTTGTGATAGTAGTGGGGTTGGCCATGAGAACCAGGGGTACCTAAACATGAGAAGGGTCCTATAGGTTAAGGTGGTGAAGCAAAACACCAAGGAGGTCTTGCAAGCAAGACCTAGAGCAGGAATCTGTGATTGATTCCTTCAACCCCCTCCTTATCAACAACATTGAGTAAAAGTATTGAATCTAAAAAATACCCTGTTGCCTTCATTTTCCAAGCCAATTTCTCTAATTCTACATAGATCTCCAATGTTTGTGGATGTGATCTATCTCCTACACAAAAAGCATGTACCCATTTATGTCCTTCAATCCAACTACATGCAGGTATCATTTTAATTTCTCTATCTTTCATCAATCTCCTTACTATTTGAACCTCACCACACCTACCCGCTTTTGCATAGATGTTTTAGAGAAGAACATAAGTTGTAACATTTTTAGGATCCAACTAAAAAAGCAGTGTTACTGGAATACTCATCCTATATTCATATATGATCCATAGGAACCAAAGGTTTAACTGGCATCTCAATAATAATGTTTAGGTTGTCCTCTAGATAGCCAACATGGGTACGAAGGTCAATAGTGCACACCTAATGATCAACTATATATGCAATGAAATAAGGGTTACTGATGTGTGAGGTATGTGCAACCCTCATCCACTAAACCTACATGACTGCATGCATCTAGACCATAAGAAAAGCTTACAATGTCAGTGTTCTAGAGTGCTTCATTAATTCAAATATTTTGAGAGATTCCTTGCAAAATCCATTTTGTGCACATTCTACAATCATATCATTTCATTACATGAGATGACATCTCTTTGAGGCATTTTTTCAAACAATTCATTATGTACTACATTTTGGTGTCAAATCTTTGGTAATTATGGTTAGTTTCATTACATTCAAATTTTGAATTATGGAAGATTATATATAGTAAATAGATTGATGGTTGTTTGGATAGTGAAATTAGCTCTCTTAGAAATTAACTGAAATATCTAGAAGGAATATTTTAATTAAAGAGGATTTTGTGGTTATTTTTGTAACAATGACTAGCAATGATTTTACAGTGCAGCTAGCTTGCTATTTTTATTCAAGATACAAGTCATCAAAGTCAAGCACATACCAAGAAGATGATACTCTACTTCAAACCCTCAACCTCACTTAGTTTAGTCTGCTTACATGGGGATATTAAGGCAGTTGGTAAAAAATTAATATATATTAGTTTTTGTTTGTTAAGGAGAATCCTGTGAGATTCAATATGGCAGTGGATCAATATCTAGTTTCTTAAGTGAAGATGATGTCACAATTGGGAAACTTGTTGTGAAACATCAAGTTAGTAATTTTTGGATGTTAAGGATTCCCAGTTGGATATCAAAGATCTTTTCTCATCAACTTAATTTGGAATTTATGTATAAATGGATTCTTCCATGGTGCAAGTCTTTACTCAGACAACACATGAACCAAGGTTGACATTTTTGTTGTCTAATTAAGTCTGATGGCATTCTTGGGCTTGGTTTCCAAGAAATTTATGTTGATAACGTTGTTCTAGTCTGGTTAGAGTTGATAGCCTTCATTCTATAATGTCAAATTCATTCTATAATATGAGCATATCACCTTTCTTAGACTTTCAACAAGGTTCTGAAATCAAGGGTTCAATATGCATATTTCAGGCCTATGTTGAACACTTTGTTTAAGACATTTGTTAACAAGGCTACAATTTTTTAATTGATTTATCTTTTTGTTGTGCTTGGAATTTCTTTTATAAATTTTCTATATACAATGCACTTTTATTCTTTCTGAATTGGGACTAATATTAATTTTTTTGGTTGTATTGAGGCACAACTTTATTCATGGTGGAAAATGAAGCATCTTGTTGTTCATATCAGATGGCACATTCCATATAAAAGAGGAAATATTCTAGTTGGGTTATTGTTGACTGTGTTGAAGGAGAGACCTTCATATATGGGACACGATCAATACTCTCCTTGGATTCTACATGTTACAGCTTGCTCTAGGAAGATTTCCCGCATTGCATAAGTTTTAAGAGATGAAAGGGGTGTGCACTCGCATTGAAGGGCTTCAAGCATGCGTTTCCATCATTGTAGAAATTTTTTGGAGAAGTTTCTTTCTTGCATTCATTTCTCTGCAATATTGTAACTTATATTTTTAGTCTTGTGACTAAAAATAACAATTGTAATACTCTATTTGTAAGTTGTAACTAGAACACCTTTCTTTTATTAATAAAGTTCACCAATTTTTCCTCTCAATGGTTGTTTTATTGTGTACAATTGATTATTGATGTGTATTTTTGTGTTTTATGCTTAAATCCTCAAACATCAGTCAATTAAAATTACTAAATATACTACTAATTGACATCAATTTATAATTAAATTGACTAAATATACTACCAATTGACAAAAATTAGTGAACAGTGAATAAATATGACTAGATATATGACCAGTAAAATTAGTAAATAAAAATGACTAAATATACTACCAAATTACAACAATCAATGACTAAATTAACAACTAATAAGTGGCCAAATTACAAAAATCAATGACTAAATCAACAACTAAATAAGTGACTGGTTAAATATATTAGTGAATAAAAAATGACTAAATATGTGACCAAATTACAATGATCAATGACTAAATCAACGCCTAAATATATTAGTGGAAAAAAGTGACTAAATAAGTGACTAGATCACAACAATGAATGACTAAGTCGATGACTAAGTATACTACCAAATCGATTAATAAAAAAAACCAATAAATGACTACAAATGGTTTAGTCATCAATCTAGTTGTGTTAGATATGACTAGAAATAAACTACTAGTGGTCACGTGACTAACTATAGTCATTTATAAATAGTTTTTAGTAGTTTATTGATGTTTTTGTACTAGTGTTACAAAAGCATCTACAATATGCAAGGATACAATTCCAATGAAGCATAATAACATATTTCACACTAATATGGATTGATGCTCTGCTCTGCTCTACATTCACACAATTTTGATTTCAACATTCACAACTTATCTTTGCACTACTCTGATCAAATTTGTATCACACATGACATATGTTACATATCTATCTCCACTATTATCTCAAAACACTGAAAAAAATCCAATATATATATATATATATATTGAAATCAAGTGTAACATCAATTAGGTCAACCTAATTAGATGTAACTCCAAGAATATAACTTTTCAGCCCCAAACTTTATCATCCATAACACACACCTCAATTCACAATTCAAAACTTTTTAAGATAGGTCGACATGGACCTAAAATAGATCCCACATAAAGACTCAATAGATATTAACCCTTCACATACTTATCAAACGTGTTAGGTCAACACACCATAGGACCTAAACAAAAATCCTTAAATTGTTCATCCAATTCATAACACATGGACCTCAAATCATCATGACATCTAGAATTCACACTCATTTGACATCTGGTAGCTTATCTTCAACACCACAACATCAAGAACTCATCTGTGAAGAAGTGTGAAATCTCCCACACCAACACACTATATAGGAAATGACTATAAGTATGCCAGGCAGAACTTTTTTATTCATAACTCTCAGAATACTTTTCCAAACCAAATGAAATATTGGATTTATATTCTTCTAACAACCATAAAAATTAGGTTAGAAGAATAAAGCAAAATATTCCTTTGTGGAGTGGTGTGGATCCAAAAACTAATACACTATAACCCTGAACAAGTAGTTCTGACACTTAGTCATATTTCCACACAACTGAGCTTTCTAGATCAAATAAACTTACACAAATTACTTTCACAACACCTCAAAACCTATTAGGAATAATCAAAATGATCCAAAATAATGTTGACATCAATGACAACACTATAATACACTGTTATGTACAATCCATGCTCATGTTTCCAACAAGCATCATAAATGACAAACTCCTAAAACTTCCAACAAACCAAAGGAAGAATGTCTTCATGTTAAGAATGCCCTAGAATATGATGAAAATATTCAAATAAAGGTAAAAATTGATGAATTTGGAGGCTCAATTGAAGCTCAATTTGGAAAGATAATGATAGGAGCACAACTAGAAAAAAGTATTCATTTGAGTGTTATTTTTCATATTTTTTCTAAAAGGAATCCAATGACAGAATACCCCGAATATAATAATTTATTATCTTTTGAAACATGAAAAAGTGAAACCCCTTTGGATATTTGCACTCTTTAGGGTTAGGAACCTTTTTCCATGTATTATTATTAGGAATGGGGATGGAAATGGTATAATTGTGGGGGTTTGATGGACTTGGACAAGATATGTGATTGACTTATAGCCTAAAAGGTGATTCAACCAACCCTTGACAAAATATAGGATGAATTTAGGGATGAAATGCAATGACCTAACTAGGCTAATTATGTAATTTTTAGTTTTGATGCAAATACAAGAAACACATAAAGTTGCAGATGAATTCAAACAACATAAACAGACATAACATGACATTGTACACCCGTGGTATAAATTTGAGCTTGATTTTGGAGGAATAATTTTCCCTAGGAATAATTGTCCTTGTAGATGGATTTTAGATCTATTTTCCTAGTCCTCTGGTGCTAGATCAAAGCTTTCCATTTTTTCTTGCAAATTTTTTAGATCACTATCAAATATTTCTGTAAGTTTCTATGTGTTATCAAGATGCAGGGTTTTATTGCAACAAAGGATAATTGACCTTAAATCTTCCTCCAATCTTCTTCAAACATAAAAATTTCACTTTCAAAAAGAGAGGAAGGGTTGTGCCATTTAGGGGCTTGCCTTGGTCAAATCTCGTGTTAGTGTTTCCACTTCCACAATGGCAATGTGAATGATAAAAAGATAAATGATAGGAAGGAATGATGAATCTACAAAGTGGTACAAATCACCACCCTTCAATGGATTCCTTGAAGGACTGAAGTAATGCACATATCCTCAAGGTTTGAATCATTCTTTCTTGAATTGCTTGAATTTCTTGGAGACATACAAAGGGTTAGCCTTCACAAAAAATGATGACATAAACATGCATAAACTCACACATGATTTGACATGATGCTTGGATCTCGAGTTTCTATAATGAATCACTAAAATGATGTTCTTGACTTGCTTGATAATGCTCTTGGCAATAATCCTTGTTCTTAATGTTCACCTCTTTCTTGTTCTCTCACTTAGTTTTGAAATGATGCAATAACTAGGTATTTATATGTAATTATTCTAATTTCTCGTAAATTAAATCCCAATAGACAACTTTGGACACTTGAATTGTAAATTATAAAGGAACAAAATCGACATACTTGAATTTGGAGCCAAAATAGGGGGACACTTTTTCCATAATAGGACCTATTTTCCATAGGGCGTATGTGTCCCAACCCTATTTTCTAGAAATTAAGGTGTTGGGGGCAAAGCATTAGATGCATGCATTTTTTTTTGTTTACAATTTATCAGTAAATGTTAAAAATGGGCCATAAAATGCATAATTTAGGAAATTAGGGGTTCAATTAGGTCCAATAATTTAAGGGGAGCATAGCATAGTGTGAAATTTTCAATGGTGACAATTTACAATGCTACACATTTAGCCACCACTTTAGTGAGAGTATGAACTTATGTTCAAACTTAGACTAAAGTAGAAAATGTGTTAAGAGGGGTCTGATTATCCAAATGTTAAATACATAGGATGATTAAGGACCTAGGGGGAGCACACAAACCCCTAGGATCCAAGATCCCATGGCAAACCAACGTAAGCACAAAGGAACACACACATGTATGATATGCAACAAGACAACACACACAAACGCACATGTAAAAAATACAAAGCATACATGATGAAAATATGATATAACATAACATATAGATGACAAAAAAATGAACACAAACACTATGGAAACACAATACAAAAATGATGATGACACACAAAAGACACAATAAAAAACAAGGTTATTACTAAAGGGATTTGAGTTGATAAGCTAAGGAGACCTCAGTCTTAAATTATCTCAAATACCAAATGTCATCCATCGAATAAAGGAATGCCTCCATGAGGACTAGAAAACTACATTATGCCACATCACTCATGGGCCACATGGATCTACTAGATATAAAGCTATGTTATGCTAGGTGTCCATGCAATATGATGGGTTCCATAAGGCTAGCAAGTTGTGTTGTGCCAAACACTCATGAAACACATAACTCTACCATCAAGCAAGGTGTGTTATGCTTGGCAACCATGTTAAAAGGGGTGTCCATGAATCAAAATGTTGCATTATGCTAAATTTATGAACCAATTTACCAAAGCCTCACCTAATAAAGTGCATAAACTTTCCTAAGAAGGCACAAAAATTTCCTAAGAAGGTACAAAAACTCACCTATGAAGGCACATAAATTCCAAACTCACCTAAGGAGGTATAAAAACTCACCTAAGAAGGCGCATAAACATCTAAGAAGAAAAAAAAAAGACAAGGTCAAAACCTCAAGGGGTGTTATAAACAAAACCATCATAAAAAGGTACCTTACAAAAAGGGACATTACTCAATGCATGAAGGGTCACACCTTAGGGGATATCAAACATGACATCACCACTAAGAGTGGACTAGTCATGGAATGGAACTCACACCTTAGGGAATACTAGCCATAGCATTACCATGAAGGGGAATCCAATATGCCATAAAAAGAAGCCCAATATAACCACAAAGGATATTCTAACATAGATCAAGAAGGCCACAATCTCATTAACAAGGTCACACTTCTTAGGAGATGTATATTATCATCACTAAAAAGGGACCATTTCTTATGTAAACAATGAGCGGGGGACCATATTCCCCCCTTAAAATGTTAGTAAACTTGCTACACTAACATTTTAAGGAAATAGAAATGGATCCTTTGCTAGAAGAATACGCCTCTCATAAGGATATGTAACCCATTTCCCCCCAAGTGTAGGGATAAAGATGAGCCAAGATTAATGATTGAATGATGCTCCTTTCAAGATGAAATATGATTGCAGCAAGCCAAGTTTATACCTCCATGCATGGTAGTGAGTATGTTGTGATACTACAAATACCACAAGGAAAGGAGCAACAATTAATGCTATTTGTCTCTTGTATGATTAAGTGAAGGTATTTTTGATGTTTTCATTATTTTAAAGGAGAATAACCAAGACCTCTTGTTGTTTCTTGTGTGTTAGGATCTATGGGGACATGGATACTTTGTGCTTTTACACCACATCCTTTTCCATTGCAAACATTTTTTTTAAAAGTTGATAACCTCTTCCATAAATGGATTCCATTTCTTTTGACGAAGGTGGTGTTTCATAATCACTTCCATCATATGTAGATGTTGTTGCAAGTATGTGTAGTTGGTGTTGTCATTGATGCCAAAAAGCTTTAGTGTTGTCATTGGTGTCAACTATATGAGAAGGATGTTGTTGCAATATTTTGAGTAGTTGGTATTGAGTTAATGTTGTCTCTGATGATTCTTTGATTAGTTGCATTATGTTATCATTATTAAGCTATCGGTGTCAACCTCTAGTGTTTCTTTGATAACCTTCTATCTATGGATGTATGGTTGAGTTTCTATGTTGCAGTTGGCTTGGTGGTCATGAGGAAGTGCTAAATATGTTGAAGATGTGTCTCTAGTTCTTGGTTTCCAAGCGCTTTTGAGAAAATTTGAATAAAAAGAGGAAACAATGTGTTGTAGTGTTGTTCTCTGTTGCAAAGTAGCATTTTGATTTTGCTCCACATTTCTTCTATGTTGAAGATCTGCTTGTGTGGTTTGGATATTTTGATCAAAGGTGTTCAAATGTGTTACATCTAGAATTTGGTGTGCTAGATTGTTGTGAAAAGTAAGTTGTGTTCACCAGTGTGTGAACTGTGTATTGTAGAGGTGTTTGGGAGAAATGGTTTTGCTCCACATTTCTCCATAGAGTGGTTTTGGGTCTTACAAATATAGAAGGGTGTTGGAAGTGTTTGTATCTTTTTGCAGTTGAATTTATTTGAGGTTTGGTGCTTTGGAAGTCAGATTCTTGAGTTGTAGTGTATGGAAAAATTATCTAAGTGTATTGGGTGTGTACATTCTTCAATTGAAACTTGTTGTGAATGAATTTGTTGGATTTTAGGGTGTTTGTGGAATATTCTAGATTATGTTCAAGTGACATTTGTTGTCAATGAGTTATTTTTGGATCAAAGGAATCATGCACTTAATTGTTTAATGGTGTTTACATGGGTTCAATTGACCTTGGGTGTTTACACTAATTCCAGAGTTGATTTGGTGTTTGTAGAACCATGGAATAGCATGTAAGAATGGGTTTAGGTCCGAATTAAGGTGTTTTTTGGTTTGCCTTCATTCCTTTCCACCGTGGGAATGTTTTGGTGCCAACCTAATTTGAATTTACATGGTTAAGGTTCATAGCTAACCTTGGAGAATGTTTTCAAGATTGAAGATGGTATAAATATGTGTTGAGATGTTGAGGGATGATGAGATATATGTGTGTAATGTGAATGATGTGAATTGTAAAGTTTTGAGGTGCGAATTTATGTAGTGCAATGTGAGATTTCATGTGTTAGATTATTGGATGCAGTGAGGAGAAGGTGTCTACAATCTTTAGTAAGACTATGAAGGTGTTAGTGATGTGGTGGAATTTTTTGTTGCATTGAAATGAATTTATCACTATAAAAATCTTCTCTATCTTCTTTCCTATTCTAGTAGTGATCCTTTCTTTCTTTTGGGTAGTGAGCCCTTTGTAATTGGTGTTGTTATTACTCTATATTGTGAGCTAATCCTCACTATGGTTTTTCCCTTGTTGGGTTTTCCATGTAAATCCGATGTTTCTTTGATTCTACTTTTATTATCTTCTTTCATGATAAATCATTCTAACAGATTAAGGGTTAATTGAATTAATGTGGATATGAATGTTTGTGAGGGTTTTGAAGTTTTAAGTTACAACAATAGGTATCAGAGTAAAGTTCCTTGGAAGAAATCTTAACTACTTGAGGTAGATCTAGGATGGTGGAAAAGAAAGAAATTCCTATGTTTGATGGATCAGATTATGCATTCTGGAAGACAAGGATGGAAGGTTTTCTAGTTTCCCTTGGATTTGAAATCTGGAAGTCTATTGAGACTAGATATACTAATACCTACAAATGGTTTGAGAATTTATTATGAGATCAAAGCATATGAAAACAATTGTAAAGCAAGGTATTCTCTCTTAAGTGGTCTTACTAATTCTAAATTAGTGAAAGTTATGAATCTGAAAACTGCTAGAGAAATTTGGGTAAATTTAGAAAGTAGTTATGAAGGAGATGACAAGGTCAAACAAGCTAAGATACAAAACCTAAAGATCATATTTGAGAACTTGTGAATGTATGAAGATGAAAAAATTACAAGCTACATGCAAAAGGTGGATGAAGTTTTCAATTCCATCAAAGGTCTTGGTGGAAAACTTAAAGAACAAAAAGTGGTAAAGAAGGTACTTATAACTCTTCCTAAATCTTATAGTCATAAATTTTTTGCTATTGATGAATCTCAAGATTTGTGCAAATATAGAGATTAGTTGTATGGATCCTTAACTACTTTTGAAATGAGAGAATTTGGTCCAAGCAATGTAAAAGTTGAGACTACTTTTTCAGGCTAGCAAATTAGAAAATTCTGTGGAATCAAATCAGGAGGATCTTGATGATGTGGAAGCTAAATTTGTTAGAAGAATGCAAAAGGGTATTGGAAAGTACAGAGGTAAGTTTCCTTTCAAATGTTTCAGTTGTGGAAAGATGGGTCATTATGCTTCAACATGTCCAAACAAAGCTTTGAATGAAAAGAATAAGGAGAAGAAAGGTAAGATAATTAAGAAAAGTTATTATGTTAGAGAAGATGCCAGTATAACTAATGATGAATCTGATTATGGGGATGATAAGGATGGTGAATGCTTGTTCATGGCTTTAAAAGATGGAATTAATTTTGCTAACTTTGAGAGATGTGTGAAGGAAATTGCTCCAAAAGAAAGTTCTAATATTGAAGGCGCTTTAGTGTCTTCTTTTCATGCTAGGAAACAGAAGAACTATTTTCCATCATTTGTATTGGATGCTCTAATCATATGATTGGTGATAAGAGTAAGTTTTTTAAATTGAAATATATGAAAGAGGACTAGTTAGGTTTGGTGATGATACATCTATTAAGATATGTGGAAAAGGTTCAATCAATTTTGATGGAAAGAATAATATTAATTATTTTCTCTATGTTAAGGTTTTAAGACATAACCTCTTGAAATTTGTACAAATGTGTAGCAAAGGATACAATATTATGTTTTTGGATGATGGTTGTGAGATTAGAAAAGGCTCTGAAACTATGGTTGATGTTGGAAGAAGGATAGATGGAAATTTTTATCATCTCAAAAGTGTTGATGGTTATTGTTTCATGACTTAGATCAATGAGTTTTGGCATGGCATAGAAGAATATGTCACATCAATTTTGATATCCTAGTGAGAATAAGTTCAGTTCAAGATGTGAAAGAATTTCTAAATATCACAAATCTTATCAATGCTATATAGAAGGAATGCCAAGTTGGCAAGAAATAAATAAGTTTCAAAGTCAAAGAACAATGTTCTACCAAACTATTAGATTGGTTTATACGGATCTTTGTGTTCATACTAAAGTAAGAATTCTTCAAGGTGACAAGTATTTCATGCTATTGATTGATGATTATTCTAGAATGACATGGGTTCAAAGAAAAATTAAAAGCTATGGATAAGTTTAAAGCATTCAAAGTTATGGTTGAGAATGAAATGGATATGAAAATAAAATGCTTGAGTTCTAAAAGAGGTGGAGAGTTCACCTCCAATGAGTTCAATATATTTTGTGAGAATCATGGAATAAAGAGACATTTATCCGCCCCTAGGACTTCTCAGCAGAATGGAGTGGTTGAAAGAAAGAATAGGACTATTCAATAAGCTAGAAGGACAATGATGGAAGAAGAAAATCTCCCAGAATTCAATTGGAGAGAAGAAATTCATATTGTTGTTTACATACTTAACAGAGTGCAAGCAAGAGAAAACAACATGAAGACTCCCTATGAGATATGGTATGGAAGGATTCCTACTATCAAATACTTCAAAGTGTTTGGAATAAAATGTTATATCAAAAAAGATAAAGAAAACTTAGGAAATTTCGATGCAAGGTCTGATGAAGGTATCTTCCTTGGATATTATACTAGAAGTAAAGCTTACTAATGCTACAACAAGAGAATAAGAAGCATTGTTGAGAGTGCAAGTGTCAAGATTGATGAAGACCTACAAAAGAATTTAGTTATGATAGATGGATATGAATCAAATGAGTCTTCTTGCAGTGAAGAAGAAAAATCTAAGGAAAAATAAGTGTAGATTGAAGAGGAAGAAGCTCTAGAAAATATTTCTAAAACTCCTAAGTATGTGCAGAAGAATCATTATAAATAACAAATCATTGGTAAGAAGAGTAAAGGTGTACTGAAAAGAAGGAAAGTTTCTCAAGAATATGTAAATCTATGTTTACTTTATGAAGTTGAACCTAAAACAGTTATTGAAGCATGCAAGTATGAGTATTGGATCAAGACTATGGAAGAAGAACTATTGTGGATTGAGAAGAACCAAATTTGGTAACTTTTCCCAAGACCAAAAAATAAGAATGTGATTGGAATTAGGTGGGTATTCGAGAACAAACTGAATGAGAGTGGAGAAGTAGTAAGAAACAAGTCAAGGCTTGTGTGTAAAGGCTACTTACAAGTAGAAGGAATAGACTTTGAGGATAAATTTTCTCTAGTGGCAAGAATGGAACCTATCAGGATGTTCTTGGATTTTGCTGCACATAAGGATTTCAAAGTATATCAAATGGATGTGAAGTCTGCTTTCTTGAATGGAGAATTGAAGAAGTATACATAGAACAACCAGAAGGATTTTAGTTATCAGATGAACTAGATATGGTATGTAGATTGAATAAGGCATTATATGGATTGAAGTAAGCTCCTAGAGCTTGGTATGCAAGGTTAGATAGGTACTTACTACAAAAAGGATTCAATAAAGGTACCACAAATAGAAATATTTACTTCAAAGTTGAAAAATATCAAATCTTGATTATGGTTATGTATGTAAATGACATAATTTTTGGAGGAAATGAAGATATGTGTAAGAAATTTGCAGAAGAGATATAGAAAGAATTTGAAATGTCAATGTTTGGGGAGATGAATTTCTTCCTTGGAATACAAATCAATTAGATAGATAAAGGTATTTTCATTTCACAATCAAAGTATGTCAAGGAAATGTTGAAGAATTTTGGAATGTAAGATTCTAAATTGATATGTAATCCTATGGTTACTGGTTGCAAGATAAGAAAGAATGATGAATCTCCTATGGCTGATAAGAGCAAGTATAGATCAATGATTAGAGGAATGTTATATCTAACTGCTTCTAGACCAAATATCATGCATGTAGTCTATCTTGTGGCTAGATTTCAAGAAGATCCTATAGATTCACATGTTGCAGCAGTGAAGAGGATATTTAAATACTTGAAGGGCACTCTAGATCATGGCTTGTGGTATCCAAAGGATATTGACTTTACTCTAAGTGCTTGCATCGATGCAGATTGGGCTGGTTGTGTAGATGATAGAAAAAGTACAAGTTGTGGTGCATTATTTCTTGGATGCATATTGGTGTCATGGCTAAGCAAGAAACAAAATTTAGTGTCTTTATCTACCACAAAGGAAGAATACATTGCAACAATATCTTTCTACACACAAGTGTTGTGGATGAGGAAAACATTAAAAGATATAAGAGTGGTATATGATAAACAAATTTCTATCTTTTGGGATAATACAAGTGCTATCAATATATCAAAAAATATGGTAATGCATTCAAGGATAAAGCATATATCAATCTAGTATCATTTTTTGAGAGAGAAAGTTGTAGAGAATGAAGTAAAGATTGAATATGTGCCTATAAAGGATTAGGTTGTTGACATATTTACTAAGGCTCTTCCTAAGGATAGTTTGAGTATCTTTGAGAGAAGTTGGGGGTTATTGCCCCTCCTTTTTTAAACTAGATGCATAAGGAGATACATCAGTCTAGTGGATCTCAAGATTCATTCTTTGGTCTGGACTGATGTTGATGGATACCTCTCAAGGGAAGTAGGTAGTGGCATTATTGGTTGTTGTAGTCAAGATAAGTGAGTGTTGTCATTGTGTAGTGGTTGTTGATTGATGCAAAATGGTGTGCTCCTAAGGGGGAATAAGCAAAGAAATTTGATATCAATGGGATACATGCAAATCTATTGTTCTCTAACATTGATGTCAGAGGGGAAGAATGAGTCATGTAAAAACTGAGGTGATCTAACTGATAAAGGGAGAAAAGAGATAATGAGTTGGTATGGAACAAAATATTGAGGATCATAGGTGTCGTGTTTGTTGTTGATGCTTTTTCACATCATGTGTTTCCATCAATGACAAAGGGGGAGGTGTTGCAAGTATGTGCAGTTAGTGTTGTCATGGATGTCAACAAGCTTTGGTGTTTTCATTTGTGTCAACTATATGAGAAGGAGATTGTTGTAAGAGTGTGAACAGTTGGTATTGAGTTTATGTTGTCTCTAATGATGCTTTGATTAGTTGCATTATATTATCATTAGTAAGCTACTACTGTCAACCTCTAGTGTTTCTTTGATAATATTTTGTCTACGGATGCATGGTTGAGTTGCTATACTATGGTTGGCTTGGTGGTGATGAGGAAGTACTAAAGATGTGCCTCTGGTGCTTGGTTTCCAAGTACTTTTTAGAAAATTTTAATGAAAAGAGGAAACAATGTGTTGTAGTGGTGTTGTGTGTTGTAGATCAACGTTCTGGTTTTTCTCTGCATTTCTTTTATGTTGATGATATGCTTGTGTGGTTTGGATATGTTGATAAGAGGTGTTGCATCCAAACTTTGGTGTGTAGGATCATTGTGCAGAGGAAGTTGTGTTCACCAGTGTGTGAACTATGTATTACAGAGGTATCTGGGAGAAATGGTTTTGCTTTGCATTTCTCTATAGAGTGGTTTCATGTCTTGCAAATCTGGAAGGATGTTGATAGTGTTTGTATCTTTTTGTAGTTGAATTTGTTTGAGGTTTGGTTCTTTGGAAGTTGATTTCTTGAGTTACAGTGTATGGTAGAATTATCTGAGTTTACCAGGTGTGTAAATTCTTTAGGTGAAACTTTTTATGAATGAATTTGTTGAATTTCAAGGTGTTTGCAGAATATTCCAGATTATGTTCAAGTGAAATTTGTTGTCCATGAGTTTTTTTAGATCAAAGGAAGATTGTACTTAATTTTTTAATGGTGTTTACATGTGTTAGATTGACCTTGGGTTTTTACACTAATTATAGAGATGCTTTGGTGTTTGTGGAAGTGTGGCATGGCATGTATGAGTCGATTGAGGTCTGAACTAAGGTGTGTTGTGGTCTGTCTTCATTCCTATCCATCACGAGAATGTTTTGGTGCCGGCCTAATTTGAATTTGCATGGTTGAGGTGCATAGTCAACCTTGGAGAATTTTTTCAAGGTTGAAGATAGTCTAAATATGCATTGAGATGTTGAGGGATGATAAGATAGATGTGTGTGATGTGAATTTCAAAGTTGTGAGGTACGAATTTGTGTAGTGCAGTGCGATATTTCATGTATTAGATTACATGATGTAGTGAGTATAAGGTTTCTACAATCTTCAATAAGATTGTGAAGGTGTTAGTAATGCTATGGTGGAATTTTTTGTTTCATTGAGATGAATTTCTCACTATAACATTCTTCTCTATCTTCTTTCCTATTTTAGCAGTGATACTTTCTTTCTTTTGGGAAGTGAGCCCTTTGTGATTGGTGTTGATATTACTCTATATTATGAGCTAATCCTCATAGTGGTTTTTCCCTTCTTGGGTTTTCCATGTAAATTTAGTGTTTCTTTGTGCATGGTGTTGCTCTAGTTCTATTTCTAATACCTTCTTTCATGATAAATCATTCTAATAGATTAAAGGTTAATTAAATCAACGCAGATCTAAATTTTTGTGAGGATTTTGAAGTTTTAAGGTACAATTAATTCACCCCCCTCTCAATTGTTTTGTGCATTCAACAGATGTGCAATTTTTATTTTCCTCTTTTCTAGAAGTTGTGGATGATTTTGATGATTCACTGATAGATTTTGTTGATATCATTGCAACTTCTTTTTATTTTTTATTTTAATTTTGATTGTGTAATCTTGTATTCCCCCATCAATGTAGGTTTGAAATCTAATGATCCTCAATCATCATCCAAAATGAAAAATTCCTAGTACACATTGGTCAATAAATTATGGATGGGAATGGGTAAGTTATCTTGTTGAGGTGGAAAAATAAGATTTATAGGAAAAAATAAAAGAGACAACCTTCATTGCATTACCTTTAGATGAAGCTAATATGGTAGATAATATTTCTTGGGTATGTATGCATGTGTATACTGTACACAAGCATGTCCACCAGCTCATCTACTCTGTGTTCATACAATGAAAGAGAGTTCTACATCACAAAATCTATTTAAACTAGTTAAGAAATATTTGAATGAAACTGGAGGCATGAATGACTTGATAATTTCTAAAAATTTGGTGTATGTAGGAGTTGATGAAGCTTCAAAAATATAGGATCATAGGAATAGTCTTATCATAAAGTTACAAACTACTTGTTCACCATACATTTCCATTGACTGCATGACCCACATAATAAATTTGGCATTTATAATGGTAAGAAAGTTTCCTTCAATATCAAAATTTGAAAATCTAGTCTACGAGCTCTATCATGCTTCTACTAAAGCCCCAAGTGGTTTGTGGAATTTTAAAAATTGGTTGAGGGAATAACAATAGGAAACAATGTTCTTAAGGATGTTGATAATAGATGGATCTCCTTGCATGGACTAGCACAACAAGTTTTTTAGAACATAAATATTAATTGGAGTAATTTAAGAACATCCCACATAATAGAAAAAGTTCCTAACCTCTTACATAGGTTAAGCAATATAGAGACACTCTTAATTTTATTTGGTCTTCTCTCCATCTTGTATGAAATGAACAATCTTATGAAAAAATACCAAGAAAGAACTATGCATATTTATAAATATAGTAAACTATGTAGAATGACATGCAATACCCTCAATAATCTATATCTATCAAATTACCCATTTGGAAGTATAAATTTTTTTATTTGGTAGTTAATTATAGACTTGAACAATCCTAATTTTTTTTACAATTTAATGCAAGTGGGGAGTTATGTTTCTTTGCATGTGGATTTGAGATACCAATGCACTATTTGACGAAAATTAGGTGCTCTATTAGAGAAGTAACTATTACAAAGGAATCTTATAATGACATTGTTGAATCTATAAGTACTTAGACTTTAAAGGGTATTACAAGATCCTTTTCCTTATAGATTCTAGAATGATTCCCTCAAGATGAACTACTTGAATCCATGTATATTACATATCCTCAGTATTGGATCCAATCCCACCATCAACCAAAATTTTTTCATAGGAACCTAATTACCTTGGCTGAACATTTTTCAAAAAATTTAGAGTACAATGGAAAAAAAATAGAAGGAATTATAAATGCAACTAAGCTTAGAGACTAATTTTTCCATTTTACAATCACTATGATTGAACATTTTGACGCCTTCTAGAATCCCATGCAAGTGGGACCAATAACAAGGCTTTAGGCAACCTTAGATCAAAGTGGAATAATGTGTGATTCATTATCAAAATATTTCAAACATACCAATTTATGTCAAACCATGATATTGGGGTTAGCAGAGGATGAGAGAGTTTTCAATGCATTGGGGGTTTTGAAATCAAAGATAAGAAACAAACTAGAATATAATTTGGAAAATTACTTAAGGATGTATACAACTCGGTACAATATCCAAAGTTTTCCTTTTGCAAGAGAACTCACAATTTGGAAGCCCATATGTGAAAGAAGAGGGTTGTGCAATGCTCCAAATGTTAGTGCCAATGGTACAAATGAAAATGACACAATGAATGTTGAACTTGAGATGTAGTTAAGTAGATATATACAGGGAAAAAAAAAAGACTTGACTCAAAGTCAAGACGACTCTCAATCTCATCATCAAAGTGAGGATAAAGAGTCGAATTGAAAATGCAAGGGATTTAATAGTTACTAGGTATTTATATTTCATTTCAAGAATCATATTCTAAATCCAAACTGTTGTTGATATTTTATATTATATTCCATGAATCAAATTGAATAAATTAACGTACTACTATTTTCCATTGTTCCAATGTAGATCTAAATTTTAAACATTGTTTTCAAATTGGATAGTTATTTATTAACACACTTTTTAATTTGTATTTATTAATTAACATATTAATAATAATTTCATATTTTTATTGTGTCATACTAATAAGTTTTACATGCACTCAATGATTCAACTCAATGCTTAATAACAACAGTAACATATACAACATTAGCAATCGTTTAATCTATATCTAGTAGTAGAAACCAAAGTTTTTTTGAAATGAGAAAATAAATAATATAGATTATTTGATCATGTGCATTAATGAATTTGAATTTTTTATTAATTTTCAAATGAAGGAATATAAAGAGGCAATATGTAATGCCCCATCTTGTAACCTAAAGAATGTTGCATTGTCTACGATAGTGTAATAATCTTTTTTTTTTAAGTGCAAACATTAACTTACTAATTGCAAGCATTCCCTAAGTAACGTGACGACACACTACTTGAAAATCCCATAGATGACAAGAGTATTTAACTTAGCATGTATTTAATTTTCATAAACTTTAAATCATACATTGAATAACATTTAAATTACATCAATGAAGGTATATAGCACAAATAAAATTCTTTCTTACATTGCATTTGAAATAACATTACAATACTCATTTTCCAAATGAGGTAGGTCAAATAAAAGTTTACAATTACATATTACAAAAGTTCACCTCGTTAACAATAGAGGGTGATACAATAATAAGTTTTCCACTAATACAAATAAGAAAGTACATTTATCCACATACGAGCTCTCCATCCAAGAATTACTCATTGTCACAAACATGAACTGGGGACCCAACGGAGTAAGGTGCACGTTCCACCCAACCATGTGGTACCTGTAGGTCCACCCCCCGTGCTAGGAGATACTAAAAAGGTTCCCTAGACATAACCTTCAAACCCTAGACACAAGTAAAAACATAGACAAAACTATACAAGTACAAGCTTAACTTATTGGTTACATTGCTTCCAGAACAAAATGATCAAATATGCTAAGTTCACAAGGTCACTGTTATTATAGGTGGAGTGTCATCACAATGTTGCATAGGTTACCATGGTGTTTCTTCCTAGGTTCCAGCCCCCAACTTTGGTTACCCTGGTAACCTCTTATGAAACCCGGCCCAACATGCAATCTGTTGCGGGATCGAATATCTTTTAAAATAACAAGATATTGATTTTCCATTCCAGGCCTTCTCGACTCATCCCCAAATTTGAATTAGCCCTTGAGTCCATGAGTGAGGCTTATTAATCTAATTAAAGGTTTTAAACTACCTAATGTGTTGTTTTAGTTTTCACTGATTAGCTAACTCTACATGAGTTACCCTGGCACCACTTTATGTGTCGGCCCTCACAAAGAGCCACTCCCCTAAAAATAACACAAGGAATCTAAGTTCACTAACTAAGGTAGGCAAGGTGCACATAAATCAACATATAATACCAAACATATCACAATAGACATCACATCTTGTTCATAAAATCAAGCGTCTAAAACCGAAAAGAGCCATGTGCACTACCCTAGTTAACTCAAAGGATTGTATTTTGAACAAATAACAACTCCCACATTAAACAAACTTATCTGGAAGACTTCTAACTCAATTGATTCAAATTGCCCATAAACATGTACAAGAAAGATCACAACTTAGAAATAATTCAAGTAATAAAATGATCTATAATTCAGATTTCCTAAATCCAATTAAATCGTTAACATCATTCTTGAAATCAATTGTCTTAAATATAATGTCATTCTCAATTAATGAGGAATTTAAAAAAATTGTTTATTTCTAATTTTTATAATAACTCATCATAATATACATCAATTTCTCAATTTAAAATGTTTCGTTACAATTTAAATTCCAAATGTAAACACTTATTACACTCATCACAATAAAATAATCATTAAATATTTATACCTAAATATTTATTTAATTATTTTATTTTAATAATTTATCCATATCAATAACACATATATTAATTTTCCAATATTTAATAATTATATAAATATAAATACAATATATATTTTATATATAATATATATTATACATAACATATATATTATAAATATATATATTAAATATAAATTAAATATAAATAAAAATAACATAAAAATAAAAATAACCTTCATTTTATAAAAGAATTACACAGCCCTTGGCTGCGGCCACGGCTGTGGCTGTGGGTAGGGCTGCCTTCGCATCCCTCCCCACAGGGCCGCGACGATGGACGGTAGCGCCATGCGCTGCCTATGAAGGCAACGCTAGGTGCTGCCCTTCACTTCGCCTCCCTGTGGGGGACAGCTGTGGGGCAGAGCCCACCCCTACACCTCCATATAATAAAATAAAATCCTCTACAATTTTTAAATCGCGTCCGACCAATAAATAAAATTTTTTGTGATTTCCAATATCGCGTCTAGCTCTAACAATTTATTTAAAAATAAAAATTCTACAAGTTAATTTCATATATATATATATATATATATATATATATTTATATATGTATATGTATATATAATTTTGTATATATATATATATAATTTATCAATTAAAACGTCATAGTCAGGCAGTTTTTTTCACAGAGGTTTTCTACAAGAAATTGAGAAACCTACAAATTTGAACAATTTAATCATAAGTTTATAATTTCAATGACAGAGGGTTTCATTTCAAAACCCCAAATTCCTAAAATATTTTCTACGGGTAATGTCTATCAAAATTCTTCCCAGAGGATTCTTTTCCCAAAATCTAACAGAAAACTTCTTTTATAAATCTACGGTGATTTCTTCTATTTCCTTTTGAATCTTTTCTATTGTTTAACAAAATGCTTCTGGTTGCTCTCTAATTTTACTATAAAACTTTGTTTGAAATTTTCACTGAGAAGTAACAAATTTCTATAGAATAATTTAACAAAATCAACTGAGAAGTACAGAAGTTACAAACACAATAATTTCCTCAGGCAACCTTTTAAATTAACACATTTTAACAAAACTTCCACAAAACTAATTCTTTACACAGGCAATCTTATCAAAAGAAAATAAACTAAATAAATAAACAGTAAGGAACCTGTTTCCTGTAGCTTGAAAATTGACTGTTGAAGAAAAAGCGTTGCCTGCTGCGTGCAACTTCCAAAGCCCTTTCAAAATTTCCTCCTTCCAAAGATTGAAAAATACTGAACAAAAATCTATCCGAGAACCTCTTCCAGAAATTTAAATAAAAAACCCAATAAAATCACAATAATTTTTCCAACAGTTCTCTGTACTTTTCATTTCCCGTGAAGAGTTTTCTTGTTTTCCCCAAATCCCATAATATCTTCTCCAAGAGAATCCTCAACAAGAAATTTGCAATAAATTTAACTAACACACATGGCAGAGAAGAAAAATATCTTCTAACAAACTCACGGATTCCTTTCTTTCCTCAATTATCAAGAATTCAATTTATTTTAAAGAATTAAAAATTCAAAAACTAATTTCATTTCAACACATATTTAAAATTCCATTCCCACAAAGCATTTAATTTATATTTAATCTATTATCACAATAAAAGAAACTTTAATTAATTAATTTATTTATTTAATAAAATAATTTTAATCACAATGACTAAATTATTTTACCAATAAACTAATTTAATTAATTAAATAAAATATGAAGCTTTTATTTACTTTATTTAAAATTAATTTAAATAAGCATTAAATTAAAAGAACATTAATCTAACACTAATTTTCACAAAATTAACCTTTCATAACAAATAATCCAAATAGACACAAACGAGACAACCAAAAGCACAAACCTAAGCTGACGACATACTGTGACTGGGTTTGAGACTAGACTAGGAAAAACCTCGTTACTACCTCCCAATCAACATTACTGTTGAGTCTAGACACGCTCAAACCTGTGAAACTAGGTGGAGTCAGTGTCATGTACCTGCAATCCTGCAATCAAACAAATAACATACATATATATAATCCATGATTCAAACACACCGTGAGGAGAAAATCACAGGGCACTCGCAAGCGAGTGATGCAACTCTATTCTCCACACCAATACATATCACATCAAACTGACAAAATAAATAAAAATTAATCTACCATAAGCATATATATAGCAGTAACATCTGAAGTAAACATCTATGCTAACATAAAGTATGTCAGAAATAATTACCACCATACAATGTATCATCACATCACAAAATAAATCCACCATCGCTCTAAAGTCAGTGATCAATACATCAAAACAAAGTATTAGGGTTTATCAAATTGAAAACATGCTAACAGAAAACATAAGCAAAATGGAGGGGTACTACATCCTCCCCCCTAGGATCAGGCTTGCTCTTGAAAGCCTGGGAACAGATAGGGATAAAGCTCCCTCATGCGTGTCGCATCCTCCCAAGTAGCAGATGCCTCATGGCTAGGATCCCATTGGACCCTCACCTGATCAACATCTTGACCCCTAAGAATGAGTCTCTGGCGTTGAAGAATGCCCACGGGCTCCAAAGCCAATTGCACGTCCTCTACCTGTAACGCATTCCAATCAAGTACATGAGAAATATCAGGATGATAAGGTCTGAGAACAGACACATGAAAAACATCATGAATACATGCAAAACTGGGTGGTAAGGCGAGTTGATGTATGCCACAGGACCATTCCTCTCTAGAATCTCAAATGGCCCAACAAATCGAGGCACAAGCTTAGAGCCTTTTCCATAATGGATTGGACTCTTTCATGGTCACACTTGAAGAAATACTCTATCACCAACCGAAAACTGTCGGTCCACTCTATGCGCATTGGCATACTTCTTTTGTCTATCATGTACTGCTATCAGATGTTCTCTAATACGATCAACCTATTGCTCCATCTCTCGAAGCATCTTAGGTCCAAGTAACACTCTATCCTCAAGTCGATCCCAACTCAATGGAGTCTGACAAGGACATCCATATAAAGCCTGAAATGGTGGCATACCTATGGAACTTTGATATCCATTATTATAAGAAAATTCTACTAAATACAGATAATCCTCCCAATGTGATTGTTGGTCCATTACATACATTCTAAGCCTATCCTCAAGAATTTGATTAACTCTCTCAGTTTGACCATCTGTTTGAGGATGATACGCTGAATTGAAGTTCAACTGTGTACCTAGAGCATGTTGTAATGAAGTCCATAGGGCTGATGTAAATACAGGATCCCTATCAGATATAATCCTACGAGGAATCCCATGCAATCTAACAATGAATATCCTAGCTACAGATAAAGCATTGTGTTAGCTCTCAAAAACGTAGGCAGAATGCCTCAAGAGGTTGCCAATCTCTTGATATGCTTTAGGGTAACATAAAAGGTCAAGAGAACTCAACCTTCTACTCTTCAGGTGCTGCCAGACCTAGGCGAGTGTACCTTTCTAAATGAAGCAGACTTAACTAATGATTTATCCTTCTTGCACAATGATTTGTTCACAATGGCAGGTGGTAGTGAACAAATGGAACCAAACTTGACAACAATAGCAATCTTCTAATCTAAATCCTAAAATGCATAATAAATAGATGTAAAGAAACTAAATGAATCAAATGATGAAATGCAGAGACCAATGCCTTTTTGGGTATGCGAACTCAAAAGAAACAGAGGTGGGCAACTTATTCTGGCAGAAAATCAAATTGATGTCATATGATCTGTTTATAACTTGTATAAACATGCAAGATTATGACCACTAAACTCTACTTTAATAATCCAAATGAATTCCCCCTAATTACTGTGATTAACAAAAAGGATTTAATCTCTACTTGAGAGAACCAATGGATTAATCACACAGATACAATAAATGTGCACTAGTAAACTGAAAATAAGCTTGTTACTTCAATTTAAACAACCAGAAAGAATCAACATGGAGACAACTTAGCAATACTTTTCAATAAACTCAACATGCAATTGACACCAGAAATAACCTGCCACACCAGCTGAATTTCATTGAAAACACCATTTGAAAACATGCAACATAGCCTCTGTTCTGAGAAATTTATTCTAGGGTATCCATCCCTACCTGCTACCTCTAACCTACAATCTGATGCTAAAATATGATGATTCAATTACAATCAAGAGTGCATATTTATACACTAGCATTAGGAATCATAATGCTTCAAAATCAAGTCGGCCAACCGTTACAATCAGGCACATTTCATGCTGGCCAAAATCCATATCGACCAACCGTTACAATCAGGCACATTTCATGTCGGTCTACAACTCCATTTAGAAATATTCATGTCGGCCACAGTGCTCAAGTCTTTGTTAATCATCCGATGAGGCAATCGCCAAAACAACTTTGGAGGTATGTCGAAGGCAACTATATCGCTATCACCCCATGCTCCTTTTGTTTCACCTTGACTTAGCGATGTCGGTGAGATACCATACAGATAACAAAATGTTATATCGAAATGTATTTCTTCCCGTGCTTTCCATTCACTGAGACACAAGGAATTTCTTATCGAGCAACATTCTTTTGTTTTGTTCACAGTCGTGGTGACTTATTGTTATCGGGGAGACGTCTTGTAGAGCACATTATGTCTCAACGAGAGCCCCCACGATCAAACCGTATGTCGCTATAACATAATACTTGTTACACCGAAGACAAGAAGCATCTGCATGTCCCCTTTGTGTCCTGTGTGTCGCTGTAACATATCGCTCTCGGGGAGACATCTCGTAGAGCATACAATATCTCACTGAAAGTCTTCATCCACCTTTGCATGTCACTGAGACAAATCAATTCCTATACCGACATAGTCTTCATGTGTAATATTGGCAAGACCGGAGGTCACTCGCCAAGATATTACATCAATACCCATTAGTCTTATCGAGATTTCCCATTTGTGTTGGTCAGTGAGACCCTTTGAATTCGCTATGACTTACTCCAAAGAAAACATCTCCACCGATGAGAATTTTGATAGAAACCCTTTGAAAAAAGTCGGCGAGACATATATGTTTCACTATAACCTTTCATCGAAGCCAAAATATTTTGCCAAAATGTGTATCCTTTTCCTCTGGTCAGTGAGACATGAAAAACCCGCCAAGACCACATGTCGCAGACTCTATGTTTGGTCAAAGCGAAACCCCATATGCGATATTGGCGAGACACATTGAACTCACTATGGCATTGTACCGATGCCGCAACTCTTGCCGATATGTGAATCATCCTCTGTCGCCGAGACCGCATGAAAGCTATGTCGATAACTGCCAGTAAATGAAATCCAATCGCCATGACAATAGAAACGTCTTGCTGATAGGGCAATAGACGTTTGCAAGCAGAAAAATGGATCGGGGAGACCCAAAAATTGTCACACCGATACAAACTATGATGTGAAAAATGGAAGACCCGATGGAAAATATGGGACCATATGGCACAATGTGAGAAAAACGATATGAAAACAAACCCATGTGCATATGATAAGGATCAAAATGGAAACTAAGGGTTATGGAAAACATGTGAAAATGTTCAAAAATTTATAGTTCCAACACATTGTAAGATGATCATACTAGCGAAAAATGTGCTACCTTAGTCAATCTGTCAATAGTTACCATAATGGCATCATGTTGACGTGACGACATAGGTAATCCAACAATAAAATCAACTGATATAATATCCCATTTCCATTCAGGAATGAGATGTGGCTGCAATAATCCAGTGGGATGTTGGTGCTCAGCTTTGACTCTCTGGCACTCAAGACATCTCAATACATAATCAGCGATATCACGTTTCATACTAGGCCAAAAATACAACAGTCGAAGATCCACATGCATCTTCTTAACACTAGGATGAGTTGAGTAAGGAGCTCGGTGTGCCTTAGTCATAATCAATGTGCGAAGACCTTCTAAATGTGGTACATAGATACGATCTAAATGTCACAATAAACCATCTGGTTCAAGAGTATACCCTGTAAATCGACCCTTTAGAGGTCTACCAAATTCAATCTCTATCTTCACCTCCTGATACAATCTATCTATAGGAAGTGCTGCTAAAATTTGACCCCTCAAATCTACTTCAAGAGTAATAGTAGAAATTTCATGTCGACGACAACTGAGAGCATCAGCCACCACGTTCTCTTTTCCCTTAACATATTTCACTTCAAAATAATATTCACATAAAAACTCCATCCACCTTCTCTATCTAGCATTCAAATCAGGTTGCATAAAAATATATTGCAGACTACGGTGATCAGTATGAAGTTTGAAGTGGTGACCCAATAAGAAATGCCTCCATCGAACTAATGAATGAACAACTATGGCAAGCTCCAAATCATGAGTGGGATAATTTAGTTCGTGATCCTTGAGTTTGTGAGACTCATAAGTAATCACATGCCCTTCTTGCATTAGTACTCCTCCTAAACCCTCCAAGAATGCATCAGTACAAACTACAAAATCCTTAGCAGGATCAGGAACAACTAATATAGGTGCATTAGTCAACTTTTCCTTTAAGTGTTTGAAAAGCCAACTGACACTGCTTTGTCTAGAAAAATTTCTTCCCTTTCCTCTGAAGAGAAGTTATGGGGTGCCCAATCCTAGAAAACCCCTAAACAAACTGTCTATAATATCCAGCAAGACCCATAAAACTACGAACTTCTGCTACATTGGTAGGCACGGGCCAATCAACAATAGCTTGGATCTTTGAAGGATCGACAACAATACCCTTTCTAGAAATCACATGACCAAGGTATTTCACCTCACTCTGAAAGAAGTCACACTTCTTTAGGTTTGCGTACAATTGATTCTCCCTCAAGCACTGCAATACCTGACTCAGATGCTCTTCATTTCCTTCATATTTCTTGAATAGATCAAAATATCATCGAGAAACATAAGAGCAAAACGATCAAGGTATGTGTGAAAGACAACATTCATAAAACTCATGAATAGTGATGGTGCATTTGTTAACCCAAACGGTACTACTGTGAATTCGTAGTGCCCATAACGAGTCTGAAAAGTTGTTTTATGAATATTTGCTTCAGCAATGCATAATTGATGGTAACCAGATTTTAGATCAATTTTAGAGAACACATTAGCTCCCTTGATATGATCGAAAAGATCATCGATTCTAGGCAAAGGATATTGATTATTTATCGTTATTTTGTTCAATTGACGATAGTCAATACACAATCTAAGTGATCTATCCTTCTTCTTTACAAAGATGATAGGTGCTCCCCATGGAGAAACACTTGGATGAATAAAACCCTTATCTAAGAGTTCCTCCAACTGGATACGAAGCTCTTCTAATTCTTGAGTAGTCATTCTGTATGGGGCTCGAGATATAGGCTCAGCTCCAGGAACTAGGTCAACCCTAAAATCAATGTCTCATTTTGGTGGAATACCAAGTATACCATTAGGAAACACATCAACGAATTCCCTGAGGATAGGATGATCATCAAGAGATATCTCTCGACTCTCTCCTTCCTCCAAATCATTAATAGTTGTTGCAAACAGTTGACAACCCTGGCGAAGACATCTCTTCAGTTGCATAGCAGAGATCATTCGCAAAGAGATAGGTCTTTGAACACCTATGATTTCCACTTTCGCACCTAAGTCATTAATACAACTTATTGTCTTTAGTCGACAGTCAATCATAGCATGATGAGTTTCTAACCAATCCATACCTAAAACTATATCATACGATCCTAAAGGTGTAACATGAAGATCCGCTAAGGTAGATAACGAACCAATTCTTAGTTCACAATTATGTACAAGGTTCTCTACCACTACTTTCACCCCAAAGGTGAACACTACCTACCACTTACCGCCTTGCTTTACTGCCACAAGACCACATCGCTTAACGATGGTAGGTGAAATAAAGGAATCAGTAGCTCCTGAATAAAAAAGAATAGTAACACTAACACCCTGTAACTGACCTGAAGTCTCGACCATTGTGTTATGATGATCGGCTTGGCAGTTATTAACCATAGCATAAACTGTATAGAACGTCCTACATCCCCAACTGTAGGCTTAGAAGCTATCGGTCGTGGCCCAAATCTTGAAGAACCTCTCATAGGACACTGCCTAGCAATGTGTCCCTGCTGACCACACGAATAACAACCAATACCTCTATCAAATCCTCTGCCACCCGAAGGTGCATTGGATTGCTGAAAGCTACCTCTACTGACAATAGAATGCACACTTTGAGCTAGATGATCCTGTCGATCGCACTTGTTGCGCCACCAATTGCAGTTCTTTCTTGACTAAGGACTATTACCCTGCTGAGGTTGTGAATTATTATTCTTTTGAGGAGTACGATGTTGCTGCTGTTGTCCACCCTTAGTGGGTGTCTGTTGGTTCCTAAAGGAGCCTCCTATTTGCACCTGACCACCTTGTGGACCAAAACCTGCTATAGGTGCACTACCTATCTGGACACCTGTATGTCCACCCAATGCTAGAGTCAGATTCTCTTCCACAATGCGTGCTTTCTCAACTGCAACTTCCATGGTCTTCGGTTCGAAGACTCTAACACCTCCACTAATGTGGGCATTCAAACCCCTGATAAAATGTTGTACCAGCATCGCCTCATCATCTCCAACTCCTGCATATTGTTTGAGTTCATAAAATCTACGTTCATACTGCTCCACAGATAGAGCCATCTGACGTAAATCGTGAAAATCATTAGCACGTCATTGCCTCCAATGCTCAGATAAAAACCGTGCTCTAAACCTCTCCAAGAATATCTCCCAAGAAATTGACCCAATCTCTAAATGGAGCTTATGCTCCTCCAAACGCCACCAAGTAGAGGAAAATCCTCTCAGATGCATGATAGCGCATCTAGCTCGGGTATTACTACCATAGGGGTGCATAACAAAACATCTACCCAAGTCTACTAACCAGGTCTTTGCCTCTAATCCACCACCTGTGCCATCAAATGTAGGAGGGCGTTCCCTCAACAAATCCCTCATGTTTCCTGCAACTATGGCATCCTGCGTGATCTTGACGATCACTCTAGGAGATCCTGTCATTCCCTAACCACCTCCCATCAACTTCGCCTCCAAACCAAATTACGGCCAAGTACCTCTTCTAGTAGGGATGCAGACGAGGCAAACAACTACGACTATGATGTTTTTAATTGATAAATTATATGTATATGCAAAATTATATATACATATACATGTATAAATATATATATATAGAAATTAACCTATAAATTTTTATTTTTAAATAAATTGTTAGGGCCATGTGATTTAAAAATCGCTGATTTCTTTATTATATGGAGTACAGGGGTGGGCTCGTACAGTGTCTACGGTGAATTGAAGGGCAATGCCAGTAGCTTCCTTCCGCGAGGGTGTTCATGGATTCATCACCCGGAGCCCTATGAACATTGTGAAGGTAGCCTACCCACAACCACAACCAAGGGCTGTGTAATTCTTTTATAAAATGAAGGTTATTTTTATTTTTATGTTATTTTTATTTATATTTAATTTATATTTAATATATATATTTATAATATATATGTTATGTATAATATATATTATATATAAAATATATATTGTATTTATATTTATATAATTATTAAATATTGGAAAATTAATATATGTGTTATTGATATGGATAAATTATTAAAATAAAATAATTAAATAAATATTTAGGTATAAATATTTAATGATTATTTTATTGTGATGAGTGTAATAAGTGTTTACATTTGGAATTTAAATTGTAACGAAACATTTTAAATTGAGAAATTGATGTATATTATGATGAGTTATTATAAAAATTAGAAATAAACAATTTTTTTAAATTCCTCATTAATTGAGAATGACATTATATTTAAGACAATTGATTTCAAGAATGATGTTAACGATTTAATTGGATTTAGGAAATCTGAATTATAGATCATTTTATTACTTGAATTATTTCTAAGTTGTGATCTTTCTTGTACATGTTTATGGGCAATTTGAATCAATTGAGTTAGAAGTCTTCCAGATAAGTTTGTTTAATGTGGGAGTTGTTATTTGTTCAAAATACAATCCTTTGAGTTAACTAGGGTAGTGCACATGGCTCTTTTCGGTTTTAGACGCTTGATTTTATGAACAAGATGTGATGTCTATTGTGATATGTTTGGTATTATATGTTGATTTATGTGCACCTTGCCTACCTTAGTTAGTGAACTTAGATTCCTTGTGTTATTTTTAGGGGAGTGGCTCTTTGTGAGGGCCGACACATAAAGTGGTGCCAGGGTAACTCATGTAGAGTTAGCTAATCAGTGAAAACTAAAACAACACATTAGGTAGTTTAAAACCTTTAATTAGATTAATAAGCCTCACTCATGGACTCAAGGGCTAATTAGGACTATAAATATATATATATATATATATATATATATATTTATTCCATAAAGATTTTTTTTTTAAATCAAACAAATATTCTGGGAGAGTTTTCTACATGAAATTGGGAAAACTATCAATTTAATACAAATTTTGTCAAAAATCTACAATTTTCAACAACAGAGGATTTTCAATTCAAATTACCCAAAATCTTTTCTACAGGTAATGTTTATCAAAATTCTTCCCGGATTCTTTTCCCCAAATCTATCAAAAAACTTCTTTTATAAATCTACGGTGATTTCTTCTATTTCCTTTTCTATTGTTTAACAAAATCCTTCTGGTTGCTCTCTAATTTTACTATAAAACTTTGTTTGAAATTTTCACTGAGAAGTAACAAATTTCTACAGAATAATTTAACAAAATCCACCGAGAAGTAAATAAGTTACATACACAATAATTTCCTCAGGCAATCTTTTAAATTCACAAATTAACAAAACCTCCACAAAACTAATTCTTACACAGACAATCTTTTCAAAAGAAAATAAATTAAATAAATAGGGAAAAACCTGTATTCCTGTAACTTGAAGAATTTGACTGCTGAAGAGAAGCTTTGCCTGCTGCGTGCAACTTCCAAAGCCCTTATCAAATCCACACTTCCAAAAGAATGCAAACACAAAACAAAAATGTACCCAAGAACTTCTTCCAAAATTTAAAACAAAAACCCAATAAAATTCATAATCTTTTCCAACAGTTCTCTATTCTTTCTCATTTCTCGTGAAGTGTTTTCTTGTTTTCCCCAAATCTCATAATATCTTCTCCCAGAGAATCATCAACAATAAATTTGCAATAAATTCAACTAACACACATGGCAAAGAAGAAAAATATCTTCTAACAAACTCACGGATTCTTTCTTTCCTCAATTATAAAGAATTCAATTTATTTTAAAGAATTAAAAATTCAAAAAAACTAATTTCATTTCAACACATATTTAAAATTCCATTCCCACAAAAACATTTAATCTATATTTAATCTATTCTCACAATATAAGTAACTTTAATTAATTATTTATTTATTTAATAAAATAATTTTAATCACAATGATTAAATTATTTTACCAATAAACTAATTTAATTAATTAAATATATAAAACTTTTATCTACAATATTTAAAATTAATTTAAATAAGCATTAAATTAAAAAGAACATTAATCTAACACTAAATTTCACAAAATTAACCTTTCATAACAAATAATCCAAATAGACACAAACAAGACAACCAAAAACACCAGACCTAAACTGACGACATACTGTGACTGGGTTTGAGACTAGACTAGGAAAAACCTTGTTACTACCTCCCAATCAACATTACCATTGAGTCTAACACGCTCATGCTGTGAGCAGGTGGAGTTGTGTCATGTACCCCATCACCCAATCAAACAAATAATATAATGTATATATATATAATTCAAACACACCGTGAAGAAAATCACGGAAATCCAGGACTCATGGCGAGTGATGCAACTCCGTTCTCCCACCAATACAATATCACATCAACTGAAAAAATAAATAACAATTAATCTACCATAAGCATATATATAACAGTAACATCTGAAGTAAACATCTATGCTAACATAAAGCATGTCAGAAATAATTACCACCATACAATGTATCATCACATCACAAAATAAATCCACCATCGCTCTAAAATCAGTGATCAATACATCAAAACAAAGTACCAGGGTCTATCAAATGAAAACATGCTAACTTGAGAAACATATAAAAAATCTTACTAAAAAACAACTCTAAACAAAGTTGATTTGGACATTCATTATCAAATCATTATATCAGCTTTTGTAGCATGCTCCACTGTCCATTTGATGGAAGTGCAATTTGTTCAAGTTGATAGTATAAATTACTTGAATTTATTTAAAAAAAAATCATAATTGAAATAGGAACTTGACTTGAATGTTTCAATCAAAGTTATACTCAAGGTTATCAGTGGTTTGATGAAATCCAAAAGGTTCACCTCATTTGGGTTCTGAGGAAACTAATGCAAATCAATCTTCCTTGTATCCTCCATCTTCCTTTTGAAAGCATCACTTCCAATAAATTTGTTTGTTGTGTCAAAATCCAAAAGAAAACCAAGCTCTATCAAGTTATCTACCTTTTTATACTTCTTTCTTTTTTGTAGTCTGATATGAAAATTCCTCAGTTTTATTTGGTTTCAAACACTTTTGAATAATATATGACACCTTTATTGAGGTATCAATCTAGTCATTCCTTTGGATTTCAATTCATTGTCATTGGCTTTGTAAATTTTTTGCAAATTTTTTTTTACAATTTTCTCTTTTGAATTCATATTTTTGTTGTCAGCTACATATTTTTTGAGCTTCCTATTATGTATTGTCAGAGAATCAATCAATTGAAAAAATAAAAAAAATGGTCAATCCTTTGCATTATTTCCTCTCAAATCCTTTGTTTCATATCCCTCATTGTTTTTCTACAAAATGCAGTTAACCTATTTTTAGAAGACTTTATTTCATCTTCTACTTCACTTAGTTGTACCTGCAATCTTTCATTGGTTTTTCTATGTTCCTCCAATTTTTGTTCCCAATATTTTCTCTTTTTTTTTTAATTCTTCCAAATGGACTTTTAATTTATTTGTTGAGGCATTATCTTTATCAAAGTTTTTTTTTAAATTTCTTGAACTAGCTATTTCATCATCATATTTCTTGATGCTCTCATCTAACCTTTGTTTTAGTTCATTCAATTTCAGTTTCACTTCTATTTGTTCATCATATTTTTTTATTTTTTTTCTAATTCATTAATCTTTTTATTTGTGGCTTTCCTCTTTTCTTTCTCATTTGCTAGGTCTACCTATAACTTTTCTATTTGAATTTGCAAACTATTTTTCTCTCTCTCTTGCTTTAGCAATGACGTCTACACCACTTCCTTTTTATTTTTTGATACATTAATTTTGTCATAATTTAAATCAACCAAGAAAAATCCATTTGGATACTGCTCACCTCAAATTTAGAGAAATACATTTGATTCTTCGGTTTATTTTGAACTTTGGGAACAACAATCATGTAATCCATGGTTTCTATATTTGGGTCAAATGCAGGTAATACCTTGGTTTTTGTAGGCTCTAAAGTTACAGTAGGTGTACTCTCTATCATTTTCTTCCTTTATTGTTTTTTATATATTTCTAATTTCTTTTTGAACTCAACATTGTAATCAAAACCTGGGGCCACAACTATAATAGAATGCTTGAATGATAAAGGAGTATTTGTAATGATGGGAACATCTCTAATTATATGAGATTAAGGCCGAGGATTAACCATTAGCGTTGCAGTCACACTAATAGTTGGACAGGTTCCTTTTAAAAATGGAAATAACTCATTTGCGATGCAAATTAAGGTAGCAGTATTGGTAGTTGGACTTGGACTTGTCATAATCCTTTTCTTATTCACAATGCCTTGATCACTGGGTGCCTATGTAGTATCTTCTATTGTTGGCTTCTTTTGTGTATTTTTTTGTTGTATCATATGTTGACTACGTACTACTACTCATACAATTGTACCGGTGGAAATGCTAGTTGCACTAGTTCTCCATCATGTCTGGGTTGTGATTGTATCTAACCATGAGGATTTGAAGCTGTAACAAAATAAATTATTTCATATGTCCTTGTATGCCCCTGGAATTTTTTACCAACTCCAACACATTGCAAATCACTAATTTTTATATGGCCTAACTCTATTAGTGCCCAAATTCCTTTTCCTTTGGACCCCAAACCACCACCTTCATAACCCATTTTTTCAACTACGAATGCTCTTGAAGTATATGTTTGTATTGTGGTCTCAATGAAAACATGTTTGACTTTTCTTGCATATTGTACACTTTGTTCTTCCTTATCATCATTAGATTCTTTAACTTCAAAGGGATGCTCTTTATTCCACAAATTGTTGAACTCATCATCTTCTGGCATCTCTTGAAATACTGCACTAGTTTTTGGTTTACCTAGATTCTTCCACATAGATAAAAAGGCAATAATTTTTTATTGTGTCTAATTTCATCCGTATAAGCTCTTCTTAGAGAATTTGATATTTTTATTGAAGTAGATGATTGACCACCTTTTACATAAAAATTGTTGTACCTCCTCATTGGATTTTTTGCTTCTCTCTATTGGTGCAATGCTATTATTTATACTAATAATTGTTCAAAAGGAAAACCTTTCTCAGTAGTAGTTTCCTCCATTAATTTTTTGACCTCATCCCAAGAATTCTTGTTTTTCAATATTTCTAAATCGCACAAATCACCCATTACAATAAAATCATTATCCATAATAAACCTATCTTCACCTTCATTTGACAAAGTAAAAGCAAATGTGGCAATCATTGAAACCTAGAACATTTATGAAAAATTACTAGCATCGATCATTGTTAGAAAAAACCAACTATCTACATACCAATTTATTAAAAGCACCTAATTCAACATCCAACTTTGTCACCTTAACAGATACATCATTCCTACAACATGCACAATCACATATCAACAATTACAATATCTCTAACAAGAGATATAATGGTTTTGATATGTTTTGTCATTCACTCCTTTCTTTTGATTTATATTTTGTCTCATTCCATCGCTTGATTGAAGCCACCTTGATCTTTAATATCTCGGTGTGTCTAGAGGAGCATGCAATCGAGCATAGTCATTACTTTCACTTGTTGTGTTTGTGGGATGTTCTTGTAATAAACCATGATGAATACTTTCATTGTGTGTGTAGGGATAGTTTTAGGAAATACAACGACCTTTGCATACTAGGTTCTTTATGCCTTTTGTGCATAATTCCTAACTTACTTTGAGGCTTAATTCTCTCACATGATAAAACAAGGTTTTCTTATGTCAAGTATGAATAAGGATACTCTTATTTATTTACAGAGTCAAAGTCCATGCAATAGATACACTGCGACCCTGGTTCTTCATACCTTGGCACATAATGTCTACTTGCTATATCAAAATAAGGATTGCTCTACATTCTTTAGCATAACCTAAAACAAAAGAAAAAACATATATCTTATCCCATCTTCAATAAAATAATGAATCATTTTAATAACTATAGATTTCTCAATATTGGATCAACATCATCTCTTATTCTATATATCCATCTAAATCATATATCATTTCTTCTATCCTACTCATCGTACTAACTATTCTATCCATGTATCATGAAATAAGAAAAAATATGCATCACATCTTACATCCAAAAATCATTAGTATCATCATAACATACAATCATACATCTTGCATAGTCATCATATATGCATCATCAAAATGCAAAAATAGTCATTAATACCAGATCATACATCATAATACATCCATTATACATCATAAGATCAAATAGAAATCATTAGATGCATACAACAAATACTATACATAATCCATCACATACATAATAACATCATATAACATTTATTAAATCACCTCATCTCATCTTGTATCATATATATCATGAAAAAGTGTGTCATTGTACAAAATCCATATACATTGAATGTGTGTATAATGGGCTATCAAAATCCATCAATATATACATTATCAAACTAACATGTCTGTAATGAGATATTTGTACATCAATATAGAAAGGCGTATAGCTACATAAAGCTACCCTCTCATCTTGACAAAGAGAAGGTGGGTGAGGAGGAACTGCTTGCTGACCTCTAATTTTTTGAGCCCTAGATCCCTCACCTTGGATTGCCTAGGTAGTTTTGGATGTTATGACTGCTATGACTAAGGTGGTCGTCCCACCGACCCTCACTCTGATCTACCTACCACTCCTGTTGCACTCCTAGTATCTCTCTCAGTTGTTAGCTGAGCAACATGTGCCTCTACTTGTTAGCGGTAGGCTATCTCAACATCTCTCTCAATTGTCCTCTATGCTAGTTGGATCTATTCAAGCTATATATTTGTCTTGTATCCATATCTCTTCAAGCCTGGTCTCGCTCAAAGAGAGCCACTACAAATTGGATATCCTCTGCATCTCCTCCACATTTCCCCTCTCCCACCACAATCGTATCAATTTGTTGAATTGGTGGATCCTGTTATGGTCCTTGGTTAGGACCTCCTCTTACAACTACCTTTTCCTCTTCTCTTTGTCTTTATCGATAAGCTCTAATTGACTCTACCTCTCTTCCCCATTGCCTCCCAACTACTTCCCCACCTAGATGGGTGAATCTTAATGGCCTCTATATGGCCCACCATGCATCATAATTAGGAGTCATTCCTACATCCTCACCAACATTATCTCAAGCCCATTGTACTGGCATTAGATGTATAATCTCAATAACTACTACCTATGGACTAGCCATAGGCCCCACTCTCCAATATCTCACTAGGTATCAAAAAATAGAGTCTAATAATCATTTGTTGAAACATCTTGCGCCTCATCAAACTGTCACCTAACTTGATCAAGTAGTTATCTCTCTAGGGTATGTGGTGTGTGGTCGATAAACCATCATGTATGCTTGCAAAATGGGAGATGAATATCATCATCATCATCCTAGGCCTCACACTATAACCATGGCCTCCAAGTAATCTCATCTTCCTCGTCCAAGCCTCTCCTCCAATCTAGTCCAAATCACTAAGCCTCCTCTGTGTCAATAAGGTATTCTATCTATATACATAAGGATCTCTATTTGGCCAAATGATATCTCCAAATGGTTGTGTAACAATGATGTGCTCCCATGCCCAAATGTGAAGCAAGGTCATCCCAGTTGATAGGCTAGTCATCAACTTATATACAACTTGTTGCATGTCTTGGTATAGGTGAGTAAGTACACAAGGCCCCCATGCATAAACAACAACATCATGTGTCATCTACTCTAAGATATTGCCCCATCCAATAGAGAATCCCTTGGATCTTCGATTAGGGACAATCAATCCTGAGATCAAACCTCTTATGTTTAGAACAACATCATCCACAACTCCAATATATAGTTTGCGATCAATCTATCCATCATCGATCTCCAACTCATCATCATGAAGGACTCCCTCTAGATAATATGCACCCTGGTCAATATTATAAAGAACTCAAGCTCCCTCAATTTGAAACCTAAGTATCTGCCACACATCCTTAAGTTTAATGGTGATATCTCTAGTAGGAATTCTGAAAGACAAAGTCTGGAAATGATATCTCTCAACAAGAGTGGTCATAAAGGCCCAGTGAATCCAAATCTCTAGCATGTAAGTGATATGATATAAGCCAATAGCACCTAAGAACTTGAAATCTATATCACTAAGTTGGGTTATTCTATCTAGTACCCGTGGTCGTGACCCTTTAGAAAGAATAGGATCTAGGACAACCTACAAGCATAACGCCCACAACATTAACTTATCAAAAATTTGATAAAAAAATATAATTTTGCAAACCCCTCAATCAAAAGTGACCTTTTTTGCAAAAGTGTCACTTTACCAAATAATAAGCAATTTATTTTTCAAACATGTCACATGCTCATAGTCAAAAGTGATCTCATTTTCAAAAGAGACATGACACGTCAAACATGTTGTGAAAAAATCAAAAGCGTCACGTCGGGTTTCAAACGTGTCATGTCAATGTTCAAAAGCATCAATCCTAGATTGACATGTTTGATTGACTCCGTAGACCTAGCATTTATTGCACCAATAACTACGTGTAAACATGAAAGGGTTAGATACGTACTAGGGGAGTTGCTCTGACAAGCCACTGGAAATGACGGATTTCGTCTATGCAATGTGTAGCTCATGGAATACCATCCATCTCTACAACTTTGTTAGGAATTCTCACTCAGAGCTCTAAAATCTATAAGTTATGAGAGTATGAATGAGGGGAAGATGACCCTCAAGGGCCTATATATAGACCCTAAAACCCTATATTTCACCCATCCCACCCCCTACATCCCATTTTCATCCTTCCCAATCATCCTGATTAGTTTCATCATCAATTAGGACTTGATTTTTTCATCCCCTTCTTTATTGAACCTATCTCATCTTCTTGTCATGAGCCCAACCTAAAAATTATTTTTTTCGACCAACCTCTCGAGGGGGCAACCTACCTTCCTCCCATCGTTCCTTTGTCCACTAGTGCATAATGAACCAATGTTAATATTACCTATTTTTTTCAAATCAACGACATGTCTTTGAAACAATGCAACAGGTACATTGTCTTAGAGGGGAAAAATATAGGCACCTAAAATTGTCTAGTGCATCACACATTCTCGTAATTCACTATTTTCATCAATTTCACTCACTATCCCTATTTCATCACTTTTAATTAAATATTTTTCAATTATTTGATTAATTCACAAGTTTTCCTCTATTAATTGAATAATTTTAATTATTTGATTAATTCATCATTTTTTTATTTCACCTTAATTGAATAATTTTCATTATTTAGTTATTTTCCATTTTCCTCTTTCCCACTTTAATTAAATATTTTTTTATTATTTAATGAATTTTTTTAATTTATTCTTCTCATCCCACTTATTTAATTAGCTAATATTCTTCCATAATATTCAATTCATTTAGTTGCACATTCCCTCCAAAAGGAATATTTTAAAATTCAAATTCAAATTCAAATCCTAATTCAAATTTGAAAATATCTCCCTTCATAAATATCCCAAATTCTTAAATTTTAGGGAAGAGTTTCAATTAAGTGAACCTTTCCTCTTCATGCATAGCTCCTCACCCCTTCATTCACTCTCTGCCATTAATCTCATCTTTCAATCTCAATTGTCGATCAAATATCTCACAATCTATAAAACAAGCTTCATCCTTCACTTAAAGAACCTCTCTGTGCAATTTGAGCTCCACAACAATTCAATCCTCCATAGCCATCAATCTTTTGAGCTTTTGCACAATTAGGTTTACGCAAGCATTGAGCAATCCAACATATCAAAAGCATTATTCAATAATGGAGTAAGGACTCGCATTCTTAGGTGTGGTAAAAGTAGGGTTTAATTGTTTAATTATCTTATTTCTTATTTATTTCATTTGATTCTAACTTGTCACTTTATTTGGTAATGGGTTTAATTTGGTCAATTGGATCTTGATTTGTGTTGTGACTAACCTTTCTTGTTGTTTTCCCTCTTGATCTCATCCTTCCATTTATCCATGTTCATAGTAGTATGCTATAAATTTGTTTGAAAGAGAGATGTAGATTGAGAGAGTTGTAGGTTGAATGAGATAGATTTCAAAAATGTTCACTTGGGAGGTAAAAATGGAATGATTTCAATTCTACAGAATTGTATGGATTTTCCACAAAGTACTTACCACCAACCTAACCATGCAATAAGTAGTGAAATTCTTGAAAATGATCATGGAATAAAAACTATCATGAGACATTAGCACATCATGTAGGTGTTTGCACATTACACTAATGTCCAAATAGTTACAACTCTTAGAAAGGCCGAACAATTAGGAAAGGCATGGTTAACATGGTTGAAACATAATTTTACACAAAAGAGGCCATAGGAGACATAACCTTGTAACCATGGGAAAAAAACGCTAAGGCAAGGGCCAAATGAGCTTAAAAGCATGCTAGGGGAAGCAAACACCAAAGTGAATTCAAAACATAATGAGATTGGTAAAATATATGCAAATTTTGACATTAATCGTAAAAGTAAACAAAATACAGATTTCAAGTTAATTAAGGTATAAAACCATAAAACTGGATTGCAAGCTATAAAATCATAAACATATTTATATGTCTTCAAGATGATAATGAAACTATTTTTCAATTAAAGGTTAAATTTAATAGCCACATAATTATATTTTTCTATAAAATATAGTTAACTATTTAATAATTCCATTAAATAAAATGTAAAATTTTATTAATCATAACTTTTTTAGATTTATGTTTTAATTTTTCCTACTAGTTCTTTTTCAAATAACATTGTTAAAATGTATGTGCATTTTATTATCATTGATTGTTAAAATAATTATGAAACTATTAATTTCTTAAAAAATAACTAATATTTTTAACATTACCTTCCATTATAAAATATATAAAATCGTCTCCTTAAAAAAACTCACATCACTTAATTTTTTTTAAATAACTTCATACCATTAAACTATAACTAAAATAGTAATTAATCGTAATTTAATATTCCCTAATTTTAGACCAAAAGTTTTATATATATCTTTCTCCATTCTTTTGAAAAAAAAAAAACAAACCAAACAAACATACATAAAAGATTTGAAGTAGAATGTTCTAACATAAAACCATCATTACTAAAAATCAAAAGCAAAAAGATAAGAGGTAGAACATAAATAAGGTTGCTTCCAAATTCCAACAATCCATTAGAAAAGTCCAAGAGAAATGGGTGATCCAATCGTAACCTGCAAAGACTCGGCCCAAGTTAGATTGTGTCAAAGTGAGTAAACAATACGACATTAGAGAGAAGCGATAACTACCCGGATGGAAATTGTCGTCTTTGGGCAGGCCTCCGGGCGGCAAGCCCTGGTAAAATCTGAAGCCTATTAGACTAAGTCAAAGAGGCGTTGTTTATTAGTCGTTTGTTTGTTAGTTTTTAGTTTCTTCAGTAAAGATTTTTCTAATTTGGAGTGTGGAAATGGACATCTGTGGCATGTAAATCTAAATCTGCAATATTAAAGATGAGACGGCACGAGCAATGAATTGTAATGAAAGTTTCAAGGTGCCGGCCTAGTCCACAGTGTGGGCCCGTCACGAATACCCGTCTTATTGCGCTGCTCTTTATTCCTCGCCAATCGAACAGTGTATATAATAGGTATGTGAGGATTGCTGATTTCATTCTGGCGTAGCAGGAGGGTGATGAGCTTTGAAATGGCACTGCTGGTTGTGGAATTGGTATTAGAGGATCCGGTCAAAAGGAGTAGATAGTATAAGCCTGACTTGTTCAACTAGTGCACTCGTGCAGATTCATGAAATCTTCAATGTTGGGTTGGATTTAGATTGATTCATTGGTCTACTAGGAATGTGTGGTTCGAGTTTGGCATCAGGTTCTGGTTGTGGTCGTTTTCTGGTAGAGTAGGGTTGGCTAAACTGTGCCCAACTCAGAATCGACATTTGCTTGATCGGTGAGGTGAGCTCTGTTTGGAATTTGGATTGAGAAACATAGGACATAAGGTACGCTAAAACTGTGGAGATGGGTTCCAGAGGCGCCAAGAACATGAATACGAAGACGAATTCCTCCCAATCTGCTTCATCCACACCTACAGTGACATTCGCTAGAAGAACATCAAGTGGTCGCTATGTGCGCTACTCGCGAGAAGATATTGATCTCTCTGTTTCTGATGACATGAGTGATAATTACAGTCAATACACGGTGACCATTCCTCCCACCCCTGACAATCAGCCCATACGTACAATGGACCAATCCATTAGTGTCAAGGCAGAGGAGAAATATGTTTCTAATTCTCTCTTCACGGGTGGATATAACAGCGTGACCAGAGCCCATTTGATGCAGATAGAGAAGGTGGGAGCAGCCGCAAGTGCAGACAAAGGATCCTACTGCGCCATGAATGGATGCGATGGAAAGGTTATGCGGAACGAGAGGGGAGAAGACGTCCCTCCCTGCGAATGCAACTTCAGAATTTGCAGAGACTGCTATTTTGATGCTTTGAGCAGTGGGGGAATATGTCCCGGGTGCAAGGAGCCTTACAAAGTGGATTCTAATGACGGGCGTTTAGAGGCTAGTCCTCTGCCTCAGCTTCCTGCCCCTGCCACTGCTGCTAACTCTAAGACTTTAGACAGGAGGATGTCAATAATTGAATCCAACACGCCCAAATCCATGCTGTTAAGAAGCCAAACAGGGGATTTTGATCACAATCGATGGCTTTTTGAGACAAATGGAACTTACGGCTACGGCAATGCCGTCTGGCCTAAGGAGGACCCTTTTTCCTCTGCCAACGGATCGCCAGGGACCCCTCCTGATCTCAGTGATAAGTCCTGGAAGCCTCTTACTCGCAAAGTAAAAATTCCTCCTGCCATTCTCAGTCCTTACAGGTTTGGTTTGCTCTGCTCTCCACACCAATATCAATGATTTGTTAGCAAAACATTTTTTCCTTATTTACGTTTGGCTTCTTTCAGGTTGCTGGTTTTTGTCCGAATGGCTGCTTTAGGAGTGTTCTTGTATTGGCGGGTGACGCATAAAAACAAAGATGCGGTATGGTTATGGGGAATGTCCGTTGTATGCGAAATTTGGTTTGCCTTCTCCTGGTTGTTGGATCAGCTTCCCAAATTGTGTCCAATCAATCGCTTTACAGATTTGAAGGTTCTCAAGGAAAAATTCGAAAGCGCGGGCCCCACCAATCCAAGCGGGAAGTCGGACTTGCCGGGAATTGATGTGTTCGTGTCGACGGCAGACGCAGAGAAGGAGCCGCCGCTGGTGACGGCAAACACAATCCTGTCCATCCTAGGTGCAGATTATCCCGTGGAGAAGCTCGCCTGCTATGTCTCTGACGACGGCGGGGCCCTCCTCACATTTGAAGCCATGGCTGAAGCCGCAAGCTTTGCAGCGCTGTGGATTCCCTTCTGCCGCAAGCACAACATTGAGCCCCGCAACCCCGAGAGCTACTTCAACACGAAGGGAGATCCCACCAAGAACAAAGTGCGCCAGGACTTCGTCAAGGATCGACGGCGCCTCAAGAGGGAGTACGATGAATTCAAGGTACGCGTCAATGGACTTCCCGAGGCTATCAGGCGAAGATCAGATGCCTTTCACGCCAGAGAAGAAATCCAAGCCATGAAGCGCGAAACACACAATGCCACCACTAATTCCACTGAACCCTCAATAAAAGTGCCCAGAGCCACATGGATGTCTGACGCCACTCACTGGCCTGGGACATGGATTGTTCCCACCAAGGATCATGCCCGTGGAGATCACGCTGGAATCATCCAGGTATGCTCTTTACTCTACATTTGTAAAATTGAAAACTAGGGACTCCCTTACCTTACTTAAAGTTGAATGACTGTTAAAAAGCTGAAGGTCCTTAATACTTGGGTTGTGTGGAGATTGGTGAGTAAAGTGTGAAATATATGCATTCGCAGGTGATGCTTAAAGCTCCTAGTGCAGACTCACTTCTGGGCACCATAGATGAGGAGGGTAAGGGTCTGGACTTCAGTGACGTGGATGTTCGTTTGCCAATGTTGGTTTACGTATCACGTGAGAAACGGCAAGGGTATGATCACAATAAGAAGGCGGGAGCAATGAATGCTCTGGTACGGGCATCTGCTATCATGTCTAACGGCCCATTTATGCTCAATCTGGACTGTGATCATTATATCTATAATTCACAAGCCCTGAGAGAGGCCATTTGCTTTATGATGGACCGCGGAGGAGATTGTCTCTGTTATGTTCAGTTTCCTCAGAGATTTGAGGGCATCGACCCAAGTGATCGTTATGCCAACCACAACACAGTGTTTTTTGATGTCAATATGAGGGCTCTGGATGGGTTGCAGGGACCTGTTTATGTTGGAACGGGCTGTATGTTCCGACGGATTGCTGTATATGGATTCGATCCCCCAAGAGCAAAGGAGAAGAGAGGCTGCTGTGGAAGGAGAAAGAGAGTGGGGAAGGGCAAGGGAGAGCTGAGGATGCCGGCACAGGAGGAGGAGGAGGGGCTGGATATAGGTCTGCTGCCTAAGGCGTTTGGCAGTTCAACTCTGCTGGCGGAATCAATTCCTGTCGCAGAGTATCAGGGTCGACCACTGGCAGATCATGCGGCGGTGAAGAACGGGCGGCCACCTGGTGCCCTCCTCGCTCCCCGGGAGCCCCTTGATGCATCCATTGTTGCAGAGGCCATCAGCGTCGTCTCGTGCTGGTACGAGGACAAAACTGAATGGGGCCAGAGAGTTGGCTGGATTTATGGGTCTGTCACAGAGGACGTCCTCACAGGCTACCGGATGCACAACAGGGGATGGAAGTCTGTCTACTGTGTGACCAAGAGGGATGCTTTCAGGGGAACGGCCCCCATTAATTTGACTGATAGGCTGCACCAGGTTCTCAGATGGGCTACAGGCTCTGTGGAAATCTTCTTTTCCCGCAATAATGCCTTCTTTGCAGGCTCCAGAATGAAATTTCTTCAACGGATAGCTTATCTCAATGTCGGGATTTATCCCTTCACCTCCTTCTTCCTCATAGTTTACTGCTTCCTTCCAGCGCTTTCCCTTTTCTCGGGGCAGTTCATTGTGGAGTCCCTGAGTGTAGAATTCCTAGTATACCTCCTCCTAATTTCAGTAACTCTGTCCCTGTTAGCAATCCTTGAGGTGAAGTGGTCTGGTATTGAACTGGAAGAATGGTGGAGAAATGAGCAGTTCTGGCTGATTGGAGGTACCAGTGCTCATTTGGCTGCTGTGTTGCAAGGATTGCTCAAGGTTGTTGCGGGAATCGAGATATCTTTCACACTCACAAGTAAGTCTGGAGGAGATGACATTGACGATGAATTCGCCGACCTCTATATAGTGAAATGGACTTCACTTATGATTCCTCCCATTACCATCATGATGATTAACCTCATAGCAATAGCAGTTGGAGTTTCTCGAACCATTTACAGTACGATTCCTGAATGGAGCAAACTTCTCGGAGGAGTTTTCTTCAGCTTCTGGGTCTTGGCTCATCTCTATCCATTTGCCAAGGGTCTCATGGGCAGAAGGGGAAGGACACCGACTATTGTGTTTGTCTGGTCAGGCCTCCTTGCAATTACAATTTCACTACTCTGGGTCGACATTAATCCACCTGCTGGAAGCTCAGGCATTGGTGGAGGCTTTAGTTTTCCATAGCCCTGTTACGTGATTTGCGACCCAAATAATTCCTGATCGGGGTGTCAAAGAGATTTCGATTTAGACGGCTTCCAGCATTTGTTTCTTGTTATTTTTAAAATTCTTTCCTACGATGAAAAAGCTATTTGGTAAGGGCAATGCCTTTTCAGTTGAATTCTTTTGCAGTGTAGGCAAATTGGCTTAGCCTGCAACTAGATTTCCTGATATAGCAAATTATACTCGAGACAATAGACGGTCTAGTTCTAGAAGTTCACAGCAGGAATTCTAGTTCTGCCCATATGCATCTACTCATGCATGCGATTGATTCCATAGACCGAGCTAATAATATGATTTGTACTCCTTGCCTTCGGCAGCAATTATAGTTTTTCACTCTTTTGCTAATTGTAATTTTAAATTTTTTGTATAAATTTTATTATTTTAATGTTTTGAGATATTATTTTATTTAATGTATTAAAAATTTGAAAGTTTCTATGGATTGGGGGAATAATTTCCAAGATACAATTGAAAAATAATTAAAATAATAAAAAATAAGTTTAAACATTTCACATATTATATACTTGTTTTTATTGGAACACTTCAATGTTAAGGGAATGAAAGGAGTAACATGCATTACCACTTGTATCTTATACTAGCATATATATCTTTAGAAAAATCTATGTAAAATACATCTAAAGATATCTATTTTGTAATAACCACCTCGATTTTTTTTAAAACTTCACTTGTTAGATTTAGTCAAAATGCAATAATAATCAACAGAATAAGCAACCCTCCACTTTCTAATCACCTAAATCCCGATGTGGGCAAGGTGAGCATATGGTGAAAGAGAATCTTGCATTATTGAAATCAAGCTAGCTAGAATAGACACCTTCTACTTTTTGATCATCCAAATCTCGATGTGGGCAAGGTGAGAGCATACGGTGAGAAAACTTACAATTGAAATCTTCTATGCTACCACTTCTTCTGCGAGGTGAGTAATCAAACCAAATGTGTGAAAGTAATAATTTGCTTATTCTACGAGACATACAAGAAAGTAAACAGCAGTTAGTGGCAAGCCAACCAATCACACAATCCTCCACTTGTTCAATGGGCATAACAAAAAGCAAATAAAGAACTCGACCACTTATTCAACAAGAGTAACAAGTAACATAAAGAAAAGCCCAACCACTTATTCAGCAAGATCAATCACTTCTTCAGTGGGGTGAGTATCAAAGACAAATACAAGAGTATTCATCAACAGTACTATCGATGGTGTTACAATGAGCTCAACATAAATTATATCAGTCCATCATATCTTGCTGTCATAAAAGGAAAATGATGGAAATATGAAGAATAACTCCCCCCCAAGATGCTATAATGAAAGTATGAGAACACCCCCACAAAATAACACAAGTATACCTCAAAGAAGGTCCTCTAGAGGTCAAACGATTCATTGCAACATGTCTGATACACTAGACAACAGTCTGATATGCATGAACAACAAGCCTGAAACCCCAACCAACAAACATCCAATGAGCATAACTTCTCCATTACTCAGTAGAATCACCCCAAATCAATTGCAAATGACAAGGCAGGCCTAGGTGTCCAATGCAAGCTATTAAGTAACCTCAAAATAGATTGATCAACAACAAACCCACTCAAAACTCCTCTAGTTGGATTGTACAACCTCCTTAGGTAGGTTGACCCACTCCCAAAAATCCAATAATCATTCAAAAATCACCAAATCTTGAGCAAAGTGGTGCCCAAGCATGAGAAAGACAATAATCAAACACCCACAAAATGATATTAATTGCTCCGACTGACATGAGCAAAAAGGTTGGTCAACTAAGCTATGAAAAGGCACGAACCAACAACACCCAAGTTTGATAAAACACTCCAAAATGTCATTAAAACACTACAAGAAGAGTTAACACACCAAAGCAAACTAGAAGACATCATAGCAACCCAAAACTGAAAGAAACGAAGAAGTCATCACCAATATAAGCTCAACAAAAACCCCTAAAATGGAGCTACACCACCATTCAACTAAGATATATCTTGTAATCTCAAAGCTGAAGTCAACTTAGATGGATTTCATCCTCAAATCCCAAGGAGATCTCTTTACATTTTGACAACACTTCATTATCACAAACTAACATATCCAAATGAGAGCAAATGAAGGAGAATAAATAGAGTTTGAGACCCAAAAATTTGAAAGCTCTTTCCCTCCAAAAGGGGATGCCACAATCCAAGGAATAATATTTTATTTTCATTTTACTTTAAGTCTCCATCTTGGCGTCCAAACTCAAGTCCACCTTTTTATAAACAACTTAAGTTATGCATCCTAGGTGTGGGGGTCAAAATGTGACTTTGAAATTATAAAATAAGCTTAAGTTTCCAACCTTTCCATTTTCGAAGTCCAAGGATGGTGGACAAGCCAACTGCTAAAAATAACAAGATGCCAACCACTGCAACTGCCAACACTCTAGAAATAGTAATCTAGCACTGAATTGCTGCCAAGATCACTGCCAAACATAGTACTTACTAAAAATAGAAAACTACTAAAAATAGTAAGTTTGTTCAATCTCAAAATAAGCACATTCTAAGATGCATCCGACTTACTAAAAATGGTAAGTACTAAAAATAGACACTACTAAAAATAGCAGTGACTGCCCACTCAAGATCTCAGAAAACCCAGAAAGACCTAGAAAACCCTTTGGAAAACTCTTGCAACAACCTCTTGAGAAGCTTACGAGAAACCTCCAAGAATCTTGGAAACCCTAAAATTATTTTCGGGTATCCTACAGGTCTCCAAAAATAAGCTAACGATCACAGTAGTGCTTAGGATTGAGAAGGGGACATTGCAGTCCTCCCTCCCCAAGATTGCTTGTCCCCAAGAAATCACAAGTCTAGATGTTGCAAAATTTGCACATCCTCCCAAGTAGCATCCTCAACTAGCACATTCTTTCACTTCACCAAATACTCTTTGAAAATCCTCTTCCTCAAAGAATGTTCTTTGAAATCAATAACTACCTCTCGCACCAAAACCAACTATCCTTCTTTGCCCAATGGAGGTAACTCGGTAGAAGCAACCACATTGTATTCAAGCGCCTTCTTGAGGCATGAAACATGAAACAAATTGTGAACCTTTCTACTCTTCGGTAGCTCCAACTCATAAGCCACCTCCCCAACTCTTCTAGTGATTTTGAAAGGCCCATAAAAATGTGGCTTAAGCTTCTCTGCTCCACTCTTCTTGAGAGTGGACTATCTATATGACTGAAGTCTCAAATAGACCATATCTCCAACCTCAAATTTATGCTCAATACACTACTGATCAATATACATCTTCTATTGATTTTGGGCATGATGAAGATTGTCCTTCAAGGATTTCAATTTTTTTTGACTATGCTGCAACATATCCCTCACTTGAGGGGCTCTACTATCACCAAATAACAATTAAATGAAGCTAGGAGCTTCGTACCCATATAGAGCCATAAATGGAGGCATTTTGATAGACATGTGGTATGAGGAATTATAGCAATACTCTCCCAAATGAAGCCATCTCACCCAAGCTTTTTGTTGTCTTGAAACATAATTTTTGAAGTAACATTCAAGCCACTTGTTCACAATCTCAGTTTTCCCATCCATTTGTGGGTGATAACTAATGCTTAGAGTGAGAACTATACCACTCAATCTGAAAATATCCTACAAATTGTACTTAGGAACTTGTTGTCCCTATCACTCACAATGCTCTTAGGCAACCCATGCAATATGAACACCTCTACGAAGAATAAATCAACAACCTGGGCTACTGTAAATGAGCCGGTAATGACAAAAAGGTGAGCAAATTTTGTCAATTTATCAACAATGGCATATATGTAATCTGTTCCTTCCACCTTAGGCAAGCCTGTGATGGCATCCATGGAGATACTTTCCCTTTTTTATTGGGAATGGGAAAGGGTTGCAACAAACCAGTAGGAAATGTGTGCTCATTTTTGTTTTGTTGGAAAATATAAAACTCCTTAACATAGTGAAGGATCTCATCCTTGAGCCCCTTCCACGAAAATCTCTCCCAAATCTGCTTATACATTTTGAAATAACCTTGGTGACTAGCTAAGTGAATATCATGGAATAATTGGAGCCCCTTCATTTTGAGCTTTGATTCTAGCACCAAAAAGATTATATCCTTGTACAATATCAAATCACCCACCAACTTCTACCTTTCATCATGCAAGGTATCATCAACTATGCTAGAAGCAAAGGAATTCTTAGCATACTCTAAAATTATTTGCTCCTTCCAATCAGTTGTAATCTCCATCAATGAACTCAAATGTGGCCTTCTTGAAAAGGCATCGACCACTATGTTATTATTCCCTTTGGCATACTCAAATTCAAAATCATAAGCTTCGAGCTTACTCGACCACTTATCTATCTTTGAGATCCTTTTGATGCAAGAAGTACTTAAGACTGTTATGATTAGTATTCACAATGAACTTGCCTCCAACCAAATACTACCTAAATTTGGCCAAGGTGTGTATGATAGCAAGCATCTCTTTGTCATAAATGGAGACTGTCCTCTCCACACCCCTCAATTTTTTTTCTCTCAAAGACAATAAGATGCTTTTCTTGCATTAGGAAATCACCAATACCTTCTCCTAAAGCATCACACTGCAACTTGAAAGGCTTGGAGAAGTCTGGTATAGCCAAAATGAGACATAAACTCATAAGGTGCTCGAACTAATCAAAGGCCTTCTATGTTTTTTCTGACCAAGTAAATCCCCCTTTTTGGAAATATTTGTGAGAGGAGTAGCCATATGAGAATAACCCTTCACAAACCTTCTATAGAATCCACAAAGACCCAAAAAACCCTTCAACTGAGTGAAATTTTCTGGTGGTGACCAATCCAAGATAGCCTTAATATTTTCCTGATCCACGCTAACCCCCTTTGAGCTGATCACATGACCAAGATAAAGAATCTTGGTCATTCCAAACTCACATTTGGATTCTTTGGAAAGCAAGGATTTAGACTCCAAAATGCTAAGCACTTCCTCCAAGTGCTTCAGATGATCTTCCCACGTTTTTCTATAAATCAAGATGTCATCAAAGAAGATTAGCACAAACTTCATCAACTACTTGTTGAACACCTTGTTCATGCAAGATTGGAAGGTCGTAGGTGCATTAGTCAACCAAAAAGGAATGACTAGAAAATAATAATGTCCAAAGTGGAATCTGAAGGCAGTCTTGTCTATGTCTTCTTCTCTCATTCTGATATGATGGTATCCTAATCTGAGATCTATCTTAGAGAATTAAACAACTTCATTTAGCTCATCAATCCTTAGAATAGCATATCGATTTTTTATTGTTTTCTTGTTGAGAGCTCAATAGTCTATGCACACGTGCATAGTGCCATCCTTCTTTACTGAAACCATTGAAGAAGAAAAAGGACTCTTTCTTGGACGAATGTGACCCATCTCCAAGAGCTCCTTGATGGCTTTCTCTATCTCATCCTTGTGCCTTTCGGAGTTGTGATGATGAGTTTTTCTCCTTCTTCAAGTTCAATCACATGCTCAATCCCCCTTTTAGGAGGCCTCCCTAGAGGTATACTTCCAAACACCTTGCTTTGCTTGGAGATCAAAGCTTGCATATCATGATGATAATGTATCTTATCTTCTGTAGGATTGGAAAGCATGATAATGCGCTTTATTACTCACTCAACCATATCACACCAAATAAGCCTTTCCATCCTTTTGAATGAAAATATACAAGGGCCTCCATTTGACATCCCTCTCAAAACCACCTTATTCCCTTTTGATGTAAACTTTAGCTCCATGGCCTAAAGGTTCAAGGTGATCCCTCCAAGAGATCATAGATATTGGATACCAAGCACTACATTTGTGTCACTAATTCTCACAACATAGAAGCCATTTTTGAATTTGACATAATTTCCCAATTGGATAGACATGTTAGAGATATTGTGAGTGCAAGTGATTGTGAAACCATCTGCCACCATGACATTCAAACCTTCAAAATATTTAATTTTTAGGCCTCTTTTAGCCACTATCCCTTAATCAATGAAATTGTGTGTTGCTCTTGTATCAATTAGAGCAATGATTCGCTACCCACAAAGCACACCATGAACCCAAAATGATTCATTATTTTGAAAGCTAGAAATTTGGGAAAATGAACCCCCACTTTCTCACTTTCCTTCCACTTCTTATGGGGTCTCTTCTTCTTCTCTGTCATCCAAATTTGATTGTTGTTCTGATATATCAAACACTGATTAATCAACAAAATACACCTCCATATGGTGAGATTTTCCTCTTAGGAAGAACTTGTGTGCTAGGGCCCACGGTTCCTTGCATGTGAAGCATAGTTTCTTTCTTTGAAACTCATTTGGAGGTCATCATCCACTTGAGAAGGAAACTTCTTAGTCTAATTTGAATCCTGATGAAATGGATTCTTATCCTTCCTATGTGAGAAGGGCTTGGACTGAAATTTTGGCCTAGGGGTAGCCAACTCCATACTTCTTATCTTTATGATTGCCTCTATGAGAGTTGGTGGATTGAAAATAATCACCCATCCTTTCAATGGTTCCATCAATCCTTTAGTGAAAAGGACTACATGCCTTCTTTCATTGATGTTGGGCACCATCATGAAAAGCTTCTGAAAACAATAAATGTATTCATCAAGTGAGTCATGTTGCTTCAATTGAGCCAGCTCACAAAACTTCACCTTAGGATCCTTTTGGTCAAATATTTCAATGATTTTGTTAGTGAACTCATCATATGTCACAATAAGGTTATATCCAAGAGTGAACAAACCATGATACTACTATTCATGGGTAGCTCCATCCAAATGAATAGTGGAAAACTTTATGGCCTCTAACTTTGGCATTGACCTCAATAAAAGATAGTTATCAAGCTTCTAAACCTAAGCTCTAGCTGAACACTTATCACTCCCATCATAATGTGCTAGATTCACCTTCCCAAGGGCTTGTTGATAGTCCCTTGGAGGCATAGGACCATGGTTCTCATATCTTCCTCCTTCCCTCTTCTTATTTTGGTTCATGAATTGGTCTAATGTCAAAATCTCACATATCTCTATAGGAAGGTGTAGAGAAGGGGAATTTGCTACTCATGAGTCTCTTGCTTTCCAAGAGAATCCAAGTAGTGAATGGACTTCCCTAAACTATCTCGTGATTTTCTTAATTGAGCTAAAAGGAAGAATGAAGAAATTGCAAAGAATAGTTCATCAAAGATAGTATCCAAGTAGACTACTTCATAATCCGAAAGAGTAGGATGTTGATATCTATGTCATAGAAGGGATGATCCTCGGCCAAGGGACTACAGTATGGAATCAAGAAGCCAACATAACACACTAGAGTTTGAGGGATACATTGGCATCCTGTATTACTAGGGTGCTAAACCCTTAGACATAAATATTGTAATCCTACTAATGTGTTAAGATCCGATGTCTGTTTAACTAAATAGATTAATAGAAAGGAGGAAATACTAGAAAACACAAAAGAGAGTAAAGGATCAACTTACAAAGGGTCTTGTGTTTGACATCTTCCTCCAAGCTTCACTTGGACAACTTGCACACAAGATGAATGAGGGAAAATGTTGGGACTATTTTGGGGCTTTCCACAATCAAACCCCAATTTTGGTGTTCCCACCTCCATAGACAACTAGATAGATAGAAAAGTGGACAAAGTACAAAAATGTGAAGTGATAAAAGAAATCCCCACTCAAGGAGGAGAACCTGTATCAAAAATAGCAAAGTAACAAGTTATCTATTCACAAATAGACAAGGGACAAGAGAGCATTACCAATAGTTCATGACCCCCTCTTGGTTGTATGGGCACATCATCGAATGCTTGCAAGAGAGCTTTGGATATTGGATGAACCATAGTTTGACAGAGCTTCACTATAAGAGAAAGATGGAGAAGAGAATGAAGTGAAAGTGAGAGAGAGACAGAGAAGTTAGCATGAGAGAACCCCCAAATGAGAGCAAAGAGGGAGTTTTGTGTTGTTGCATGGGTGTGAGGAGTTGTTACTCTCAAAACCTGACCCTAGAGACATGTGTCATTGGTAAAATGTTACAAGATTCCTCATTCCAATGTAGAAAAATGCATGGATACTAGCACACTGTGTGGATGTTTGTGCGTCGTGCAAGCATCCAACTCATCTTTTTTTGAGAAATGAGGTGGCAAATTGTTATCGCTTCGTCATTGGTTCTCATGGATTCAAAATCATGAAATTTTGACCCATAAGGTTCTTGTCATAAATGTGAATAGGTGCAACAAATGTTGGGCCAAATGCGCAAATGTGAACTTGGCCCCATGGTGCAATTTTATGACATTACATTTTTCCCTCACTTTAGTGGGCTAGTTTTTGGGAAAATCAACCAAACTAAAGTAGAGAAATGACCACACAAAGAAAACATAAAAAAATTACATATTTTTGTGCCAAAATGATATTGTAGAGGCCATAGAGGTTGAGCAGGTAGGTATTGATGATGCCTCTGACGATCGAACTCAACAAAAAAATTACAGCATTTGACATGAAAGCTCAGGAAAAAAATTTGTTCTGCAAAACTCAAATTTTAAGTCAACTCAAAAATCAGAAGAAGATACTATGGAGAGAAGAATGTTCAAGAAAAATTCAATGGTTTAGAAGAAAAATATGATGAAGGAGTTGTGAGATGGGGTTTCTTAGTTTCTAGCCTAGAATAGTGACAACTAACACCTCTAGACTAATAAGACCTTATCAACAAGAGAATACAAAATAACTGAGTGAACTAGAAATGCAAAGCATAAAATAAATTATGTCCCATATTGGTTGATTCACTTCCCTTGCTATCCTTCTTCTTATGCAACTTTTCCCTTAGATTGGTTGGAATACTTGTGCAAAACCTATAGATAGTAAGCAAGAAAATTGGAGAAGATTAGCTGTTAAGGTGAAAATGGAAGAGGAAGGTTGCTTTTATAGATAACCTTTCGAATGGACAGCTAAGATTAATCCTCTAGAAGGATTCCAAGATCAATGGTGGAGGATGCATTAGAGGGAGGTTACAGAATGGGCGGTCAAGATCAAATTTCTAGAAAGATGCCAAGATCAATGGTCCAGGATTGATGCACCAAGAATATGCTATTCTTGGAGGAATCATGACAGATATGATGCCTGACGGCTATGATGTCTGACGACTATGACAACAATGAAGGCTATGACAAGGGTTAATGGCAGGGCATCTTTGACTAGGTGATGCATAAATAATTTATTTTAAATTATTTATTTGAAAATAGAGGAAAATGGAGGAAGGGGACAAGTGGAAAACAAATTATTTATTTGGAGAAAATGAAAAGAGGAGAATTTAATTAAATTTATAAATTTAATTATTTATGGAGAGATGAAAATCAAACATTAAATAATTAATTTACATTAATTATTTAATAGGGGAGGTGACATGAGATAGTTAAATAATTTTAATAATTATTAAAGTATAGAAGAATTAAAGGACTGTGAATAGATAAATAATTAATGGTAATTATTTAACTATAGGTGAAAAGGTGATAAAGGAATAATTAAATAAATAATATACTTTATTTAACTATTGAAGAAGAGGGGGAATTAGTGATGTGATTAATTTATTTAATCGACCAGGATAGAAGTGTGAAGGTGAATTAATTAAATAACTGAAAATTATTTAATTGATAGAAGAATATTCAATTGTCGAAGGAGGATGACCAAGAAAAATGGCACTCATGAACTTAGGATATTTTTCAATGTCTACATTTTTCCCCTCTTTGACATAATGCAATTGATCGTGTTGTGTCAAATAAATTCAGTCAAGAGATGCTCCAAGATGCCCTAGTGACAATAGGGTACTGTTGGATTTTGTGGTTGTGTTGTTGATATGTGGTTTTCATTGATGTCAACACTATTAGCATTGATGTATTGTAGGTTGTATATGTCAAGGATATTGAGAAAATTGGTAAAGAAAGAGTTGCAGGTTGACAGTGGAACAATGAAGGTCACGAAGGTGTCTTGCTTAGTACGTTGATGATCAGTCATTGTGGACTTTAAATGGTTTATTACTGAGTATATCTAGTTTATCCACTGAAAGTTTCAAAGGTCTGCGTGAAGATTTAATCGTGTTATGAATAGTTGTGTTCTAACAGTTTTTATGTGGCTTCAATTAGTGTTCCTAATTGAAGTTGATGTGATTCTAGTAATTTTCAGTTGCTATGGATGCTTCTATGATGATTTGTGATTCTTGTGGATGCTTCTAGATCATGCTCTATCTTTGTTGCACGTCCACGTTGATCAATGTGCTCGTGGTTGGTGATTTTTCTCTTGTGTGTTTGAGTTTTTATATTCTTGGCTGACATGGTGGTTGTAACGTGTTGTGGATCCTTGGAGATTAAAATTTGAATGTTTGGCATGCTTGAGGATATTGTTTTAAGTTTTCATTATGTTGTGGCTGATGGTGTTTGATTCGCATTGAAAATTTACTAGTAAATTTGGGCCAACATTGTGTATATGTTTTATTTTGGCCGACGAAGTTGTTGATGAAATTCCATGTTGCAGTTATATAAGAGTGGTTGTTTGTGCAAAGTTATGAAGTGAATAAGTTCCAGAGGAAGAGCAAATGTGCGAATAATGATCTAATCATTCGATTACAGAGCAGAGTGAAGAAGTTGAGCGAAGTGTGAAGGAGTATTTTTGTGCTTAACCAGAATTGTAATCAGGATTTTGTAGAAGTTATTTTCTCAGTTCATACCTTGTGGATCTAATTTGAATTTCTATAAGACAGTGTGTCTTCTTTGGGCAGTGAGCTCTAAGCAGTGTTCCTGAATGCATGTGCATTCCCATTATTCTTCATTATACTTTTAACAGGGTATAATATTGTGGACTGACATTCACCGTGGTTTTTCCCCTAACAGGGTTTTCATGTAAAAAATAATCTTGGTGTTCTTTGTGTTTTTGATGTGCTAATTGTCTTTGGTTTATTGTTCATTCATCAGATTTGAGATTAAGTTAAGTTTGAAAAGTTTAAATATTTTGTGACAAATGATTCACCCCCACTCTCAGTTGTTTGTCCTTGTTTTTCCAACAATTGGTATCAGAGCATGTTCCTCTAAAGAAGTTTAAAAGATTGAGGTGATCTGAGATGGCATCATACAAGAAGTATAGTCCTAGATTTGATGGAACAAACTACTGTTTGTGGAAATATAGAATTGAGTGTCATTTGAGGTGTATTGGTGAACCCTTCTAGAAGATTACAAAGAACAGATATGTTATTCCTCATAATGGTCCTTCCACTCCTAATGAAATTAAAGAGGCTAATATTAACATTAGGGCTATTGAAGCTTTGCTGAGTGCTTTGACAAATTCATAAATGAAAAATGTGATGGATCTGAAGATAGCTCATGAGATCTAGAAGAACTTAGAGACTTTGTATGAAGGAGATGCACTTGTGAAGGAAAGTATGAAACTTTGAAGATGGGTAAAGATGAAAATATTTCTTCTTTTATGCAAAGAGTAAATGAACTTGTGATGGGTATTAGATGTGTCGGTGGTACCCTAGATGAACAAGAAATTGTAGCTAAAGTGCTCAAATCATTTCCTCCCTCTTACAAATCAAAGGCTCGTGCTATTGAAGAGTTCATAATAGTAACAAATGTTACAAGAGATATATTGAATGGTAAACTTGTTGCCTTTGAGTTGAGTGAATTTGGTGATTTTTCCCCCAAGACTAAATATGCATTTAAGGCTTCTCTATCTGGAAGAAACAAGCAAAGATATGATCTGAGAGAGAGTTCTAGAAAGACATTCAATTATGAGGAAGAGATGAAACAACTTGAAGATGAAGAAAGAGAGGTAGAAGAGCTGGAAGCACTAATTGTGAAGAAAGAAGGCAAAGGAAAAGGTAAGTATAAAGGAAAGTTTCCTCTTAAATGTTTCTCTTGTAGTAAAATAGGTCATTTTTCTTGAAGGTGTCCTGAAAGAGTTCATAGGTCTAAGCCTAACAAACCTAGATTTCAAAAGAAATTTATTATGCTGAAGAAGGTGTGACTAATAACGAATCTAACAAAGAAAATGGAAATGAAGATGAATGGGTTTTCATTGCTATCAAGGAAAATGGTCTGGTGGCTACTGAATCTACTAAAGTTGAGAAAGCTCTTGCAGCTCAAATTGAAGAAAAGGATGAGTGGGTTATTGACAACAGATGCTCATATCATATGACTGGTGACAAAACCAAATTTGTAAGTCTAGAGAAATATGACAGTGGAGTTGTAAGATTCAGAGATAACAATGATGGTGTGATTCGTGGCAGAGGATCTATTTGTCTTTATGGTAAACATAACATTGATGATGTCCTTTATGTTGAAGGATTGAAGCATAACCTATTGAGTGTTGGATAGATGGTGGAAAAGGGTTACGATATTCAGTTCAAAGATGGAAGATACAGGATACTTGGAAGCTCTAGAAATGTAATTACTTCAAGTACAAAGATGAGGTAATATTTTTCACCTGAGTGCTATTAATGAAAGTTGTTTAATTGCTCAAGTAGATGAAAGCTGGTTATGACATAGGAGGTTGTGTCATATGAATTTTGATAACATTTTCAAGGTAAGCTCCACTCAAGTAGTAAGAGGTCTATCTAAGCTAGTGAATCCTACTAACACAATATGCAAGGAATGTTAGATGGGAAAACATACTAGAGTTTCTTTTCAGAGCAAACATCATTCTAATGGAGTACTGGAGTTGGTGCATACTGATCTGTGTGGTCCCTCCAGAATCAAAATTCTACAAGGAGAAAGGTACTTTATGTTGCTTATTGATGATTACTCTAGGATGATATGGGTTACTTTCTTAAGAGAAAAATGTGAAGCATTAGAGAAGTTCAAAAGTTTCAAAGCTATGGTAGAGAATGAGATAGGTCTGAAGATCAAATGTCTAAGGTTAGACAGAGGTGGTGAGTTCACCTCCCGGGAGTTCAATTCTTTCTGTGAAGAGCATGGAATCAAAAGACAGTTATCTACTCCCCAAACCCCTCAATAGAATGGAGTTGTAGAGAGAAAGAACAGAACAATTCTGGATGCTACTAGAACAATGACGTTGGAAGGAAATGTGCCTCACATCTATTGGAGAGAAGCTGTAAGCACTATTGTGTACACTCTAAACCAGGTAAATGTCAATGCTATTTCTCGTAAGACTCCTTTTGAGATGTGGTTTGGTTATAAGCCTACTATTAAATATTTCAAGATATTTGGAAGCAAGTGTTATATTAAGAGAGACAAGGACATAGTCAAGTTTGACACAAGGAGTGATGAAGGAATCTTTCTAGGTTACTCTACTAAAATCAAGGCTTATCGGTGCTATAATAGAAGATTGAGAAAAATGGTTGAAAGTGTAAATGTCAGAGTTGATGAGGACTCTACTAGATCATACAGATACTATGGATATGATTCAGATGACCAAAAAGATAGTACAGACAAAGGGAAGAATGCTCAGACACAAAATCAAGTTCATATTGTTCCAGTAAATCAAGAAAGTCAGGAAGGAGAGACAAGTGGAAGTGCAGAAGAAAGAACAAAAGAACCAAAAGTGTGAGAGAATCCTAAAATTACGAGGTATGTAAAGCTAAATCATTCTGAAGATCAAATTATAGGAGATAAGAATAAAGGTCTGCCGACTAGAAGAAGGATTGTTGAAGAGTATTGTCTAATTTCCAAGATTGGTCCTAACAATGTCAATGAAGCTTGTAATGATGAACACTGGATGGAAGCTATGAAGGAAGAACTTATGCAGATTGAAAAGAATGATACATGGATTCTTGTTCCCAAACCTAAAGATAAAAATTTGATTGGTACTAAATGGGTCTTTCAGAATAAGCTAAATGAACAAGGTGAAGTGGTTTGAAATAAAGCAAGACTGGTATGTAAAGGGTATTCACAAATGGAAGGTATTGATTTTGAAGAAACCTTTTCCCCTATTTCTAGAATTGAAGTTGTAAGATTATTTCTTGCTTATGCCACATATAAGAACTACAAATTCTATGAAATGGATGTGAAGTCAGCCTTTCTAAATGGTGAGTTAGAAGAAGAGGTATATGTTGACTAACCGGATGGATTTCAACTAACTGATAAGGAAGACATGGTTTTCCGATTGAAGAAAGATTTGTATGGACTCAAGCAAGCCCCTAGAGCCTGGTATGTTAGACTAGATAAATACTTACTAAAGTTTGGATTCAATAAAGGTACTACTAACAACAACTTGTATTTTAAGTTGGATCATGATAAAGAGTTGATTATTGAAGTCTTTGTTGATGACATTATTTTTGGAGGTGATGATGATCTATGTATGAAGTTTGATGATGAAATGAAAAGTGAATTTGAAATGATTATGATTGGAGACATGAAGTTCTTTCTGGGATTGCAAGTCACTCAGTTAGACAATAGGATTTTCATATCTCAATCCAAATATGTGAGAGAATTGCTGAAGAAGTTTGACATGGAAGACTCAAAGCCTGTTGGTACACCCATGGTAATTAGATGCAAGTTAACATAGAATGATGATTGTCCTAATGAAAATCAAACAAGATACAGGTCAATGATTGGAATATTTCTCTACTTAACTCAAACTAGACCAAACATCATGAATGTTGTGTGTATGTTTGCTAGATATCAAGCCAATTTGAAAGAATCACATGTGACTAATGTAAAGAGAATTTTCAGATACCTGAAAGGAACAATTGATTTTGGGCTTTGGTATCCTAAAGATGATGATCTTACCTTGAGTTCCTATACTGATGCGGATTGGGTAGGAGATGTAGATGATAGGAAAAGCACTAGTGGTGGTTCCTTCTTCCTAGGGAAGAAGCTGGTGTCTTGGTTGAGCAAAAAGTAGAATTCCATTTCCCTATCTACTGCTGAGGCAGAGTATATTATTGTTGCAAACAATTGTACTCAAGTGTTGTGAATGAAACAAATGTTGAAAGATATCAAAGTAGTATATGATGAGCCTATTTCTACATACTGTGAAAACTCAAGTGCAATAAACATATCGAAGAATTTGGTGCTACACTCTAAGACCAAGCATATATCAATAAAGTTTCACTTCCTGAGGGAGAAAGTGAGTGAGAAAGAAGTTAGAATAGAGTATGTGCCTACCAAAGAACATATTGCAGACATTGTCACCAAGCCGTTTCCAAAGGATAATTTTGAGTACCTCAGAGGGATTCTAGGGGTAATTATCCCTCTTGATAAGAACTAGAGGTGCATTTACTTGCACCAATCTTTGTGCTTCATAGCTATATTATGATCTGGATTGATGTTTATGTGGTTGCTACTCAGGGGGAGTAGTTAGATGTGCAGATATGTGGTTCAAAGCTTGTATGTGGAAAGATAATGCCCATCTTTTCCATTGATGTCAAAGGGGGAGAAGAGTAATGTGAGAAAAAAGAAACTTTTTGGGAGAGAAGAATCTTGTGGGGAATCTAAGGGGGAGTAAGTGTTGATTGAGAGTTGCGTTGATGGTGTTTATCACATCATGTGTTTCCATCAATGCCAAAGGGGGAGATTGTTGGATGTTGTGGTTGTGTTGTTGATATGTGGTTGTCATTGATCTCAACACTATTAGCATTGGTGTATTGTAGGTTGTATATGTCGAGGATATTGAGAAAATTGGTAAAGAAAGAGTTGCAGGTTGATAGTGGAATAGTGAAGGTCATGAAGGTGTCTTCATTAGTATGTTGATGATCAATCATTTTGGACTAAAGGGTTTATTGTTGAGTATATCTAGTTTATCCACTGAAAGTTTTAGAGGTCCGCGTGAAGATTTAATCATGCTAGGAACAGTTGTGTTCTGACGGTTTTTTTGTGGCTTAAGTTAGTGTTCCTGATTGAAGTTGATGTGATTATAGTAATTTAAGTTGTTGTAGGTTCTTCTTTGATGATTTGTGATTCTTGTGGATGCTTCTAGATCATGCTCTATCTTTGTTGCACATTCGCGTTGATCAGTGTGCTCGTGGTCGGTGATTTTTCTTGTGTGTTCGGGTTTTTATGTTCTTGGTCGGCATGGTGGTTGTAACGTGTTGTGGATCCTTGAAGATTAAAATTTGAATGTTTGGCACACTCCAGGATATTGTTTTAAGTTTTCATTATGTTTTGGTTGATGGTGTTTGGTTCACATTGAAAATTTACTTGTAAATTTGGGCCGACACTGTGTATATGTTTTATTTTGGCCGACGAAGTTGATGTAATTCCATGTTGCAGATATATAAGAGCAGCTATTTGTGCGAAGTTACTAGCAAAGAAGTTCCAGAGGAAGAGCAAGTGTGTGAATAATGATCTAATCATTCGATTGCAGAGCATAGTGTGAAGAAGTTGAGCGAGGTGTGAAGGAGTATTTTTGTGGTTAACCAAAACTATAATCAAGCTTTTGTAGAAGCTATTTTCTCAGTTCATACCCTGTGGATCTAATCTAAATTTATGTAAGACATTATGTCTTCTTTGGGTAGTGATCCCTCTTGTATTTGAGCAATGAGCTCTAGGAAGTGTGCCTGAATGCATGTGCATTCCCATTATTTTTCATTATACTTTTAATAGGGTATAATATTGTGGACTGACATCCACTGTGGTTTTTCCCCTAACAGGGTTTCCACGTAAAAAAAATCTTGGTGTTCTCTATGTTTTTGATTTGTTGATTGTATGTGGTTTATTGTTCGTTCATCAGATCTGAGATTAAGTTTAGTTAAGATTGAAAAGTTTAAATATTATGTGACAATTGATTCACCCCCCCTCTCAGTTGTCTATCCTTGTTTTTCCAACAAGTATAGTATGCCCCCTCGAGAAAATTTGATAAATTTTCAAAAGATTTCAAAAGTTTATAAAATTATCCCAATAAGAGGAAAGGATGGCCATGATTACCATGGTGAAGACAAAATTGATGATCAAGGTCAAAGACAGGGTGAAATTCGAGGTCTAGGGTGTTAAAGGGTGCGTCCAGAAGGCGAGGCAAGTCAAAAACCCTAATTTTAGACCTATAAATGGGAATTTGAGGTTGAAAAGGGGTCATTTTCACATTCCATATTTAGAGATCTTGAGAGTTTTGAGTGACTAGGTAGTGAAGATGTCTTCAATTCTAGAGGCTTCCCACTGCGCGTACAGGATCCATACCTTCCATTGACCTAAGGGAGCACCTGCCCTAGTACGTACTATGAACCTAGCTTTTATTTTTTTCATTTCACATGTATTTAGGCTAGGAAATAATTTAGTAAACGAATGTGTCACACAAAGTATGATGCATCTTCTATCACATTTGATGCATTCGATAAGCAGTTCATCACAATCATCTCAATGCAATGCAACTGCATAGGGATAGGGTAGGAAACGTTTCTAGTGCAACACATGAAATGGTGTGACACAAGTGTATTTTTTAGTCGCATATGTGATCAGGAATGATGCAAACGACTTAGTGCAACACATATGTTGCATGAAATAATGCATATGTTGGACTTGTGACACATTTGTAGTTGTAAGATAGTTATATTTTATGTGATGCATTAGAGAGAAAGTGCGACACAATTGTTTGATTAAATATTTTTCCCAGACTAGGAAAGTTTGACTAGGTCAATTTAGGTTCCATAGGTCAAATGAGGGTTTTGGATTGACATTATTGGTTTCTTGATGTGTTTATATTTGTTTTCCCCCATTTACACATGAGAGTCGAGGCCAGACGTGTTCCAATTGTGGGACCAGTTGAGTGATGATGAGAGGGATAGATCTTGGGTTATTCTATGTCACATATATGCCTGTGATAAGGGAAAACAGAGGGATGTTGACGATGCCAACAGAGCAGTGGCACTAAGAGACGAGAAACTTCCATTTTCCTACAGGGAAGGCAACCGTCATCTTAGAGGATGTGTACAAGATCCTTAGATTACCCATTTGTGGTGAGCGTGTATGGTATGACCCATCTCGAAGAATGTAGACGTTGTATGAGTATTACAAGACCGAGGATGATACTGAGCTCAGGATTGAGGGTTATGAGATCCAATGGGAGATCCTAGTGGAGACATATGACCTGTTTGACTGCATTCTATGTGCATTGATAGCAGGGGTGATGATACATGATCGTAGAGGCCATGGCTTCCCAATTGGTTGGGGAGAGATGTTGGGGTTGATGATTCGACACTGGATAGTGTATGCATGGGGGCCATGTCTTTTGGCCATGCTATATTTATAGCTGCATGATATTGTGTACAAGGAGGGGTAGATCCTGAGCTATGGTGTGACCTTGCTTATAGTTTGGGCATGGGAGGACATAGCGGTGTTTTGACCAACAGTGATTTGACAGGGGGTGGGCACAACACTGTACTCTTATCTATATCAGGGGGCCTTGAATCAGAAGCATGTCGAGGATGTGGGCTACTAGAGGCATGGCATTGAAACGCTCATGAGTTTCATCTGGAGACCATACAGGACATGCCCATTGTGGGTAGATAAGGATGACCACTTACCTTGGTGCAAGCAACCTAGATATCTGATTGGGTGTACTATATAGAGCCAACATATTTTTGAGATGTATCTACTAGAGAGGGTCTGCTAACAATTCGAGGAGAGGCAGGGGATTTGAGTGGGCCAAACAAAGTATGGGCGGTCATCTTATGAGGTACAACCCTGGGGCACACAAATTGTAGTCACCACGACCAATTTGGAGATAGATGCCTTGTAGGAATTGGATTGGGAGTGGTAGGGAGGAGATGTGAATGCAGGCACCACACCAGAGTATGATGACTAGTTGCAGATTCACATGCCTATTCCACTGATAGATCCACAACAACCAGCGCCAGTAGAGCACCGAGTCAAGGGCGTGAGAGGTCAATGAGTAGGCAAAGGTGAGAGGGGTAGAGGAGATGGAGGAGGATGAGGGGATGATGGGGGTGACTAAGAAGGAGGATGAGGAGGAGGTAATAGATAGTTGAGGAGGAGGGACAAAGGACGACAGGAGGGTAGGAATTTTCCACCCATTCGAGAGGAGGCAAAGATGGACTGGGATCATCTAGAGGTCAAGGTTGCAACTGTGATACTAGTACAAGACATGGAGCAGCATGTGGAGGTTCTTGTAGTGGAGGTTGCATAGCCAGAGGATATGGAGGTTCAACGAGGTGGAGATTGAGGATAGGTAGGAGGAGAGGAGGAGGTAGATATGGATGAGATAAATTGGATTCTCCATGAGAGGATCATCATGGGAGAGGAGGAGATGCCACATGAGGTGGGGACTAGAGAAGGAGAGGGGTCAGCAGAGCAGAGGATAGCTACTCTATATGTTCAAGTGCAGGCCTTGGAGGCACAGTTGAGGATAGTGACTGCTGAGAGGGATGACCTTAAGGCCGAGAGAGATGCCTTTCAGGTAGAGAGGGACCTAGCAATGATTGGGAAACAACAAGTAGAGCAACAAATCATTGATTTTATAGCCACCTATAGTGGATCAATGGTTGATATTACTTGTGAGATAGTGAGGCAGGGTGTGGCCACTCAGTATTATAGAGGCTTATATGAGAGGGTTGTGCCACTGGAGAGGAGGGAGCTTAGATTTTCATAGGTGGAGACCAATAGATCACAAGGCAAAGCATACAACTGTCAATCGCACAATAGGTCAGAGGATGAGACATCAAATGCCAGGTAGGCCACCCCATACAACAAACCTCCCACCATAGAGCACATGAATCTAGGGGTTGGAGATGAGGGCAGTTCCAGATAGATTGTCTTTAGCATTTTTCATAGACATTGATACACTTGATTATCGAGCCTGCAAGCTCCATTTTATGCATCATGACATTGAACCTATGACACATGATTTTGAGCGATATATATGATATGATTTTGGCAGCGGTTGATGATATGCATTATGATGTGTTTTATGTAGTTATGATGACATACTATATGGTGGATGCTTATGTGGTTGTTTATGCATGTTCATGTACTGATTTGTGATATGAGGAATGATTATGCATGTATGATTATGATATTTTTTGATGCATTCTATATGATGATTCGATGGTTTTGGTGTGGTTTATGATTATGTACCTATGACTATGTTATAAATGTTTATTCTTTTATAATGTGCAATATTGATGGCCTAATGTTTACTGAATATGATGATATGATGATGATCTATATGATTATGCTATGAGTATAGTGAAATATAATGACATAATGCATTTATGGTTATGGATGTTTTGATTATGTTATGTGTGACTGGTGAATGGAAATGACTTAATGCAATTTAAGATAGAATGAACTAATGTAATGTAAGGTTTATATGATAATGCAAAAATGTTTGATGGAAAATATGTAATGTGAATGTGAAATGTGACACTTAATGTGATGTATGATAATAGGATATGGTGTATATGATATGTAATGTGATGTTATATGAAATGCAATGCAAATGAGTTGTATCATGACATGTTATGGAATGTAATGTGATATGAGATGTAATGCTATAATGAAATGTATGATGCAAATAGTACTATCATGATGACGAGATATGAATGCTATATGAATGCAGTTTGTGTTTTTGTATTTTCTTATGCAAATATATGTGACCTAATATGAAAATGATGATGTCATCTAACATGATTATGGATGCAGGATGTTTTTGTGTGTCACAAGACCTTCTCAAGATGGAGATGGAAGAAATGTTAGTGCAGAGAAGATGGAGGAGATGAATGTTAGCGTGACAAAGAAAAAGGAGATGGAGACAAAAAGTTAGATCAAGAATGGCAAGGAATCCAACTTTCATGCTTACATTCTTATTTTTTATCATAATTGGGCATCAAAATTTTAGAAATGGTCCACAAACACCATGGTATGACGAAGACCAAGGTGTGCAAGGTGACCATTTGGGAGAGAGAAGTAGTAAAAAACACAAGGAATGCCCTAGCTCATACTAAGGACTCAATTGTCCTGGTCTTTTTTCCAAGACAAACCACAAATAGAAAACAAAGAAAGGAGGCCATGATCCATCATTGTCCCTCTAAATCCATTGATAGGACATCTTCGAGGAGACTAGTAACATGACCCAAAACCAATAAAAAAGATAGGACAATTCCAGACCAATAAAGTGTTTTCCAAGTGTTTGCCAGTGATAATGATGTGATTGCTTGCTTGACTGATTAAGTTGACTAAGATTGATTGAAAAAAGTTGAAAAATTGATTTGGTTGACTGCGCCTAGTCTTAGGAAGGACACATCTTGATTAAGGAAAGATTGATTGACCAAGATGACAAGATTGATTGACAAGTTGACAAGAATTGATTGATGAGTTTGACAAATATTGACCAATAGATTTGATTGATTGGTCTCAATTTCAAGAAGGATGCATCCTAATGATTGACAAGGTTGATAAGATTGATTGTGACAAAGATTCACTAACTCATTTGATTGCAAAATCCAACGAAAATTTCTGACGAAAGATGGATAATTAGATGTATTTTCGGGTACTAGTGATATTTAATGTGTAATTTTCATTTTTTTTTAATTTTATCCCCGACGTTTGTTGAAATTTTGATGAACTTGTTTTTTCATTGAAATTGTGACAAAGAGTTTTCGTTGAAATTTTGATGAACATGTGAAGTCAAAATTGAGACCGACATAAATAAAAAGTGAGCTCAACTATTTATTGTGACAAATTTTTGTGATACTTACGAATTTTCTCTACTTGCAAATTTGCTATACTTACGACAGTTTGTGGAGAACTAAGGACGATTTTCTTTGAAAAATGAGAAAAATTTCAAGAAGCTATTGCTAGGTTGAGGGTAGTCATTTTCCTTTCCCATAATTCATTTGTGAAGTCAAATTTGTACTTCCAGGTTTGAAAATCATATTTTAAAGCAACATCTCATCAAATTTCATTTTTAGACTTGTGCATTTTCAAAGTTGCATTTTCAGATTTTGTTGTGCAAGTTCAATATTATGATTTTAGGAGTCTAATGGTTGGAAATCATAGTAAAATCATAATTTAATAAGTTTTGGAATTAGCATTTTAAAAAAAATTTGGGGTCCTTAACTTCAAACTATCTTCTCTTTTGCAGGGGTGGTTGCATGCCGAATTTTTTTCGTGTAAAATATCAGAATGATTAGATTTTGTTACCTATCTATGAATAAAAATTATTGGAGTGTGAGTTTGATATTTTTTGAAGATCTAAATATTCAAGCTTGGTAAAGAAAAATCATGTCAGATAATATTAGTCCAGAACAAAATGAAGAGACACTTGATAGATTGTGGGCTAGATTGAAAAGAAAGAGTGATGGGAAATGTTATTGTCCTTGCAATAATTGCAAGGGCTTAAAGACGAGTTGACTTTTAATCACAACACCTAAGAAAAATTGTAGGAAGCATGGTCACATTGAAGGGGGGCATGATTATCGTCCATTGGTAAGCTGTTCATTATATGTGTTTATATTGATTGAATTTGTAAATGTTTATATTATTTTAACATTATATATATATAATCACTTGATCATGGTCATGGTTTATTTGTGTCTATCATTATTATAAAGGTGGGGTGCCTTAGGGCACATGATATGGATTATCACGGCCCAGAGAATGTGGTTTTGCAAGTGGATGAACATGGAGCTGTGAATATCGAAGATGAAGTTAATGATCCTATGGAAGAAGATAATCATGCGCCAGAAAACATAGTTGAAGATGATGGTACAAATATATTGATCCATGACACATTTAGTGGCAGAGCTGATCATGATGATCGAGATGACTTTGATGATGTTCATGATTTACCTGTACTTGAGAAGGCATACGAGCCCCTTTATGAAGGATCCAAAACAACTCTTCTCTCTGTTGTATTGTTGTTGTTGAACTTGAAGGTTATGAATGGTTTATCAAACATAGCAATCTCACAAATGTTAAGGTATGTCATATATGCCATTTTTTTCATCTATTTTAATTGTCGTTAGTTCATCACTAATAAATAAAGGATGAAATATGTATAATTAATATTCTTTATTCTACCAAATTAATTTTTTGTTGTAGATTGATTGGTGAATTTTTGTTAGCACCATCAAATATTTTACCTCGCTCATACCTAGATTTATCTGGCATTATGAAAGATATCAAAATGGAGTATCAAGCAATAGATGCATGTCCCAATGATCATATTATATAACATAAACAACATGAATTTGCAACAAAATGCCCAAAATTTCATTTTAGTAGATATTGAACAAATCAACTAACAAAAAAGGTGTCTCACAAGCTTCTTCATTATATTCCCATTATTCCACATATGCAACGATTATTTAGGTGTGAAAGCTTAGCGCAATTTATGGATTACCATGCACAAAATAGAAGTGGAGATGACATTCTTCGAATGCCTGCGGATGGTTCTGCATTTAGGGACATGGAGGAAAAATGGCCACACTTTAAAGAAGAACCTCATAATCTCAGGCTTTCATTGGCAGTGGATTGTGTCAATCCATTTGGAGAGTTGAGATCTATTTACTCAGTGTGGCCTATTTTTGTTATCAACAATAACATTCCTCCATGGATGCCAATAAAGAGGGAGCACATAATGTTGTCAATGATTGTTTCAGGTTTTTTTTTACATCAATTTTCTTTACATCAATTTTCTTTAACGTAGTAGCATCTCATTTGTCTTATTTGTTGCATAATGACATATTTTTTCATTCAATAGTCATGTACATTAATTTATATATATTGTAGTAAAATGGTTATAATAATTATGTAATGTTTATGTTCATTCAACTAGGTAAGTACCAAGTTAAAGATATGAATGTATATATCGAGCCTCTTATCGACGAGTTACTAAAGTTATGGAATGGCGTCACTATGTATGACATCTCTAGACCAATAGAACAAAGACAATTTCAATTCCATGCAAGGCTTATATGGACAACTCATTATGCCCCAGGGCTAACACATTTTATTGGTATGTTATAATGTTTGACTGTACTTTAACAATATTTAATTTTATGAAGTAGATATCATGCATGTTTTCTAAATAATCTAGTCATTATATATAATTATTAAAATTGACATATTTAATCCAATTATATATGATCTTGTAGGTCTTCAAACAAATGGAAAATTTGCATGTCCAATTTGTGGTCCAAAGATGAAATCTTGTTGTGCAACAAGTTTAGGAAAATAGGTGTTTGATCAGTATAGGCACTTCCTCCATAGAAATCATAAGTATCAAACTACTGAAAAACATATTTTCAATGGGAAAGAAGATACTACATCAAAACCATGAAGAATGACACCTTCCCTATGGAAGTTGGAATATAATAGAATTAATCGTCAAGGTTATACATCAGATCAAATTGTTTATCTATCATATATGATATGTTTTGAATTTATATTTTTATATTGTGTTGTGTTTACTCATGCTATACTTGAAAATGATTGTCGTTGTTAATTTGTTTAACTTATATGCTTCATGAAGGTCATCGAAGCATTAATGGTCGGCTTCCACCGGGATTGAAAATTTATCCCAAACAATTTAGTAGGTTGCCCTACTAAAAGTAGCTACAAATTGTGCATTTGTTTGATATAATTCATATCGAAAAAAATATAATAGAAATGTTATAGAAAATATTGGATGGAAGGCATGACAAAGAAAAAACTATCAAAATTTGTAGTGACATTCAGGAAGCCAATCATGCAATGAAAAATGTCATTCAATTAAATAGCGATGGAGACCAAATTAATATAAGTACCCTTCCTTGGTTATTAATGAAGCAACAAAGCAATGCTATAAAAGAAGTCATGCGAAAAATTCGATTTCCCACAGGATTTTCTACGAACATAAACATAATAACAAAGAAAGGTGAATTTGGGTCAGGGATGAAAACGAATGATTGGAATACCTTCATTAAGGTAATTATTCTGGTATATTATATACACTTGTATAATGCATGTACTTTTCAGTGTAATATGTTTACTACTTTTGGAAAAATAATGAAAATATCATTTATAATTGTTGCAATACATTCTACCTCTATCTCTTCCATACAACTTCGACAACAATGTCAAGCAAGTTATATATAATTTGGGAAAATACATGAGGTAAGTAGTGATATTTGTTCAATTCATTCTATAGATCTTATCATTTCCATTTGTTTTACTTGTTATGTAATATACTGTATATTTTTGTTAAATCTTGCTAATATATTTGTGCCTTGAATTACTTGTAGATGGTTGTCATCTAAAGAAATCCATAAAGAAGATATAAATTATTGGAAGAGAAAAAATTCTCATCTAATGTATGAAATGCAAAAGTGTCTACCTTCGACATTTTTCAATGCACAAGAACACTTCCTCATACACCAGGTTGAGGAGATTGAATTGTGTAGACCTGTACACACAAGGTCAATGTGGATGGTTGAGAGGCACTTGAAATTTTTGAAGGCTTTGGTTAGAAAAAGAGCACATCTTGAGGGTTCTATGGTGGAGGGATATATGGTATACCAGACCATGGTGTACACTAGTGAATATCTTCCTAAGTTTGCAGCAATGATCCATGTAGATCGCATTTGGGATCCCAACTCCATTAACATATTTGAAGGGGAGTACCTGATGGGGAAAGGTAGATTGAGGAAAATGAGGGGTAATTATAAGATGGTCCTGGAGATTAATTGGAATACATTTTACATATGGTTTTTATGTATATTGCATTTATTTAATTATTAATCTTCAATATGCATCAATTATAAATTATGGTCGTATACCATGGTATTTAACTAATTATACATCATTTGTGAATTTTTTTTTTTTTATATAGTTGGCCGAGAGTGGGATGCACATCATTTGTACGTCACAAATAATCTTGATTGGATGACAGTATGGATTGAACGATGTCAACAATTTGGTCGTGCATTAACATGGGAAGGTGTGGCTTCATTGGTTAAAGAAGCTCATCATAATGGAGATTCCAATGTTACACAAAGGGAAATTGATTTAGCATATGGTTTAAGAGATAAACAGGTATGTATAAATATATTAATCATCCATATTATTTAATTATTTTCAATTATATTGATGTATATATATGTTGAGATTGTTTTCTTTGCATACATTTGGCCAAGAATAAATATGTTTATCAACTGATGATATTGCAATAATTTTTACATGTTTGACATATTGCAGGTGAAACACCACAAGGCTATGTGGTACAATGGTCATAAATTTCTAATCAAAAAGTTGGATGACACAAAGAAAAATTGTGATTCTAGTATAATTGTAATCTTTAAGGTGACTAATGTTTCATCTAGAAGCGACATACATCTAGAAGTCTCAAAAAATTGATACTATGGAATTTTGGATGATATACTTGAGTGTGACTTTAAGTCCTTCAGATTAATTTTGTTTGTCGTCCTATGGTACAGGCTACGATTGAATGAAAATGATCCCGAGAGAACTGTTATTGAACATGATAATGGATTTACCATGGATAATATAAGGTCGATCGAGCAAGCTAGAAATGAGCCCTATGCTCTTCCAAGCCAATGTGAGCAGGTATTTTACTTAGAGGTTCCAGGTAAAGCGGGTTGGTCATTTGTTGTTAGACATGATCCAAGAGGAAGGTCGGTAAACTATAATGTGGTGGAAGAAGAAGATACTAAAGATGTAGAAGATGATGTAGATGATGATCAGGATCAACAATTAGTTGATGATGTCCTTGGCGAAGATGTCAAAGAGGAGGAACTAGATCATGATGATGTAGGAGTTAATGTTCATGAAGATGATATCTGTGTGGATGATGACATTATCGAAATTGATATCAATTACGATGATGATGATATGACCAATCCTTACAATGTCGAATCTGGATCGAATGATACAGACAAAGAGTTGGATGAAGAAGAAGATCAATGACATTGAAATGTATGAGTTATGCGATTATATTATCTATTTGATATTATTTTCTTGATAGAATTATATTTGACTTATGTGGTTACGTAATTAATTCATGATGTTTTTAATTTTTATGCCATTACATAATTAATTTAATGTACTTTTTAATGTTTGAAAGGTCAAAAAATTAAAACATTTCAATAGTGATGTTAACAACCTTGAAATTAGTGTGTTTTATGTTTCATGTGATCATGAAAGATTAAAAAAGTGAGTTGTAGAGGTGGTTGTTTAGTGGTTGAGGTGTAAAGGACTTTAAAAGGCATAAAGTGATCATTGTAATGGTTGTTGATGGTTGAGGATTTAAAATACAAGCTCTTGACATTCAAAAATTTGTGTTTTTCTTCAAAATTTATGTATTTTTCCTATTATGCAGCACTGTACGGTCACATGCAGCCATATTTTGATGTGAAATCAATTCCATATCATGAAGATATGTGTTAGCTTTGATTTGAATCTAATTTGAGGGCTTAAGGCATTGATCTGAGTTAGAAAGCTTCATTTCTTTGCATACATCCTGGTTACCCTATTTTTGAAGGTTTTGTAGTCCAAACATGATATAAAGGGGCTCTTACGCTTTTTGTTATTACTGCAGCTTGTGTAAGAGGTCCCATGGATATTGTTGTAATTGTAGGATGCATGAATACAACGTAGGATGCATAAATATGTATGTATGTATGTATTTCTATTTTTAAATGTAAATGTAAATGCAATTACTGGATGCTCTCCTAGAATAATAAATGCAACATATCATTAAAGAAATCTATATTTATGTATATAAATGTGTATTTCTAAATGCAAGTGTAAATTCAAAGAGCATATGGTTTTGTAGTGTTATAGATACAACATATCCATAAAGTAATGTAATTGAAATTCTAAAGTCTTCAACACATATAATATGAAATTGATCAAACTATTAAATTACATGAGAAATAAATGAAAACAATAAATGCATATGTATGCATATTTGTAAATGTAAGTGTAAAATAAATAAGAATAATGAAAATTATAAAAGAATACAAGGGGAGACCAGTGCCTTATTGGGTATATGGAGTCTAATGAATATCTGCAAATGTGGATTTCAATAATGACAATAATTCAAACTGTCAGGCACATAAATTGTTTACAACTTGTGTAAACGTGCAAGTGAATAATTGACAAACTCTTCTTGAGATAGAATGGAAATTCTAGTTATGTGATTCTTCTTATTAATCCAACTAACACTTCCCAATTGTTGTGATTGATTAAAATATTTTAATCCCTACTTGAGAGAACCAAATAACCAGATCACACATATATAGCAAATGTACAATGATAAACTGAGTATAAACTTGTTATATCAATTTAAAAAATAGAGAAGCATCAGAATGGAAATAATCAAATAACTGCATAAATTTAACAAACAACTGATACCAAAATCTTAATCCATAACTTAGATATCTTCATTTACTCCATTAAAATACATGCATCTGAGTCTCTGTATACGAAAGCATTTTGCTAGAAAGCTATCTACTGAATATCTCCTAACGCCTATATTTGTTGCATTACTATGGAACAAATATAAATACATCAAAACTTGGAAAGGACACATCCCTTCACAAATGTTCTATTTTACTTAACTAATTAAAACAAGAGATTAGGCTCTATTTAGCCATAGATGAAAATTTGATAAATGATCTAGATAATCCCATCGTTCATGAGTATCGACATCTCCTAATGCATTCATGGCCAATATTTCCACCTTTATCATCCTTTCGTTGTGCTCGCATCTCTCATCTAATGTTGAATCCTTCCCTATAGCATTTTCCAAAATTCCCTGCAACATCAATTCACATTATTCGATCCACTTGGATTTCTCTTTCAAATTTTCTCCATCTTCAAATAGTGTAGGAAGTCCCATATTCGTAACATCGACCAACCCCTTTGCATCTTCAAATAATTCCTCATAATAGTCCCTGTGTCTCTTTATAATTTGGTTACCCATACCAATGGCCACACTGTCAGGAACATCTCTTTCATTTAGTTCTTGAAAAATTTCTTCAATCCTTCCATCAATTCTCTTGTGTTCCTACCATGTAACATGGTTCTTTGAATATGATCCCCATAGCTTATTCAACCAAATCGTTAAGTTGGCCTGCCTTTTTCTAATTATTGCAATGAGTGTATCATATTTACCTTGTGAATATGCAGTTGACTCCTCCCAATGATCTTTTACCTCATGTGAGATTTCACCATGTGTTATTAATTTAGGAGCTCCCATTGTGACTCATAGCATGTCCTTCAAATGATCATTTTCTCTCATGATCCTTTCATTATTCATTTTGTACATTTCCTTTTCTTTTATCAACATTTGTATTTGGGCTTTATTCAGTTTTGCCACATTAATCCCAATGTCTGCAGTCGCCATAGGATCTACCTCTCCAACCTTTAGAGTCATGACATGACCAAATTCTTTCTCATTATCACACACCATTGACTTTCTATGAGGTGGATACAAGGCCCATATCATGAGTGATCCTTCATCTGGGTTATATTTGGATCTAGCATATATTTTTGTCACCCCCTTTGGACTAAGCTTGTGTTTGGCACTATTATCCTTTAAGAAGCTATCAAACAGCAATGCATAATTCAAATCAAGCCCTAGAAAGATCATAACTCCAGCATCCTCTAACGTTTTTCTTTCTTTGTCAGGGGTCATATTAACCATTTCTCTATCCATAATTAATTTCAAATTATTTAGTAGTTTCTCCTCATTGCTTGGTGTAATATTATCAACTGTTTCCCTTATCTCCTTGCCCTTTTGCTTATACAAGAAAGATTTGAATTATGAAGAATTCACAAATTCATTTTCTGCTACAAATGACCTATATGCCATTTGTTTGGATCTTGGCTCTTTTCAACACTTGGTTCTCTAGGAGGGCAGTTGTAATCTTGATTTTTTAATCTAGAAATCCTACTGGGTAGGTCTTGTGGCATATCTTCTCCAATTTCCTCATCTCCAGAAAAAGGGAACCCTATATCTGACAACCCTTGGTTGTATTCCTCCACCACTCTCTCTGCTTCCTTTGCCTCCAAATTTCTAATCATCTCATCAAACTGATAAGGCACATGATCATATCGTCCAAAGTTTATCCTTTGTTTGGCATAATTGATATATCCCTCTAGATCAAAACCTTCTCTTGGTGGACCCTTATTCATATTATACTACATTACTTTTTTAAGGATCAAATCATATCCTTCCTTTGCAAGCACAGTAAAATCACCAAAGCATAGAGTAATAGGCCTAAATGCCTATTTTCCAAATGAACCAAAATTCATGAAACTAGAAAAATCCATTTGTCTTACAATTTCCAAATATGCAATCCTATCTGAGACTGTTTTAGGCAAAATGAATGGAGAATCTTCAAAACCAAACACCCTTACCATAGTAGCATCATCCAAGCAATACCACTCTCCCCAATTGTGATCAATTGGTCCATTAAAGTCCTTAGGTCTGAGGAAGCATTTTATTTCATCAAACAATGAATGCGCACAAGGATGACTATAGAATTCATATATTGGCTTTACAAAATATTCTTCAAAATATAGGAAACTGGAATTAGCAAACCTACTATCCCAAATGGCAGTCCACAATTGAATGGGTAACAATTTTCCCTCTTTATCAAACTGTGAAACCTTCAAATTTTCTAGCCAAATCCCTAACTCTTGTCTAAAGTACAATAATAGATGCATTAAAAGAGAATAATTCCTAAGGTGCAGAACAGGGGATTTATTCTTGATTGCCACCAATGCTAAGTCGAGCTCCTTGGAGACAAATGAAGCATAGTCGAATAACCTAGAATTATGACATTGAATGTCAGTTGTAATTACCATGGGAACAATGGACATATACTCAAGAACTTCCATACCCAACACTTGTCCTATTGAGAAATAGGTATATCTCATATAGGGCTCGAATAATTCCACATGGAATGGAGGCCCATCGCCATCTTCAAGTGGGACAATTTTACCATCTTGTTTAATTCCATGTAAGGGAAACCTCCAACCCTTGTGAGTGGTGTCCATTCTCCAAAACTCCTTTTCCAACTCTTCATTCACAATTTTCTCATTACTCCACCCTTCCAACTTAAAAACCTCACATATTGAAGCCTTTGATATGTATACGAACGGTTTCCCAGATGGTCCACATATGGCCTTAAGTTTTGAGTCATAGTGGGTGGCCAACAATTTTACCAGCTCTATATTGAAAAACACATTAGGGCAAACCATTTTTCCCAAATTTAGATGCCACGGATTACAAACTGGCTCAAAATGATCTCTTCGTTGAAAGTGGAATCTAAACAATTCATAGCCTCTTATTGGGGTCCAAATATCTATGTGCTTGCACTTGTCATCCAATTTATCCACTTCTTCCCTCAGTTGCGTGGACCGCCTACCTCTGGACCTAGAGCCAAGCAATTGGTCAATTAAATCCTAATTCAACTTTCATTCAACACCCTCCTACTCAATTCCAGACTCAACTTTCTACTTCTTACTCTTAGGGTGACTGCTCTCACTTTTTTTTCTACCTTTCAACTTCCCCGAGCCGGTGCCTTCCATATTACTCGCTTAAAATTGTAGAAATAAAAAAGTTAAAATGTAGAGGACTTACTGGTTTTGATTGAGGTCTTTTAACTGAAACAATTCTCTGGCCCTTTGTTTGTCTCCTCGTTTCCTTCATTACCAATTCACAATAATGTTCATTTTGCAACGATTTCCTTTCAATTTATGAAATTACCTATACTCCATGGTGCCATTAATGTTTTAACTCTAGGCACGAATGTAGCAGATTTTTGAATTCCTTACTGTCACATCAAATGAACTGTTTAGAAAGATACCTTCAAACTTTGTTTGATCTATACATTAGACCCCAACCAATATTCACTAAATACTCTGTTGATCAAGGTAACACTCTACACATATGATCGATGTTAACATTTTTCCTGTATACATTGCCAAGAGTCACCCCAAAAATCATTTTGGTTCATTTGTTTCTTCATCATCCTGACTTTTAGTATCGCTAACACATTCAGTGGTTCCTCCGATGTTATAAGTCTCACCGATAACTTTTCTTTTGGTCTTGAATATGTCGCCATAACTCCTGCCAATATCCTCATGTCGGTGTAACTTAGCGGGTCAGGTGAACATTCAAGATTTACATTGATGGACATGTCTCGCCGATATATTCCCAATGCTCCTGTCAGTGAAAGAAATGATGGTCTCACCGATGAAACTTCATTGGTGAGACTCTTGCTGATGACCACCAAAGCCAACCCATCGGTGAGAGATCAATCATCGGCATAGGATAGAAAACTCACTTTGATAGTTCATGTCTCTCTGATGACTTCCATCGGCAAGACAGATCCAATGTCACACCAATCTGACCTCTTCAGGAGTTTTAAATAGACCTACACCATGTCATCATAGAGACTCTTGGCGATGACCACCAAAGCCAACCCATCGGTGAGAGATCAATCATCAACATAGGATATAAAACTCACTCCGATAGTCCATGTCTTGTCGATGACTTTTGTTGGCAAGATAGATCCAATGTCACACCGATCTGACCTCTGCGGGAGTTTTAAATAGACCTACACCATGTCATTGTGGAGACTGGCGATGACCATCGAAGCCAACCCATCGGTGAGAGATCAATCATCGGAACAGGATAGAAAACTCACTCCGATAGTCCATGTCTTGTTGATGACTTCCATTGGAAAAAAAGATCCAATGTCACACTGATGACTTTTCTTGCTGATAGATTCCCTTCATCAATGAGACCATAATCCAATCTCCCCAATATGTCTTCTTTAGTAATCCTAGCTTTGAACACGAGTGTAGGTGATCTTCGAATTTACCCATTGTCACATCAAATGTTCTATCAGAAAGACAATTCAAAATTTGGGTGATCATTTTATTCAGGCTTGACTAACATTCATTAAAAATTCTTTTGGTCGGGGAGACATTATGCCGATATCACATAATCTATCCATTTGATTCATATAAATGTTGCAAGAGTCACCTCGACGACTATCTTGATCTTTTTGTGTGTTCATCGGCAAGACATGGTGTATCACTAAGACATTCAGTAATTTACCCGATGTTATAAGTCTCTTCGAATATTATTCCTTCGATCTCATGTTGCCAAGAATTCTTTCGATACAACTCCTTGTGCTTTGATCGGTGAGACAAGAGAGGTTTCTTTCTAATGGAACTTCATCAATGAGACCTATATGTTCGGTATGACCTTTTCATTTCACCCTGATGGAACTTGTCTTACTAACGAAAATATTTATCAGTGAGACCATCGACCGTGTCATCCCGATATGTATCTTCTTATGTAATACGATCGGTGTGACATTTCTATTCTTTCGCCAATATGCTAAAAATGAGAATATAATGATTTATGAATCAGAGAGACCAGCAAAAATTCTTGTCGATATGGGTTATTTGAATACTAGATTTTGGAGGTTTTTCATGATATCAAATGGTCAAGAATGATGTGATCATATGTGACTATGATGGATTATACTCAAGATAAGGTTTTCTTTAGGGAATCAACGAGTGCAAAATCACTATAAAATTTTCAAAATCACTTGTACTTTCCCTTGAAGTATGTTTAATAAATCCAAAATGGGTGTCTAAAACCATCAAGGGTTCCCTGGTGTTTTGGGAAAGTTTTTAGTTATTGGGAAAAAACTAGGTTTGCACTGTTACAAGGATTCAAGGAGTCGAAGTGTGAAATCTGACTTCTATTCTTTGTTAGGATTTGAGAGTTGTTTGAATTTTTTAAATTGGTCATTCTAAACTTGTTGGAAGCCTCTTAAAGGTAGGTTGATAGGTTGGTTGAGTTGAACCTACTAGGTCTAAATCAGGTAGTTGTTATTGCTAAGGTGGATCACTCCTTTCTGCAAGGCCATACACTTATGATTGGGTCAAGTGTTCTTTTCTTTAGAAAATTCCTATTTCCTTTTTGATAGGTTATGATTTGATTAGATTGGTTATGAAGAACTTATTTCAAACAAATATCTTTATGAAAGAAGTATATTGGCATGAAATTAAATATGATTTGTATTCCAATGTAAAAACTACAAAGAATGGGTTTGGGGCCCTAGCTTGGTTGGCTAAATCTTTCCTATAGCAGGAGATTGGTCACAAGTTCTAGTCTCCCCCACCCCCGTGGTACCGGAGGGCGTGTCGTACCAGCGCCGCCGGTCACGTTAAAAAGTTTACCAGGCGCACCTGCAGTTTATAGGGGGTCGTGCTACCCGATTCCTGCAGTCTAAAAAAAAACTACAAAGAATGGAAACAATTCTTTCAACACATAAACTATTATGTAGTAGTCAATTAAAATGAAAAAGCTTACTCTATATTAGTTAGGATACACAACTAAGAAAATGATCTAAAGTGACTTATTTATCCTAGAGGAACTAAGTATATAGTATGCAAAGAAAATCAACAAACCCACAACTACCCCTATTTTGAAGGAGTTTAGTTTTCTCCCCTTCCTGATCTCGCTAATATTGTCTAATTATTTTAAAGAGATGAAGGGTCATAACACAACTTTATTCAACCTAGTAAATAGCTTGGTTAATGAAACTTGACAAAAGAAACAAAACAATTGCTACATTTGGAATTTCATGATGAATGAAGAGTGGTGACAATAATCTACTTATAGTTTAATAAAACACTATTTTTATAAGAAGGCTTGACATTAGAAAGATAAGTGTTACTTATAGTTTAATAAAACACTATTATAGTTTTACCAACATATTCTATTGTATGCTTGCATGGCTTCTTAGTTAATATATGGGGAGATAGAGATAGATGGGGAGAGAAGAGACAAAGATAGAGATATATGGGAAGAGAAAGAGAGATGGAGATATATGGGAAGAGAAAGGAAGAGAGGTGGAGATAGAGAGTCGATGGATAGGGGGGATAGGGAGGGAGAGATGGTGAGAGATAAAGAGGGGGAGGGGGAGAAAGGGACATAGATAAGTAGAGGGGGGGAGATAGAGAAGAGGGGGAGAGAGGGAGAGATAGGTTGAAGAGGAAAAGAGAGAAGAGAGGGAGATAGCTAGGTAGAAGAGGGAGAGAAAGAAGAGGGGGAGAGGGAGAGGATTTGTAGAAAGGGGGAGAGAGAAGAAGATAGGGGAGAGAGGGAGAGGGAGAGACATAGAAAGGGGTTGATATAGAGAGATAGAGGGGGATGGTGAAAGAGATAGAGAGATCGTGATATAGGTAGAGAAAGATATGGATAGAAAGAGATAGAGAGAGGAGTGAGAGGGAGATAAAAAGAGAAATAGAGATAGAGACATAGAGTAGGAGAGATGGAGGGAGAGATGGAGTGAATGAGAGAGAAAGGGGGAGAGGGAGAGATATCTCAATAGGTAGAGGGGGAAGAAGGAGTGACATAGATAGTGGGAGATATAGAGAGATAGAGAGCAACAGGGAGAGATATATCAATCACCCTCCCTATATCTCTATCTATTCATGTATTTAATCAAATGGCATGCTACCTTGAGCATAACTCCCCAAGCACACATGCCATCCTTGGATTGTTGAAATGAAACAACCAATCAAAATTTAGTTTCTCTCTCTCATATTAATATTATATTAATATATATTACTATTATATTAATTATATTTTGTATTATATAAAAATATACTTATTATTAATTATTAATTATAATAATTTTATATGTATTTAATAATTTTGTTAAAGAATATAATATATAATTATAATAAGTTGAATAATTATATTATTTATTATGTAAAATATAGCTAATATATACTTAACTATATTGTAGAATATTAAAACCTAGCTAAATGACTCCATAATTTTCAATTTAATTAATATACTCTAAAACCTAACGAAACTAGGTTGTAGCTCGTCAAATTGGAGAAGTGAAAGGTCAATACCAGCATCGAGGAAGAGCTTGGAGTAGTGAAAATAAGGTCAATGCCAGCGCCGAGGAAGAGTTTGGAGTTAAAACAAGGTCAATACCAGTGCCAACGAAGAGTTTGGAAGAGTGAAAACAAGGTCAATATTAGCGCTGAGGAAGAGCTTGGAGGAGTGAAAACAAGGTCAATACCAGCACTGAGGATGAGGTTGAGGGCACTCAGGGAAAATTGATGACCAAGGGAAAATGAGTACTATAAGTTTGGCACCCCCCTTCTCTTTAACTTGCAATTTTCATGCCTAGTTTCCAAAGATCTTCTCGTACATTGCCACCCCAATTCTCGTAAAATGGTATAAGATAAGACAAAAAAAATAAAATAGCTTATTCTTTCACATTTTTATCGACCAGCCTCAGGTCTTGGAAAAAATCCCATAATCTACCCACATCTTGGTTGAGGTCTAGGATTTCATCACACATAGCCTTCATCGCATGAGTCTGAAGCAATTGTAGACTTAGCCCAAGTATATGCTAGGCTAAGAAAGACCTAATGAATGGAAATAGAGGAATAAAATTCTTCTTTAATACCTCCTCCACAAACATATGCAAGGAAAGGTCTCCTCCCTTCTCGGTAGTGATAACCTCCTCACACAACCCTTAAAAATTATAAATAGAGGAATATAATCTTTGAAGAAATCAAAGTTGATTCTCTCCTACCTAATGCAATTAGTCATTTTATCCTTACAAACATTTATAGTGATTACTAGAGGCACATAGACCAATTCTTCATAATAGAAGAATTTGATCATACTTTTACAATGATGGCATTATGAGAAAACCTTAGGTTAAATGAATAATTCCTAGCTAAGTTATTTAAATCATGTCCAACCATATAAGAGAAGACCACTGCTATGTGTACTTGGATACCATGGAGAAAGGCTCTTTGGGCTCTTTCATCAATCAAGGTATTATTAAATTTTAACACCTAAAAGTGAGAATGAAGAATCTTTCCTATGATGGTGGCCATCCCATTATAGCTCTTAGAGTTGTTAGAGTTAATTTTGTCTCAAAGTAGAGATATTTTAAGTTATCAAATCCTACCATTAGACATAATCAAAATGTTGTTGTTTCAAATGACTATGAGCACTAACTTTCACTATTTGAAGATGTTGAAACCTTGTCGTAGAGAACTAGAACATTGATGCAACCACTCATCCTACCTTAAAACATACCAAAAGTCTCCTAGCAATTAGACATAGGAAGATTTAAGATGACTTAAAAAAATTATTGCCAAAGCATAAACTTATGATGACTTAACCAGGCGTAGTACACACTCCCTCCTCGTTAAGCACTTAGACATATGGAAATTAAATGTAAATCTGCTTCTATTTTTAGTCATGTAGGTCTCCAATAAACCACTTGGTGGTGTTTCCCTTCAAGTTTATTTACTTGAATGAAGAGAAAAAGTCCTTTGATTACAATTAGAGAATACATTTGAGGCCTTGGTTGTGTAATTGGTGGACCATAGTCACATTTAACACTTGTTACAAAGTTTGGGAGTTAAAACATTAAGTAGATTTGATTTGTGATGGACACATTTGGATGGTAGTAACAATAACTTGAAATCTATCAAGACTTGATTACCTTATAACCTATGAAATTCTAGCGATGAAATGATAGATTAATCATAATGTCACCTTGGGATCACATCACCATGAAAGAACTTCATCCAACATCCTTATGAGTGTAGGTACCACCAAATAGGTATTTTTCATATCTGTCTTCCTCGAGCGAGGGAAATTCAGGAAGAGAAGATGAAAGCAAGACATGTAGTAGGTCTAAAAGAGGGAGATCAACTAGAGGTCAAAAGATTAGAAGAAAATTTGGTAAATGCATGGAATTTTTTCTTGTTGAAGGGGGGTCATGTTCTTATGATGATGAGAGCATAGGCGATGTCGGGTTCCCTTGAGGTACAAACATCTATGGAAACAATGGGTACCCAAGGAACTTCCTCCAATAAACACTAATTTTTGTGTCAACAAGAGGATATATCGCATAACATCATCGTCATTAACTGGTTTGGGCCTATTTTTCATGGATGGCATAAAGGTCTATTATGAAAAAGTTACTGAATTGATGGAGTATGTCAGACCCTATTACAGTTACAAAGATTGGATGCAGCTTGTTTGATATACACGAAGTATGCGTAGGTATGCATTGTCAGCAAATTATATACAACTAAAAGATAGGGATCAAAATAAAGGAGTGGCTATGTACATTGATGGAAGGCCAAAAGAATTAGGGAATATTGCATGGTTTATAAACAATACATGACCTGGGTCAACAAATAAGCAACCCAATTGCATATTTGAGGCACGCCAAGGAAACCGTGTAGTCATATGTGCGATAAAATCAATAACTACAGGGGAAGAGTTGTTAATCAATTACAATTTGAATCACTTAGTTAGAAACACAGTTACTAAAGGGGTGGTACGTACTATGTACCGTTTTACCCAACCTTCAATTAATGACTCCAATATACCATTTTATTCTTATGTTTTTTTTGTAAGTCTAATGGTTTAATTTCGGTGATTTTTTTTTTTATATTTAATTTTTGTCACAGCGAGACATTGATTGTATGGGGAAATATCTGGGCCAGAGCATAAATCACGATGCATCTTCAGAAACTTCTACCTGAAAGGCTTACCTCATTGTAATTGTACAAATTAGATACAAGCAAAATATTTTATTATTATGTTTTTTTTATAAGTTTATTGGGTTAATTTTGATAATGTTTTTAATATTCTTGTTGCAGTCGACTGATCGGGGAAAGGCACCAGCAATAGATGAGAGCATTCATAGGGAGGTGCAGTCAATATTATGTGATGATAACATCACTTATTCAACAAACCCTCTCGATATGATAAGGAAGACCCACAAAAAATGTAATGAAGAAATCCCTAAGTTGTTATTCATAGTGCCTCAAATAGATGAGATAAGAGAAGGTTAAAATATTGACTACGAGAGAAAAAAACTTGCAAGTAAGTTGTCATGAGGTCTTTAATTATAACATAAGTTCATTCATGGTTTTATATTTTGTACTCTTTTATGTCATGAACTAAAATATGTGTTGTTTTAATAGGATTTTTTGCATCCTCATGATGCTCCTAGCCATGATCAGGGTACTGCAAGTGTTGCCCAAGGAGTAGGGGTTAGTACAAGTGTCCATCATGATCTTCCTACGCATACATAACATCATCTAACATCATCTGTGCCTATATTGTCATCTAAAATGCCGGCAACACATACCATGCAGGCATCCACTACTGCACCCTCTGGCAGTGAACACATGCCAGAACATGTGTCCAGACATGTACCTAGGGATGCAGAGGCCACTAGTACTGGTGATGTTTTAGCAACATTTCCTGGATCTTCCCATATTACTAGTATGGGAACATTTCTAGTCACATTTGTGGTGACCGAGGATTTCGTTCCCATAAAGATAGAGAAGGTCCCAGGTACTTTAAAATGTTTTAATTATTATTGTATATAATCCATTTGAAATTTACTTATTGATCACTCTTTTTAGACTATTGATCCCATGATAATTTTGCAGGAAATGATGTTTTTTATAAACATCTAAGTGATATTACATTGGAGCTCTTTGGGCCCACCATATGTACATAGTGGAATGCCCAAAATCAAGATTTAAAAGATGAGGTCATTAACTGTTTAGTTGTGTTGTTCGGTGATAAAACATTCAACCAAACCAAGGTCCTTAAGAAATTTGGTACCTATCTAAAGTATGTGAGGGACTAATATAGGTCACATTTAGAGAAGAACAAAAAGTACGAGTGTCCCCCCATGATTCCAGAGAGGGAGTGGAAGGACTTGGTGTCAGATGGAAAGGAGAAGGCTAAAAAGAAAAAAGGAAAGGCACCACCGGGCCAAGGAAGGTATGTGATACTATCAAAAATGTAATTATATACTGATTAATCTTTCCTTTTACATAATCTAACGTATTTCAAAATTTTCATAGGCTTCCCGACACATTGAAGGCAACAAAGGCAAGACTAGAAAAACACGGGCAACACAAACCTGGCTCTGGTGGTTATATGAAATTAGCCGCATGAATTGTAAGTATCAATAAATGAAATATTGCATCCAAATAATAAATTACAAATATTTTTGGTTTTATCACACCATAGAAGAAAAATTCATGATCTTATGCAAAAATGTAGGGCTCTGAATTCAACAAAGTTCCCACAGAAGAGAACCTATAGATTGCCTTCCAGCAAGGCTATGGAGTCGTGGCTGAATGCCTAAGAGTCTTGACTGGGAAAACACAATCTTCCACCGCATCTGACACACAGGTAAATAAACTCAATAAAGTTTATTTAAAATTGAATACTTGTACAATCTATTCAATATTAATTTCCACCATAAAGTAATTACATACCTATTTGTTTTAAACATACAAACAATGATAATACTACACATGACATTGGAATGCAGCCTGGTGAGGGTGGAACACAACTTACAGAT